>CM054057.1:317481548-317985136 GCA_028641055.1 Alopecurus myosuroides | reverse complement strand
TCGAGGCCTTTGCAGCTTGTAGCACCACAATAGGCAATGCCCCTGACATGTACAGATTGGCCAGCGGTTTTGATCTCCATAGTTTTCCTTGCGTATAATTTCTCCTCCTACCTGGCCTTACTCGTCTTCACGAGCCCTGGCTTCTTTGTAGCCATCTGGAGTCCCTGTCTATGCTCTTGGAGAAGCCCAACGCGAGGTAGTTAGCGGCGGTGGCCAACAGGTCGGAGAAGGAGGAGAGGGATTGAGAGATCATCGTGACAAGCTCCTTCAAAACGAGGGGTCGTCGGGCGGGCAAGGGAGAGATAAGTCACAGCATAAGGCATAGGGAGCCGTTCAACCAGAGGCGATCCAACGGCCCAAACCATGTTCTGGAGGAGACACATTCACCGATCGCCCTGAAGTTAGGAAATCCGTTTCCTTATCCTGATGGCTTCCACTCTCAAAAAGCATAAGCAAAGGCAACAACTTTGGAAACTTTGTCTATTCCTATATTTCATAGCTATTCGAATGAACTGTAAACACTTGTTTTTGGAAGGAGTCGAGATAATGAAGGTGAGCTGAGGAGTGAGGGGGAGGCGTGTGTATATATAGACGGAACACGATATATAATGCGAGAAGAAGCGTTGGTGTTCATGAGGATTTACGAGATATTGCGGTAGGTCTAAGACACATGAATTGGGTGACCAACCATGAATGGAATTCACCAACAAACATGGAGACACATAAAGCAGGCGTTGTGCACTGAATCCTCATTCAAGTTTAAGTTTTCCATGTTCCGAAAGAAAAAAATAGTTTAGTGCCGCACTCAAGACTCTGCTGCTGGTAGATTGGTAGTTGGGCTGCACGAAAAGATTAGCAGCAGGGCGTGCTGTGCGAACACCGATCTTCTAACCAGGAGGCTCATAATTTAGCTCGATCTAGTGTTAGTGGAAGTGTTGGTCGTCAGCTCTGGCTCATAGAGCCACCTGCCGATCTTTGTATCAAGTACAATATTTTTGATTAATAAAGTTTGTTCTACCCCTAAAAAAAACAGGGCGTGCTGTGACTACGTACAATGCTGCATCTGTAGAGCGCACGAAGTCAAGGCGCATGCTAGGGAGTGGCCAGTGAGCACGGTTCGCGTACACGGACAAGCTCGTGGTGCTCACGTACGGCCAGTAGCAGCCCACCCGATGAGTTTGAATGATTCTTATTTGAAGGCAATCGAGCTGAGGTAGCACCGGTTCTTGAGTAGGACCGTCAAGGATACATCACCGAAATAAATAAATTAGAGGTGGTCTTTGAGGGCTCTATAGATAGCCAATCAAATCTATACAAAGTTCAATTCAAACTTGAAACCATAGTTTTAAGGAAATTAGCTAGTCATCACCATGTACTGAAGAGAGGTCGGGGAAGTGAAATCCCCCCCTCCCCCCCCCCCCCCCCCCCCCCCCCCCACAAAGTTTTAGCTGCTGAGGTGTAACACCCGGGGTTTTTCCCAATTAGAAAATTGTTTGTTTTTATTTTTGTGCATCTCATGTCATCTTGCATCATCATTCATCACCCTAAATTTAATTTCACTAAAAACTTCTAATTTGTGTACCATGCAAGATTGCAAAAAAAAAACTATAGATCGTTTTGAGCCTTCTAAATATCTCAAAGTCCTCTTTTTGTTTTCATGAAAATAATAAACAAACAAACAAAAAAAACGTTTTGAGGAAGCTAGACTAGCCCACCACCAAGCCCAACCCGAAGCAGCCCACCTAGCCAACCTCCATGCTTTCTTCTCCGTACGATCCTCTGTCGTTTTCCCCTTCACCACAGAACCAACCACCGCACCCACCTGCTCCCTCCCCCTCCTCTAAAGCGCTCCTCCCCTCCCCTCCTCCAAACCCTAGCCTTTCTTCCCCTCTCCCGCCGCCATCTCCCTCCCCTACCTCTCTGTTCATGTCCACCCAAAACATCAACCGAGAGAGAGCCTCCATGGTCGGACATTCGAGCTCCATGTGCCGTGGTCGTGGTCAACGAGAAGGACGTTCGGGGCCGGGAATGGAAGCACCACACCATCCTCTTCGACTTTGCTGAAGGCGTCGGGGTCCGAGGAGGTTCCAGGCGGCCGCGCCGTCGAGATCTTCCGCCGCCGAGCACTGTCTCCGGTCCGTCTGTCCCCGTTCGTCGTCAGGTCGTCATCGCCTCCGTCCGTCGCTGCTACCTCGACCCCGCGGTGAGCCGCTACCCTCCGTTCCCTCCTTCTCTCCTCCGTCCGCACGCTGCACGCACGCGCCGCGCGCAGCCTGCGCAGCAGCAGCAGCTCGCTTCCGTCGACCGTGGTTCGTTTGTCACAGTCGCCGGACGTGCGATCTGCAGTTTTGTGAAGAAAACTTCCGCGTGGCAACACCTCAAAAGGGGCTGAAGCCCATAGCTATCACAAACCGTTTAGCTAGCCCAGTGGCTAGCACCCCGTACGCACACCCTGGAGCCCCGAGTTCGATCCCCTCCGCAGGCAAAAGCCACCCCCTTTTTCCTCTATTTTTCTTTTATTTCTCGAATTCCAGAAAAACAGATCTGAGCCTATATTTGTAAAATCCATAACAAATTGAATATTGCTCCAATTTCAATGATTCAAGTTTCTATGGATTTGGAATCTTGTGCTCTTACTATTAGTCACAAAGTTGCAACATGTTTCTGTAATAACTTTTGCACTAAATAAATAAATACAGAAATGGCTATTAAAATTTGAAACTTTGGTAATTCATAACTTGAGTTCTGTTCATCCAATTTGAGCAAACTTGGGCTCTAAAAATTTGTCTTAACAAACTCTACACATTGGTATTTTATTTGGTCACAATTGAATTAAATTTGAACATGTTTTCTTCTATTTACTTAAAAGGGCAGAATAAAAATGCTTATGAAAAATTGCATAATAAATTCAATAATGATCCAAAAATTATGTTTAATAGCTCAAATTGTTCATTGAAACATTTTATACATGTTTTCAACCTTTTCCATACAATTTGTTTACTGTTTTCCCTAATTAAAAGTGGTGCAATAATTCAATGCTTTAATTAAACCTTTTAAATTGCAAAATTCATAACTTGGGCAATTCAAATCCAATTCCAACATGTAAAATATGTTTTCCATCCCATTTTTCATGAACTTTGAAATATCAACCTTGTTTGCTATTTTGAATAAATAAAATTGCTGAAAACAACTATTTCTTGATTTATGAATTTAAAATTGTCAATTTAATAACTTGCTCATCTAAAACCCAAATACAACAAATGGAATATGTATTCCATCTAAAATTTTGTGTTCTTTCCAAATATAAATTTTGTTATCTGTTTTGAACATTTAAAATTGGTGAAAACAACAAATGTTTGTTTAAATCATTTAAAATGCCAAAGTTCATAACTTAACAAATAAAATTCCAAACTTGGTAAACAACATATCAAACTGAAGCTATTGTTGTTTTCTTATTGTTTTCATCATCCATGCATCATTCTAATCAACTTTCACATGATGGTTATTTGTAGATCATTTAATTCAACATTAATTCATGGGCTTTTCCATATGCAATCCAAATTGCATATGGGCCCATTTAAATATGTTTACCATGTCAACTGGTTTACTTTGATGCATCAATTAATTGTCATGCATATAAAATAGTATCATGCTGGATCTTTTGCCGTAGAAGTAATTGTTGCATCCGGTGTTTGTTCTAGTTCGTTGCTTCTTCCCGGATAGGACGTTGAGATGATGTGAGCAACGACAAGTTCTTCGGATGTACCTCTACTTGTTGGATCTCAGGCAAGTATACTCACTTGCTACCTATGGCTGCCTTTCATCACTTGTTACCGATTCTTCCCGTTGCCTTTATTCTAGCCTTATGATTCGATGCTTGTGTCTCGATCCTATCATATGTTTACCTTGCAACCATGATATAGCCTTCCTTCCACTTCCTAATAACTGTTGTTTGTTTACCTTGTTGGCCCTCGTGTCGTAGTTGCATGCTTAGTGTTGTTTGCGCTCAAGTCTTGTTGTCCGTCTTATCATCTGTTTAGTTTGATAGTTGGGTTTTAACTCAATCAACAACATGTTAATGTTTTGGGTAATAATAATTTGATGATAAGGCACCGGCAGGAGGCCCGACGTGGTTTTGAGGCCTGCTAGTGTCGAACTTAATTAGGAAAAGGGTCTTGTCCTCCGATCCATGATGAGCGCGCTAACCGCATGTGGGAAGCGAGTATGGCCGCCCCCCGCAATTCTGATTCGATTCGCATCTCGTCCAAATCGCCTCATTTAGTTCGGGTTTTCCATTTGCCGCATGCATATGCAGGTGCGAACCCTTGGCACCAGGGTGGAACTTTTGTAGTCGGCATTTAGGGAGACACGTTCTTAGAGTGCTATGAGGGTCCCCTTTTCTTCGTGGGGCTTGATTAGCCGTGCGCTCAATTGCACGGCGTTCTTTGGGCTTGATGCGAAGAAGAGTTGGGTTGTGTTGAGTGCCTCGGTTGGTGGAAGTGCATTTCCATCTGGCGGGTCATTCTTACGTGTACGACCAAATTGGTGCATCCCTGCATCTTCTCGAGAAGCCGTGTTGTCCGCGGTTATGGATGACTTGGTGAAAGTGCTGGCTAACAAGTACTCAGACAACTTACACTTAACGATGATAACTTGACTAGTAATATAGATTACCTCCACCATAAAAATGAATGTCACCTTAATCAACCGTGTGAGTTTCCTTGGGTTGCCTCCTTAGTAGGGGGTAACTTTGGATGGGTATTGTTTGGTGAGTAGTTGTAGTTGGTTCTGATACGCTATCTTATCCCTTTCTTTTAGCCGAATGTTGTAGCGCGTCTCTGTAGTTAGTTAGTGCAGCCCGCTGCCGCTTCTTTGCAATAATCCCTTCCTTTCCGTTGTACCCAAAGTATTTGTATCTTGTGATGATTGGTTACGCTGGTATCTTGTGAGTATGGTTTATCCACTTGCCAGTACTTAACCGTACTGACCCACGAATCCCTTTCGTGGCTGCATATTCCACATTGCAGTCAACAGGTTTGAAGTCTGACGACGTTAGCTTGGGAATCCCTCCGGCTTGGCCTGGGCAGGGATTGGACGCCATCGGTTAACTTCAGGACTCTTAGTCCAATTTGTATCTTGTCCGTAGTCGGACGCTATGTTGTTTCTTCCGCTGTTATTTGGATCTTTGTATTGTGTTAGTTGTATCCTTGACTCGTTTGAGTCGTCTTGTATATATCTTTTCTGTTGTTGTTGCGGAATATTCGTGAACTGTTGTAATGTTATCACAAGTGGCAACCTGGAATCGGTTATTATGTGGATTTTGGCGGGAATGCTGAAATTTGCATAGTGCCCGATCTCGGGGCTTCACACCTCACAAGAGCAGCAACAGTTGTCAGATCTTGCGCACTCCTCCTGATGCGCACGTACGTATCGAACGCTGCCATGAGCGCGAGCGGCGCACCGTCCACGGCCTCGCCAAGGCCGGCCGTGCCAACCTCCCGGTCGACAGCGACACGCGCGCCACTGTCTACGTCGGCGGCGCCCTCGCGTTCACCAGGCAACTTCGCACGGTCTCCTGGCCGCCGAAGTTCAACCCGACGGTGGCATATCTCTACGACGGCACTACCCCTCCCCTCGACTTCCTGCAGCTCTACTACCTCAGCGTAGGATCTGCGAAGGGGGACGACAAGTGCATGGCGAACTGGTTGCCCATGGCCCTCAAGGGCCCCGCCCTCATTTGGCTCATGAACTTGCCAGAGGCCTCCATCAGGTCGTTTGAGGAGTTGTGCCTCATCTTCGTCGCCAACTTCAAGGGCTCCTACGAGTGCCCCCTCTCCTACAACGATCTCCGCGGCATCCGCCAGCGCCCTAGCGAAACACTTCGCCAATACCTACACTATTTCAGCCAGACACGCAACAAGATCTCCCACATCGCCGACACAAACGCCATATCCTCCTTCCGGGAAGGAGTTACGAACGAGCGCATGCTCGAGGAGCTCGGCATCAGGGACGACCTCACCTCCGCCGTCGAGCTCGTGGACATGGCCGACAGGTGCGCAAAGGCTGAGGAGAGACGCCTCTTCAGAGACAATGCACCTGCCAATGAATCCAAGCCGACGACCACCAAGACCAAGACCAAAGCATGAGGTGACGACGGCGACACCAAACGAAAAGCTCCGGCCGTTCTAGCAGCCGAGCCAGAACGCAAGCAAGGCCGTAGCGATGTCGTACCCGTGGAGGACAACTGCCCTTTCTGTGAGTTTCACAGGATGCACTCACACGCCACGAAGGACTATTTCCAGCTGGAGAGGATGCGGGGAGACCGCCTCATGAGGGGTAGCCAAGAGGGCTACTCTCGAGGAGGCGGCTGGCGCAGTCCTGGGCGAGGGGGAGGCCACGCTGGAGGGAGATGGGAGGAGCGTGACCCAAAGCACTACAGCGGGTATGGAAACTACAACACATGTGGATACAACAACGACGGCTACCAGCCTCCCCCACAGCAGCCACCTCTGCAGCAGCTGCAACATCCCAACCCATCCGCGCCTCAATTGAACGCTGCCGCGCAGCCACACGCTAAGGGCAACCAGGGTCGGGGCGACGAACATTTCCTGGCTACTAAGAGCCCACATGATACATGGCCTGCATCCTTGGCGGGGCACAAGCTCCCCTTTTCCAACCGCCACTTCAAGAAGATCTCGCGCGAGGTCAACGCTATCCACCCAGGCACATCGGCGGTGAAGCTTCTCAAGTGGTCAGACCACAAGGTCTCCTTCGACATCAACGACCACGTCAAGTTCACACGGACTGTGGGAACCCTACCCTTGGTCTGCACCCCCACCATCAACAAAATCGTCGTCAACAAGACCCTGCTCGATGGGGGTGCGGGCCTTAACGTCATATCGGTGCCCACCTTCGAGCGGCTTCAAGTGGCCTACGAGCGTCTGCCCCCCCCCCCCACAAGGCCCTTCACCGACGTCACAGATGGCACTATGGTCCCCCCTGGGACAGGTGCGCCTCGCCAGAACTACCGCATCCGAGACCCTCGACTTTTATGTGGCAGATCTCCCTCCCCTACAATTCCATCCTCGGGTACCCAGCTCTCGCGAAGTTCATGGCTGTGACGCACCACGCCTACAACCTCGCCAAACTTCCCGGGCCTGCTGGCACCATCACCATCCATGCGGAGGTGGAGGACGCGGCACGCTCCGTCGAGCGGGCCTACAAGGTGGCGGCAGCCTCGCACCCTGCCGATGAAGGCGACGTGGGAAACCTCGACGAGGCTCCCAAAAAGAGGCTCCTCATCTCTCGAGACATAGTAGCCACACCGAAGACCCCCTAGAGCGCTAGAGGCTCGGGGGCTGCCACCGTGAAGACCCCCTAGAGCGCTGGAGGCTCAGAGGCTACCACTACTCTTCATGCGAGCGCACCTCCCTCCTAGGGAGGAGCACTCACCACATGCTGGTTCCATGGACCCCGACAAGGCCATGGAGACGTACCCACGAGGGGAACCCGTGACTCCATGGTAAAAATGGCGCAAGGACCTCTCTCCGTGAGGGTCTCATAGAGCTCTCGCTAGGCGGACCACAAGGTCGCGGGAGCTTCTACCCACACAAGTGGGAGCCCCGCTTCGGCAGGGCAAACTTTTGTTACTCGATGGCGCCACAAGGCCACTACATCCTCAAACTGTGCACCTGAACTCGCGCGAGTATCAGCCCCATGACGAAGGGAGTCCCGTGTCCACATGGTGACGTCAAGTGCTTCTTGGGGGACCACAAGGTCACGACATCCCCAAGCGTTGTGTAAGAGAATAATGCCTCACCCTAGCAGTAAAATGTTGTTGCTTCCACAAAGCAATCCCATCTCTTTTCGCATGCCAGCATGCCTTCATTTTGCGTCCAACAAGATCATACACATTCATCTCAGCATGCATACTTCCCTCTCCAAAGAGGCGCGCAAGGGTGCTTTTCCTCTCGAGAGCATCCCTCGAGCAGGGGCTGGGAAAGTGTATGTGAGCGGGTCGCAACCGCACAGAAACACTTCGCCAAGTCTCTTGATGTGGTTCTCCCCGCGAGATGCTCACGAAGGAATAGACTAGCGCGCACCTCTCCAGGAACACAAACTGCAGGTAGCCTCACTCCCAAGGAGCAAGCACGCAACGCTCAACTCCCCACATGGAGTCCATAAGAGTCCTCCACAAGGAGCGGCTGGAGGCCCACCACAAAGGACACAAACAAGGTTTCTCGAAGGACATCATCACAAAAAGCTAAGTGCTCTCACACAGAAAGGCATCCAGAAAGCAGAGTAAAAGATACGGGTACAATAAGCGGCAGAGTGCGGAGAGTTTTCCTTACAAGAAATTAAAAGGTTCACAGAAAACTAAGAGAAAATCTTGCAAATACACAGAAGGACACTAGGCAGGAGGACCCTTGTTCCCAGCACCAGGAGTCGGGGTCGCGTCGGTAGGAGGGGTTGGATTTAAAACCTTCACGAAGACAGCGACATCGGCCTTAACGCGAGCAAAGAGAGAAGCGGCAAGCTCGGGGGGAACCTTCCCTGCTAGAGTGCCCAAAGGGAAGTCCGGCTGGACCATCAAGAGCCGGGAGAATGGGTGTGTTGCGGCCTCCGATAGGAGGTGGCGACACTCCGCGTCAAGAATCGCGTCCATGCTCTGGGCGTCTTCTTGCAACGAGTCCAGAAGGCCGTCGAAGAAGTGAAGGCCATGTACGGTGTCGTACCTGGCAGGGGGAGAAGGAAGCTCGAGGTCCAGTCGCCCGCCAACCACGTGAGCAGCCTAGACGACGCGTTGGAATGAATCCTGCACCTGCGCTAAAGCTTTAGTGTTGTCCTAGCCAACTCCTCCCGCTCAGGCACTCCTTCCATGAGAGGGGCTAGCCGCTCCCGCAAAGCGAATAAGTCCGACTGAAACTCCAAGGATGCAGCAACGGCGCGCTCCCTTGCACCCTTGTCCTTAGCAAGATGTGCGCGAAGCCGACCAAGATCTGTCGAGAGCCTCTCGACCTCTGAGGGTAGCGCTTGCTCGCTCAGGGCCGCCTCCAGCTGCTGCTTCCGGCCCAAGTCTACCTTGAGCTCTTTGTGGTACGCCTCACGCCTAGTCTATATCCCTTGCTCCACATGTTGCTGTTGTCGCTACTCTCCTCTTTCAGGTCATTCTCCAGCTTCTCAAGGCACTCGCGCTCCTCGCTCACTTCGCCCACAAGGCGTTAGTCGCCGCCTCGTGTTTCTTGATGTCCTCTTCAAGAGCGCGAGCCTTGTCCTCCCTGAGGGAGACGGCGGACTCACTAGAGGAGACGCCCGCCTCCCGAAGCACCAAGGCCTCCTCGCGAAGGGTGAATGCCTTCTCTCGTGCCTCGCCATCAAGAGTTCACTTGTCCACCACCGAACAGTGCTCCTCCTGCTCTGAGCGGAGTCGGTCTTGAAGATCTCGGGAGGCATCCAACGCGCGCTTGGCCTACTCGTGAAGTGCGTCCTCCTCAGGGGTGGAGGCCTAGCTGAACTTCTGGCAACGCACGGCCCGCGCCGCTTTCTCCCTCTCGTGGCAAGAGAACACCGCCTGGTGGAACCAGGCTCCCAGGTTCTCAAGACGTTCAGTCTCCTTGACCCGGAGCGCATCCACGACATCCCTGGCGATCTGGAGCAAGGGTCCTTCCGAGTAAATATCGTGAGGAGTGCTACAGGTTATGCGGGCGGATGAGCGGTCCTCTGCCATCAAGTCGCGGAAAAAATCGTTCGGGAGGAAAGAACCATCCGTAACCTCAGGAGGCGTATTCCGGAGCCACTCTTCCACCGCATCAACGAAGTCCTGCTGCAACGCACCGTGGAAGGGAGCGGAGGAAGATCCCAGCCCCCCCCCCCCGCCCGTGGGAAGGAGAGCCCAGCTCCCGCTCCCTAGCCGTTGGGAGTGACCTCTTCCTCTTCAGCGTCCCCCACGATGGGGGTCGTCTCGATAGCCACACTCGGGGGGTCGGGAGTTGGCTCCGGATGATCCGTGTTAGGAGCTATAGCCGGAGGCGATGCCGGACGGGCCATAGCGCCGCCCTCGGCCAGGACGTCCGGCTTAGACCGCGGGATGCCATCAGCAAAAGAATCTCCGTGCGGTGCCCCATCCCCACTCCAGCTTCAGTCGAGGGGATAATAGGGTCTACGAGCTCCACAGATGTCGGAGAGCAAGGAGTAACCTACCTTTCCTCTGGGGCGATGGGACGCGCCGTATCCTCCGGAGACGGAGGGGTGGAAATCTCTGACACCTTTATCCTCTTTGGGGACCTGCACCACGGATGGAGTTAGCATCGGAAACCGCCAAGGGAGAAAGGTGTTACCCAAACGAGGAACTTACTCTTCTCGGTACACCCAAGCTTGGGGGACGTGTTTCTTGACGCGGGAGAACGTCCCAGAAGCCTTCACTGCCGAAGAACCCCCCGCGCCTGCATAAACCTTCGCGGGATACGGCCTCTCCCCAACAGTCTTCATGCGAGCGACGGTGTTTGGAGCATTCGAACGTGTAGGAGGCGGGGAAGAAGCACTTGAGTCCACGGACGTCTCGATATCTGCTTCCCGCGCCTGGCCGGACGTGGTCTCTTCGAGCGGGCGCTTCTTCGACACTCGCCCGGGAGCCGCATCGGTCGGAGCAGAGTCCTCTGTCTCGGCAGGATCCGCCTCGCTCTCCTCAGGAAGACACATGATGAAGGGGTTTTCTTGGCGCGACGTCTCACCCTCGGCCAAGAGTCCCCATCGGTCGAAACGAGGCATTGCTCGGATTACGGTGTCACGCTCCGCTTCTCCGAGATTGTGGAGGGTACGATGGAGGGAGGAAGAGGCAGCGGAGAGTCCTTGCCAAGAAGAATTTGCATCATCCCTTCGAGCTCCCTGCCCTCGAGGAGGGCGCCGTTGAGCCTCATGTTGTCCTCTGTGTCGCCACAATAGCACATGAGACGTTCGTGCTCCTGAAGAGGCGCCAGCCACTAGCGAACGAACTCGCGGACAACCATGGAGGCTACGAGCTCGCCGTCGCGTTCCTCCTCCATCTGTTGCACAAGGGGAGCCATGTACGGCCCATCAAGAACTTCCTGGGCCCAACCGGCATGCTTCCTGAGCCACCCGATGGGAACCTCTAGGAGATTCCTGGTAATACGGGCGTCTATGAACACCCAACGGCTGACGATATCGTCCACCTTCTTATTGTGGTCCATATGGGGAACAAAGCTCCCCTCCCTAGGCCGACACTAAAGGAGGCGCATCCAGCGCAACGGGCTCGTCCCGTCACATGAAGACTGAAAAAGGAGCGGAAAAAGGCGACGGAAGGCCTGATGCCTATGAGGGCCTCACACCAGAAGGCGAAGATAGCCAAGGTCCGAACAGAGTTGGGATGGAGGTGCAGAGCATGGATCTGGTACCATTCCAGAATGGCCAGGAAGAAAGTGGAGAAAGGGTGTGGAAGAAAAACGCCTAGGCGGTGGCCGGAAAGGCGTTGCGCCACGCAGAGCCAACGTGAAGCAAGGTGGCCCCGTACTTGTTGGTTGCAGAGGCCACCATGGGGCAAGCCTTCTCGAGCGAGGACCCCGCATGGATGCGAGAAGGCTCTAGGATCAAGCCTGACCTCGAGGTGGGCAGTTTCGTCACCGCTGCAAGCTAGCCCTTCGCCAAGGAAGCATCCTTCTTGTCAGCCATTTGGGAAGGAGACCCTCGGAGAGAATGAGGAATCTCGAGGGTGAACAGTCAAACTGGCGGCGGCGGATGGAGAGGGCGAAGGGATTCTCGGACGCTCCATTCGGTCTTTGTGAGTGTCCCCCCACGTTACAGGGAGCCGTTGTCATCGCCTCGGGAAGATCGTGGGTCACGGCCACGTGCCCAAGGCTGGCCCGCAACGGTTGACCCCACGCCTCCGCATCATTCGGACACGTATTCTCCACGGGCTCGGGAGCTACTGTCAGGCCTTTAGATACCAGGGTATCCAGAGGCGACAGCTGCGGCCCTGCCCGGTATGCGATTTCAAGGCCTAGAGCTCTATCTGCATTAATGAAGACGCTCCTGGACCTACCCTTTAGATGGGCCCGCTCAAGCAGAGGCTCCCCGCGCCGGGAGCCCGCGCCCTGGAGAGGAGCTCTACCCCGCCCCCGCTCCTCTCACGAGGCACCTCCCTTCAAGAGGGAACATCTCATGTGCTGATGACGGCCGCTCCTCTGCACGGTGACGAAGGCGCCGCAGAGCTTTGGTCGCTATTTCCGTTCTCGTGTATAAAGCGAGAGTAACTGTGGGCGCCAAAGCGACTTCCGAAGATTGCCTCTTTGGTGCAAGGAGACCAAGACCACGCTACAAGACGGAGGAGACGTCACCGGGCGATGGACGGTGGAGCTGCCCTCGACGACCAAGACCGCGCAAAAAGCACACAGTGCCGGACGCTCCTTGCGTTGGCACCTTGTGGGAATCCTTTCCCTCCAAATGAGCGGGAAGGAGGTCCAAACGCTAGTATAAGGAGGGCCCCTCCGGAACTTGTAGAAAGGGAGCTCGAATCATCGTAGAGCCCAGGTAGTCTGTTCTGAGCACAAGCTCGCATTTGTATCGTAGTCACCGCAGTGCAATCCATCAGACAAGCAGGAGTAGGGTTTCACACCACACTGATGGCCTGAATCTGGGTAAACTCTCCGTGTCGCCATTTTTGTCGTGCTCAAACTTCCATCTTGAAGCCTCCTCGGGAGGTGAAGGAAGTGTGTTTAGCCCCAATTGTTTGAACCTCTAGAAGCTACCTTGTCTAGGACATACGAGCTTCTCCGACATAAAGGATCGAGGTAACCGATAATGGAAGCACACATAGACAAGGATGTATGCCCGACTTCCTCCCTTTGAGGGGAGTACGTGTCGTTGGAGGGGTGTGAGTTTTGCCACGAAGGCCTACTCAACGCCACCAAGGCCTCACCCTATTGTCCGATGAACCTCGCCACAAAGGCCTATTTCACCTTCCACTATTGATTCCCTTCGAGGCAGAAATCAGTGCCTTTACAATGAGCTTGAGGCACACACACCCACAACCGAATTGGGGCCTCTCAAGAACACCAAAAATCTTGCTACAATCAACAAGCGAGCAACAATAGAGTCTAGGTTTTCCACAAGGAAACCCTAGACTTTAATCGCTCAAGCGAATGAGGGGAATGAAGAAAAGCTTCGTGAAGTTGTAGATTAGGACCTTCTTTCAATCCTCCAAAGATCATCGAGTTTGGGTGGAGGGATTGGGAGAAATCTAGCTTTTGGTGAGCTCAATAAATGGATCTTCAATGTGTTGGACGAACTAGCGCTCTTGGAGAAGAAGGAGGGTATTTATACCCCCTCATGAAATGTGTCCGTTGTAGTGCAGAAATGAATCAGAATTTTTGGTTCAAACTGAACTGGATATTCTAGTTTCCTTGACATCTTCCGATCTGGCTATTCACAGGGAGTTGACCAAACCGGAAATTCCGGTTGCTGGAAATATCCAATTGAAATTTTTGGTTGACTCTAGTGTGAAATAGTTTCTAGGACTTAGCCATTTTTTGAGTTCATCTCCACAAACCGGATAATCTGGTTGCCAAGAAATTTCCAACTGGAAATTTCCGGCTAGCTTTTATCCCAAAATGCTAGGTCCTTAGCCGAATTCTCCGGTCCTTGGAGGTAGGTTTGCCAGAAATTTCCGATGGGTACCTCCAGTGCCAGAGAGTTAACTTTCCTTAGCTATTTTCGCCGTGCTTCTCCAAAACCGGATAATCCGGTTTCCCAGAAATTTTCGGTTGCCTTCTAAAACTGCAACAGCTGATCTAACTTCACTCTTTTTGGTGTTTGATGCATAGGATGAAATTAGGGACATGCACCACTTTTTTTTGGACCTTGCTACCATAGGGGAAAACCCCTATGGTGTAATTTTTATAATTATTATGAGAAAAAGTACATGTACAGATACAAATGAGCACTAAAGAGTCATAACAGAATGACTCGGCTCAAAAAAAGAGACGAGCAGGAAAAAAAAATATGTTGCACTCCTTCCAAATGTTCCAGGCTATAGAGGAGAAGATCTCAAAGAAACATATGTCACCGAAGTCTCTCGCAGCAAGAAACAACCGGGAAGAGAGGCTCTCCAAAAGATTCCAGGACCAACTAATGTGATTCCAACATGATGTAGGAAAGGGGCAGTAGAAGAAGAGATGTTCTACATTTTCAAGAAGAGCTTGATTGCAAAAGACACAATTAGAACCTCCCTCCACCTGCCAATACTTCAGAGCCATCATATCTTTAGTATTCAAATGATCATTGATAAGCAGCCAGCAAAATATTTTCAACTTGGGAAGGGAACGAGATTTCCAAACAAGAGACAACGTCTGATCCTTGGGAATCTCTTAGAACATGAACTTATAGAATGCTGCTGCCGAGAAGGCAGTTTCCTCTCAAGAAAAAGTTCGGGTATTAGTCTCAGAAGAGGGAGATAGACTGCTACAAATTGTCTGCGGTTCCTGATATTCCAAGTGAGCTTGCTCAGACAAAGGTAGAAAAAATAATGTCGGCCAGTTATCGCACGTCATCATGGATTGGACACTCAGACTTCTCCACAAAAGAGAACATACACGGGAACTTGTACGCTAAAAGGTCATTACCCAACCAAAAATCCTTCCAAAAGAGTACAGGAGGTAATGCCTCTATAAATCTCCATGAGGCTGAAAATATCTCGCCACCAGAAAGAACCACGTGGAGTTTGGGCCTGAGGGGCTCCATCCCCAAAGAGAGACCAAACTAGTTGCACCCAAGGTAAATCTGCTTTCTGAGTCTGGTCACAATGGGTAAGAACTTACCAGTAACATCACACACTCTAATACAACTTTGCTTATGTGGCACATATTTAATAAAGAGAGATGTGCTTGTGGTAACTAGCTATGTTACCAGAACATCACACACTCCAAGAAATAATGAGTCTATAGCCTAATAAATGCATCGTTGCATGACACTACATACATGTTACAACCCACTGTGGAGGTAGTAACATAGTTTAGGAAAGTGTGTACTTTACTAACCTATGTTACTCCCTATTGTGACCGGCCTGAAAGAACTTGTGGAGCTGTTTTAAAAGCAAACCAATATTTTAAAGTTAAAGATTGATAACTCCCAGACCACCTCGAGATTTAGGTTTGCAAACCATGCTCCAAGCTGATAGACCATCAGTAGAGGTTTAATCATCACGTTTGTGCCAAAGAAAGTGACGCCTACCTCGATCACAAATTTTGATAAAGGTTTTAGGGAGCTTGAGGGAGCACATGAGGAAGGTTGGCAGCGTCGGGAGGACCGAGTTAACCAGCATCAACCAGCCACCATGCGGGAGAAATGTGCACAAGCATTGAGTCGCCGCTCAATTTGATCACTGACGGGAGGTATCCCGCACCGTGGGCCTAGAAGTGGTAAGAGGGAGGCCTAAGTAAGAGAAAGTCAGAGTACCAATAGCATAGTTAAGAACCGCAACAAGATGGGACATTTTTCATTCGACACATTGATCGGAAGAATGCAAGATTTTTAAAAATTAACCTTCAGGCCAGTTACTGAAGAAAAGTCATCCAGTAAAACTTTCAGAGAAGCCAATTGAATGGGGCAAGCTTGCATAACCAGCAGAGTATCACTGGCGTACTGAACAATTGGGAAGTCTGCACCTGGGAAGAGGAGTTGAAAATGTGCCTTCATAGAAGTGGAAGTTTAACATGGATTGGAGGAGGTCTGAGCCAGCCACAAAGAGCGTGGGGGACAACGGATCACCTTGACGAACACCCCGTTTACAAGCAAACTTTTTCCGGGGGTTCCATTTAATAAAATGGAAGAGGTGCCAGTAGACATAAAGGTTTCCATCCAACCCAGCCAACGATCATCAAAACCTTTGCATCGAAGAATCTTCAAAATAGCTTGATGCTCAATTGTGTCGAAGGCTTTCGCAAAATCTAGCTTCAGAATGTGCATTCTTGCTTGGATTGCTTGCACTGATGGATGTACTCATAATCCCAGCCAACACAATCTTGGATCGTATGAGTTTTTAGGAAACCATATTGGTTCACATGGATTAAATTTAGCATTACCCCTTGCAGTCGATTGGCCAGAATTTTAGTCAAGAATTTCAAGCAAGAATTGAGCAGAGAGATGGGGAAAAAATCATTAGGTCCTTCATGCGAGTTTCATTTTGGGAATAAGAGTGATCAGGGAATCGTTAATGCTTTGCAAATTTACCTGCCGGACGAGAAATGTCTACATAGATCAAAGAAATCCCACTTTATAATGTGCCATCATTTTTTCATGAATAAACCTGTGAAGCCATCTAGACCCGGGGCACGAGCATTTGGAAGTTGCTTCAACACCTTTCAAATTTTAACCATAGTGAAAGGGGCCGAAATAGCATCTAGTCCTCGAGCAGCAGAGAGATATTTAGAGAAATTAAAGATAGCATCAATAACATCTGAAATACCCAGGTGCTTTTTGTAGGAATTCCAGAGAAGGCTAGCTTTTTTATCATGTTCAGTGGCCAAAGAGCCATCCTCACGGACAAGAGAAGTGATCACAATTTTACGTAAACTGATAGTATCCATAGCATGATAATAAGAAGAGTTTTCTTCCCCCAATTTTCCCCATCTTGCTTTACAGCGATGATGCCAGTATGTTTGCTTACATGCAGCAAATGATCAAGATGTCGTTTAACAATGTTTCTGAAATTCCATTCCGAGAGGTGAAAACCCCTTTGATCATCTAGCTGATCAAGCATAAGGATCACCTCATTACAATTGTCAATGAAATTAGAGAGCTTGGAGATGTTAGTATTGTTAACTAACACACAAAATACCATATTAAATATATCACTAGTATTGTTAACTAACACATAAAACACTAGGGATCAAGAAATGCTCTCTCAATCCCCCCCCTTTTGGTGTTAGATGACAATACTAGGATTTGCAAATAAAACAATACCAAGATCAGGTTTGCAAAGGAAATGGACATTGCTCCCCCTAGAAGTGTGCATAATTGTTTGCCTTTGGAATTCAAATACAACTTAAGAGGAGAGCAATTTACAACAAGATAAAAACATGAAACAAAATGAGACAATGACAACCTCTATATTCAGAGATTTTGAGCTGATACCATACCTTGCGCATAGAATATATGTGTAGATAATATTAAAGCACAATATAAGATAATCCTCAAGATAGATAACCATAAGGTCCTAAATCACCATAGTCTCACAATAACAATAAACATAGTTCCACAAACTAAATTGCAAATAATTCGAGACGGAAAACATAAAGGGACACAAACTCTTAAAGAATGATAAAAGAACACGCGTGTGCCCGAACCCATGCAAATCCCTCGTAGACCTAATAGAATACTTCTCCCCCTTTGGCATCAAAACACAAAAAAGGTGAGAAGTAGTGATGCTAGCGTCCCAAGACGATCTAGTCATCAGACTCTTCTGGAGACTCCTCAGCACAACCATCGCCCTGTCCATCCTCATCATCTTCCTCCTCCTCCTCATCATCAGCACGAGCACTGGAAGAAGCAGTAAGGCGAATGTCAGTCTTGATCTTGTAAGGTCCGCCCCAGAACCACTGTTCAAGGACACCTCCGATATGCATACATTCACGATCCCAGATCACACCAGTCGTGAACAACATATCAAGTTGGTATACAGATACAATATCCATTACACGGTTGCATATAAGCACTTACAAAAGGGACATGGTCACATGACCAAGTCTCACACAACTGCCACACAGGGCAAACACACAACACGCACAACGGAAGACTAAACACACAAACGTAGTAGAGCCCAAGTCACGCCTTAACCTACAGGCTGCTGACCGGGAGACGATCCTAGTTCGCAAAGCCATCAGCTCCGTACTCCTCTTCGTAGATCTTCTGCTGAGACTCCTTCTTGATGTCTGGCAAGTTGATACCAGAGACGAAACCAATATGAGTACATTTGAATGTACTCAGCAAGACATCCATCATGTAACTTACCAAAATGCAAGTATGCTTATATAGTGTAATAGGTAGGCTATACATAGGGTTCACTACCCATGATATATGAAAGATATATCATAGTTGATTTTGAAAATCTCTGTATCTTCGTTGAAGAAGATACTTCAAAAGAAAATAATATAGTTTTCTTTCTCTTGTAGATATCGCATGTACAAGAGGTTTTATAAACTCATTTTGTAAAAGAAGGTTTTCTCTTTGCAAAACTTTTTTTGTAAAGCAACTTCTGGCTTTTCATCATCGGTACCTCCACGGTACAAAATTTCCTTCTTTTCGAACTTCACAAGTCTAACACCTTTTTGAAAACATTGACACAATGCTAGCTACATGGCCATTCAACTGTCCATATCCGAGGATGCGGCTATTCCGAATAGTTTGACTCTGCAGAGGTGTACACAATCCACCAGATCCAGTACATCCGCCGTGAACAACCACGGACTGTAACAACAGTATGTAAACATCAGATAACTGATCCTAACCATCCACTATGTTCAAGCTAGAATATGTCTATCTCTTCAGTTGGGCCTGGTTCCCCCGACATCCTGTCCACCAGCGCCACGTCAGGGGACCCAACTGCTGCTACCGGGGCTAACTTAATCCCTCAATACTCTTCTGGCCCTTCTGAGCTTCTTTGATTTGATCAACTAGAGTTGGTTTAACATCCATGGCTTCCAACATGACATAGCTGACCACCTCGATACCAAGCTGGTCAAGTTCTTTCCACAACTCCGGTTGTCTGATCTGAATCATAGAATTCAGAGAGAACGGCTCTCGACTAAGAGCGTCCGCAACAACATTCGCCTTTCCAGGGTGATAGTGGATACTAAGATCATAGTCCTTGATGAGCTCTATCCAACGGCGTTGCCTCATATTGAGTTCACGATGTGTGAAGATATACTTCAAACTCTTATGATCTGTATAGATTTCACACCTCTTCCCAATAAGGAAATGTTGCCATGCTTTGAGAGCATGCACAACTACAGCGAGCTCTAAGCCATGAGTAGGATAATTCAACTCATGTGGTCTCAACTGGCGTGAGATAAACGATATGACCTTTCCTTCTTGCATGAGAACACTTCCAAGACCAAGCTTAGAAGCATCACAATACACATCAAAACTCTTGGAGACATCCGGCATAATGAGTACCGGGGCTGTCACCAGTCGATTCTTCAACTCTTGAAAACTTTCAGCACATTTGTCCGTCCAAACAAACTTGCTATCTTTCTTGAGCAAATGAGTGAGTGGTCTGGCTATACTGGAAAATCCTTGAACAAACTTGCGATAATATCCGGCTAATCCCAAAAAAGATCTGACTTCAGTCTGATTAGTCGGGGCAGCCCGATTAGCGACAGGCTGAACCAGAGCAGGGTCAACAGAGATTCCACCTCCGGATACTACGTGTCCAAGAAATCCAACTTCTTTCAACCAGAATTAGCACTTACTGAACTTAGCATACAGTTGATGTTGTCGAAGTGTTCCGAGAACAATTCTCAAATGTTCTTCGTGTTCTTCCTCACTCTTGGAGTAAATAAGAATGTCATCAATAAAAACCACGACAAACTTGTCCAGACATTCCATGAAAACCTTATTCATAAGATTCATGAAGTAGGCGAGGGCATTGGTTAGAACAAAATACATCACGGTGTACTCATACAACCCGTAACGTGTGGTGAAAGCGGTCTTTGGAATATCGGTCTCACGAACCTTCAACTGGTGATAACCAATACGAAGATCGATCTTTGAGAAAATTCTTGCCCCATTTAGCTGGTCAAACAGGTCTTCAATTTTGGGCAGCGGGTACTTGTTCTTGATGGTGACATCATTCAACTTACGGTAATCCACACATAGACGTGAGGAACCGTCCCGCTTGTCCACAAAAAATGACAGGTGATCCCCATGGTGAGGCACTAGGGCGAATCAGACCTTTTCTAAACATGTCATCCAGCTGCTTCTTCAACTCATCTAGCTCTTTCGGGTTCATCCGGTAAGGTTTCTGTGCTATGGGTCCAGTGCCGGGTATCAACTCAATAACAAACTCGATATCCCAATCAGGCGGCATACCGGGTAACTCCTCAGGAAACACATCCGGGTATTCACATACTACCGGAACTTCCTCAAGTGCAGGTGTGGCTATACCAGTGTGGTAGTGAGTCTCTGACTTTGATTTGGTTGCGGCGAAGGCAACCATTTCCCAATCACTGGCAGTCAATGATATGGACTTTCTGGTGCAGTCAATCACACCTTTGTACTTGCTCATCCAATTCATGCCTAGTACTACTTTTATCCCTTGGGATCCCAGTACTATTAGGTTGGCATGAAAAGTTTTCCCTTGTATGTCCATGGGTACCTCATTGCAAATGAAGTGGGCTTGGGTTTTGTTTCCAGGTATTTGCACTGACATAGGGTCACGCATACGTGTAGACTTCATACCACTCTTTTCAGCAAATGGCATAGTAAAAAAGGAATGTGATGCACCCGAATCAAACAATACTACAGCAGGTACAGAGTTGACAGGAAACTTACCCATCACCATCTATGGCGTGTCCTGAACCTCCTCAGCAGTGACATGATTCAGATATCCCTTGGTCATAGTCTGCTTCCTGGGTGCTGGTGCATATGTCATCTTGGTAGCATTGTTCTGAGTTGGGGCAGCATTCTTGGTCAGGCAGTCACGGGCAAAATGTCCTTCCTTGCCACAGGCAAAGCAACCTCCACTGGGTTTGGTGTTCTGGTTTGGCTTGGCAGCATGGTTGGGCTTGTGTCCATTCCCATTTCCATTTCCACTGCCTCGAGGCTTGGGTGCATAGGATGCACGGTTGTTGTTGTTGTGGTGGTTGTTGTGATTGTTGTGGTTGTTGTGGCCATGGTGGTGGTTGTTGTTGTGGTTGTGGCTGTTATGGTGGTTTCTTGGCGCAAAAGTAGGCGCCCTGTGTGGTGGTGGTATGGTATATGGTGTGGGGCGGTTTCTGGGTGCACTTAGTCCTCCTTGGAACTGCATCTTTCTCTTTCTGTTTTCAAAGACATTCTGTCTCTTGTGCTCCATCATCATCGCGACATCCGCGAGTGACTCCAGATCTGCAAATGGAATGACCACAAGGGTACACTGCAACTCATCGTGCAACCCATTCAGGAATCTTTCCTTCTTCTTAGCTTCTGTGTTGACTTCATCTGGTGCATACCGAGCTAGCAGAGTAAACTCTTCCAAGTACTTTGACACAAACATTCCTCCCTTCCTCAGCTTCAGGAACTTGTCCTCATGATGTTCATCGCCCCCTGAGGGATGTGATACTTGCGGAAACGGGCAGAGAAGTCTTCCCAGGTGAACACGTAATCAGGAGCGACGGTGTCACAGGTGGTCTCCCACCAAGTCCTCGCTGGTCCAGCAAGAAAAAATGGGTGGCAAAAAGCACCTTGTCATTCTCATCCACTCCTGCCACTTTCAGATCGTTGGCGATGGTGCGAAGCCAATCGTCAGCGTCAAGTGGTTCCACGATCTTTGTGAACACCGGAGGATTGGTCTGCTGAAACACATTCAGCTTCGAGCGTCCGCCATTACCGTTGTCATCGCCATTGTTGTTATTGTTGTTGGCGCTGGCAGCGGCCAACTGCTGCAGGGAAGCAACTGTGGCAGCACTCTCGGCTCTAGTGGCCTGGCGATCCTCCATCATAAGTGCTAGCAATGCCTCCATTGACGGCGGGGGTGGTGGTGGTGGTTCCCGACGCGGCGACATGCTGTTTATTGAGACATGTGTAAGACTATGCAGCAAGACTTATTGCTTTTAGAATGCTAAAAAATTTAGCAACTAAAAGGAGTGTTTAAAATCCAAAAAAAATGATAAGTGATTTAATTAGGGTACTGATTTGTTTTAAGGGTTGAGACAAATTTCCAAACAAAGATATCATATAGACAAACATCATACTAATAGCATCGAGTCATACATAGCACAACACACCAACAGACATCTACCACAACTACGCTCCTCAAAGCTACATCAGGGGGATTCGCGTTATAGGGTCGGCGTACATCTCACTGGCACAACTCCACAACTAAGAGGCACTACGACTAGTCCTAAGTGCTGTCGACGTCGAAGAGGAGCTCCTCGGGGTCCTCGTCATCAACGGAGTCGTCGTCCTCCTGTCTGCTCTGCTCGCTCATGTCCATACCCTCGGCATCGGACATGACATCGTCGTCAACAAGGAGATCCTCGTTCTCCCTGCGGAGCTCAGAGTTCTCCTCCTCTAACTCCTCGAGTGTGGAGTCTCGAGTGGCCAAGTCCTCTCTAGCAGTCTTCAGGCGCTCACGCAGAATCGCGTTCGCCTCCTGAAGTGATCCCACCTTGGTGGTGAGACGGGTACGGGCCAGACGAGTGGTCCGCAGCTGACTCGCCAAGGCTCGGGACCGCGCAGTAGCTATCTCAAGGTCGAGCAACGTCTTACCCAGATGGGTACAGAGGAGACGACACTCTGCAACAGTGGTGTGCTGCAGGATGCTCATATCATCGAGACGACGCTGAGTGCGGTAACGTAGAACCTCCATGTCATCCATGTGCGCACCGATACCCGCGAAGTCCTGAGACACGACAACAGGTGTGCCGGTCTCGTCCCTCCTCCCGAGGAACGCGAAGCTAGACTCCAAGAACTGGTAGTCCCTCAAGTGTGCCAGGCGCGCAATGGCCTCCTGGATCACTCTCACGGCGCCCTCCTGCCAGGAGCGCTCAAACATGGCGAAGACAAAGGTCTTTGCTGAAGGAGTGGTAAGCGGATGGCGTATGGTGCACTCCACAAACCACTCTCCCTCAATGGGAGTCCCGGTGATCATCCCTCCCCGCAGCTCGGGAACGGGACGGTCAAGAAGCTCGGTCATCGCTACGAGCCTCCGCTCGAAGCGAAACGGGAAGTCCCTACGAAGTCCCAACTGGCACGCCTCAGTGAAAACAACGTCCATCTACACAAAATTTAAGTAAGATTTAGCTAGACCCAAGTGTGCAAAATTTTAGAGTCGAACATGATATAACTTAATGTAAGTAGAATTTGAGAAAATAGGGAAGATAGGTATAAGAATCTTTTAAAGCTTAGTCACTTAAGTATACTATGTATATATATATATATATATATATATATATAGACACCCTATTCAGCACCCTGGGTGTAAAAAACTTATTTTGCACCCATAATTTTTTTTATGTTCCCAAGTCAGAAAATTATGTTAGGTATGTAATTATTTACGTTCATGTTTGATCTATAAGAGAATACTCGACATAAAAATGAAAATATATGAGTCATAACAACATAAAAGTCATAAAACAACATAAAATATGTATTTATTTATTTATTTTTGTAGCGTCACGTAAATAAAAGGTTTACATCATGTATATATTTTCTTATGTTCTACTCGATATAACGAATACGACAAAATTTACGTGACGTAAAAATCATGTACGGTTCAAAAGATACAAGGTGGGTGTAGAATAACTATTCTGCACCCTGGGTGTCAAATAGCGCGACCCTATATATATATATATATATATATATATATATATATATGGAGTACTAGTATCCATGCTAACTAGGGGCTCCTAGGGTCAGGATAGCTCTGATACCAACTTTTTAGAGGCCCCAAACCGGAAGGTCCAGAACCCCTCATATGCATACATTCACGATCCCAGGAAATTTAGTCGTGAACAACATACGAAGTGGTACACAGATACATTATCCATTTCACGAATAACAACAGTCTTACAAGCCAATGGTCACATGACCAAGTCTTTATTAACTGCACCGCAGGGCAGGCGAAGTCTCACAACTCACACACAGCGGAGAGTAAACACACGTATGTAGCCATGTCACGCAGTCACCGACAGGCTGCTGACCGGGAGCCGGGCCTAGTTCGCATAATCGTCAGAGTAGTATCCCTCCTCATACTCCTCCTCCGGTGGTATCTCCTCAAAGTCTGGCCAAGTAAATAGCCAGGGGAGAAACCAATATGAGTACTTTTGAATGTACTCAGCAAGTCATCCCTTATACACTTACAAAATGCATCATGCTTATATGGTGGATAGGTAGGCTATAAATAGGGCTCACTACCCATGATGTACATCTAAGATGACACCATAGTTGCATTCATTTTATTTTGTATCTTCGTTGAAGAAGATACTTCAGAAGAAAATAATATAATTTTTCTTTCTCTTGTAGATATCGCATGTACAAGAGGTTTAATAAAAGAAAGTTTTCTTTGCAAAACTTCTTGGAACAACATGTCCAGATCCTTCATCGGTACCTCTCAGGTACCAGTCTTTGTTCAAAAACACATTTTGAAAACCTGACACAATACTAGCTACATGGCCTTTCAACTGCCCATATCCGAGGGCTCGGCTATTCTGAATAGTTTTACTCTGCAGAGGTGTACACATTCCACTAGATCCAAACGTCTGCCATGAACCAACCATGGATCGACACAGCGATATGCAAGCATTAGAAGAATGATCCTAACTGTCCACTCTGATACAAGCTAGTATATGCTCATTCCTTCAGTTGGGGTGTTCTCCCTGGCACCAGGTCCCACCCTGCCTTGCCAGGAGACCCAATTGTCGCTTCCAGGGGGTAACTTAATCCCTCACTTGGTATGTCCCGTTACTCCGTCCTGGCGACACTTCGGTTCAAAGAATCATCCTCTCTATAGCATCTTGGAATGAAACACACACTAACAAGGTCAAGTATCTAGATAGGCCCCGTACCCATGTTGGGGTAGAGTGACAGTACTTCTTGGTTGTCCAGCGAAGACTAGGTTATGTGCCTTTTGTAAAACATTTGAAAACAACTCTTTAGCTCCCCCGGTGAACAAGGTCCCGCCTTTTCACCGTGGACTTCTCATAAATCCTTTTTGTTTGCAAAATCACATTCGAAAAATGTCCACTTAGGGACTCAATATTATTATCTTGGCGGTATTTATATACCTTATGGTGGCTAAGGGCTTGGTAACGCCAAGTTGACTAATGGCAAAGTGATAATATACTATATAATATTAATAGTAATATTCACTCAACAAAAATAGTTTTTGGTAATCAAGTTTTTGAAAAATTCAGAAGTAGGGCATGCATGATAGATAATGATAAGTAGGAAATAACAGCAAGCTTTAAGGATGGCTTGCCTTGGTGGAAACGAGGGTCTTGCTCGTGATCACAGCAGAAGTGGTAGTAATAACCTCCTGCTCCAACTACCTCTTCTTCGGTTTCTATCGTCGTAAAATAAAAATAAGGACAATCAATCAAAACCTTACCAAGCAAACAATGACACTCAAGTATACCTACATCAAGCAATGCACACTCATAAATAACACACAAGTTCATAAAACAATTCTATACAAGCATACACTCAAAAAGAATAATATTCAATATTATTACTACACTACTATGGTTGAGATAAATCATTTCTCAACCAAATGAGATGGAAACAGTGGGTGCTCCACTAAGTTTTCCATGTAATTTAAGAGGTATTTAGCCTCTGGTCCAACTTGTGGAAACAAAAATATTTTCCTAACAAAAATACTACTAGCTATTCTAGTGACAACAATACTATGGACAATAAATAATTAAACCTACACATGCATCTCTAAGGAACAACATGCATTCTAACAGAGATTAAAACAAGTAATAAACAGTACCAAAATGGTACTGTACTCACCTAAAAATACTCCTATCACTTGGATAAAAATATAGCTAAGCATTTCCATTCACAAGATTTAATAGAAATAAACTAGATAATACTCCTATGCTCATACTAGTTTCAAAACAAATCCTAAACATGCATAAACTTTCTACCATGCTAGATCTGTGAGAAAACAACATAATAACACCAAATACCACATCTAAACATGCTAGAAAACAGAATAACACTAGCAAGCAATTATTTACAAATCAAATCTACACATTTTATTTCTAACAGAAAAGCACAAAATCTTAGATCTGTTGCCAAATTAAATCTAGAGCTCTAAAAATCACACAAAGCTAGGATATCATAGACCTATCCCATATCTAACAGATCCAATTGGATTCACATCAAAAGGTGCTGTAAAAGAAATCCTAAAAATCACAGAACATGCTACTGGACTTTTACCAAAGTGGATGCCATTTCCAAATGGTAGCTCACCTTGAGGTGAGGTCAAGTTCTACTGGTAGATCTAGTCAAGGGATAATCCAGGAATTTTAGTTTGCACATTTTGAACATTACAATCAAAGGTTATTTCATTTTTTCCTTAACAGATAGTGCTCAGTTCATCATTTTTCATTCGTTCATACAAGGTTCAAATCCAGTTCTTCAAGTTGCATCCGTTCAAGAATTTATTCATACACCTCAGGTAATTTTGTTTCATTTTATTTTTGAGTTTAACCATTTTTAACACGATTAAAGCAAACAAGCAAATTCAATGCATTATTGAAAAACAAAAAAAAAACGCCCGTGTGCTGCTCAGCCCGTGGGCAGTTTCTTTTTCTTTTTCAATAATGCACTAAATCTGCTTGTTTGCTTTAATCGTGTTAAAAATGGTTAAGCTCAACAATAAAATGAACCAAAATTACCTGAGGTGTATGAACGAATTCTTGAACGGATGCAACTTGTAGAAATGGATTTGAACCTTGTATGAACGAATGAAAAATGATGAACTGAGTATTGTCTGTTAAGGAAAAAATGAAATAACTTTTTATTGGAATATTCAAAATGTGAAAAATAAAATTCTTGGAGTAGACCCTTACTAGATCTACCAGTAGAACTTGACCTCACCTCAAGGTGAGCTACCATTTGGAAATGGCATCCACTTTGGTAAAAGTCCAATAGCATGTTCTGTGATTTTTAGGATTTATTTTACAACACCTTTTGATGTGAATCCAATTGGATCTATCAGATATTGGATAGATATATGATATCCTATATTTATGTGATTTTTAGAGCTCTAGATTTAATTTGGCAACAGATCTAAGATTTTGTACTTTTCTGTTAGAAATAAAATGTGTAGATTTGATTTGTAAATAATTGCTTGCTAGTGTTATTCTGTTTTCTAGCATGTTTAGATGTGGTATTTAGTGTTATTATGTTGTTTTCTCATAGATCTAGCATGGTAGAAAGTTTATGCATGTTTAGGATTTGTTTTGAAACTAGTATGAGCATAGGAGTATTATCTAGTTTATTTCTATTAAATCTTCTGAATGGAAATGCTTAGCTATATTTTTATCCAAGTGATAGGAGTATTTTTAGGTGAGTCTAGTACCATTTTTTACTGGTTATTACTTGTTTTCATCTCTGTTATAATGCATGTTGTTCCTTAGAGATGCATGTGTAGGTTTAATTATTTAAGGTCCATAGTATTGTTTTCACTAGAATAGCTAGAAGTTTTTTTGTTAGGAAAATATTTTTGTTTCCACAAGTTGGACCAAAGGTTAAATACCTCTTAAATGACATGGAAAACTTAGTGGAGAACCCACTGGTTCCATCTTATTTGGTTGAGAAATGATTTATCTCAACCATAGTAGTGTAGTAATAATATTGAATATTGTTCTTTTTGAGTGTATGCTTGTATAGAATTGTTTTGTGAACTTGTGTGTTATTTATGAGTGTGCATTGCTTTCTGTATGTATAGTTGAGTGTCATTGTTTTCTTGGTAAGGTTCTGATTGAGTGTCCTTATTTTTATTTTACGACGATAGAAACCGAAGAAGAGGTAGTTGGAGCAGGAGGTTATTACTACCACTCCTGCTGTGATCACGAGCAAGACCCTTGTTTCCTCCAAGGCAAGTCATCCTTAAAGCTTGATGTTATTTATCAATTATCATTATCTATCATGCATGCCCTACTTCTGAATTTTTCAAAAACTTGATTACCAAAAACTATTTTTATTGAGTGAATATTACTATTAATATTATATAGTATATTATCACTTTGCCATTAGTCAACTTGGTGTTACCAAGCCCTTAGCCACCATAAGGTATATAAATACCGCCAAGATAATAATCTTGAGTCCCTAAGTGGACACTTTTACAATGTGCTTTTGCAAACAAAAATGAGTTATGAAAAGTCCGCGGTGAAAAGGCGGGACCTTGTTCACCGGGGGAGCTAAAGAGTTGTTTTCAAATGTTTTACAAAAGGCACATAACCTAGTCTTCGCTGGACAACCAAGAAGAACTGCCACTCTACCCCAACATGGGTATGGGGCCTATCTAGATACTTGACCTTGTTAGTGTGTGTTTCATTCCAAGATGCTATAGATAGGATGATTCTCTGAACCGAAGTGTCGCTAGGAGGGAGTAACGGGACATACAAAGTGAGGGATTAAGTTACCACCCGGAAGCGACAGTTGGGTCTCCTGGCATGGCAGGGTGGGACATGGTGCCGGGGAGAACACCCCAACTGAAGGAATGAGCATATACTAGCTTGTGTCAGAGTGGACAGTTAGGATCATTCTTCTGATGCTTGCATATCGCCGTGTCGATCCATGGGTGGTTCATGGCAGACATTTGGATCTAGTGGAATGTGTGCACCTCTGCAGAGCAAAACTATTCAGAATAGCCGAGCCCTCGGATATGGGCAGTTGAAAGGCCATGTAGCTAGTATTGTGTCATGCTTTAAAAATGTGTTTTTGAACAAAGACTGGTACCTGAGAGGTGCCGATGAAGGATCTGGACATGTTGTTCCAAGAAGTTTTGCAAAGAAAACTTTCTTTTATAAAACCTCTTGTACATGCGATATCTACAAGAGAAAGAAAATTATATTATTTTCTTTTGAAGTATCTTCTTCAACAAAGATACTGATAAAATGAATGCAACTATGGTGTCATCTTAGATGTACATCATGGGTAGTGAGCCCTATTTATAGCCTACCTATCCACCATATAAGCATGATGCATTTTGTAAGTGTATAAGGGATGACTTGCTGAGTACATTCAAAAGTACTCATATTGGTTTCGCCCCTGGCTATTTACTTGGCCAGACTTTGAGGAGATACCACCGGAGGAGGAGTACGAGGAGGGATACTACTCTGACGATTATGCAAACTAGGCCCGGCTCCCGGTCAGCAGCCTATCGGTGACGGCGTGACATGGGCTACCTACGTGTGTTTACTTTCCGATGTATGTGAGTTCTGAGACTTTGCCTGCCCTGCGTGGCAGTTAATAAAGACTTGGTCATGTGACCATTGGCTTGTAAGACTGTTGTTATTCGTGTAATGGATAATGTATCTGTGTACCACTTCGTATGTTGTTCACGACTGAATTTTTTGGGATCGTGAATGTATGCATATGAGGGGTTCTGGACCTTCCGGTTTGGGGCCTCTACAGATCTTGGCCCAAGGAGTGACATCACTAGAGGACCACTGAGCATAGGTATCTGAGGCAAGAGCTGTGGGAGGAGTGCCGGTAGAACCACGTGAAGGATCTGTTGCTGGGAGATAGACATGGCAACATCTATATGGTAAGCCTGATATTGCTCCTTGTGGATGTTCACCTTCATGCACAAGATGTTGCGCTGAAACCAGGATATCTTCCTAACTTGAGGCACAAAAGAGGTATCCACATGAGGGGCACGCGGAGCAGAAGTAGAGATAGTCCGAGCATCCCTCATGAATCCACTATCTGGGGCAGCATACAAAGCAACTAGAAGATTCTCCTTTGTGATGTAGAGCTTCTTGAAGTGATGATCCTCCATAGGAAGCCTACTGAAATCCTGACTCTTCAAGGTGTTCTTGATAAGCAGCATGATGTATGTAGCATAAGGAATGGTGTTTCTACCAATCATAGCATTCTACAGTTCATTCAAGATGAAGTCCATAACATCCACAGAGTACACCTTCTCAGTATCAGGATCCTCAATGTAGTGCTTAGGCAAGATCAACAGATTACAAAGAGGAATAATGAGGGTATCATTGTTACCTCCACTCGGTGCAATGAACGATCTAAAGATGCACACAAGCTGATCATAGAAAGGAAGAAGTCCTTCCACCTTGACAATGACACCATCTGGGTGATACGTGTCAATCATAAGCTGCTCCTGGTTTGGCTTATCATTATGCATACGGTGACCAATGGGAGGATGCTCACTCCACTTGTACCCCAAGCACACGAGCAAACCTGTGGAATGGAACCTCACAGAATGTTGATCCAGTCATCCACTTCAAAGACCGGTGCATATCATTTCCAATCACCAAGGTGGACATGAACTACAACACTATAGGAACATTGTATGTGCATTGAGTCTCCATGAGGTCATGAAGAGAAAACCTCTCCACAGTGCTAGTAGCTTGAGAAAAAGCTTCCTTGTCCTTGAGAAACTCGAGCTTTGTTGGTTTCATGGGGCGGATAGGAAACTTGTATTCAAGATAAATGTCTGAGTACGTGTAGGATTTCTCAATGCACCAGAATCTATCATCCTCAAGCTCAACATCTCTCTCATTAGAATACTAGTCTTTCTGACGAATCAAGGTGTACTCAGCAACGGCAAGGTCATGCTTGGAGTTAATACTTGGGGTATTTCCCTTCTTCTTGGGTGCAGACTTCTTCACAACTCCAGACTTTTGCTTGATAGTGGCCTTACTTGGAGGCCTAGCACCCGTATCTTCATCACTAGATTCGCGGTAGTTGGGGCGGTTGCGAGTGCCCGACTGAGAGTCAACATTGGAACCACCTCTGAAACTAGAATAATAAATGGATAGAATAGATAAGTACACACAAGTAATGGCATAGGAATCATACTAGGAACAATGTAGAAGTAGCCACAATGCGATCACGAAATATTCCTAGCAAAATCATGAAAGTTCTGAATTCTGGAAACGAGACAGAACCCAACCGGATATTCCGGTTCAATAGTGAACTGGATAATCCGGGTCCACGAAAATAGAACTTGGGTGATTTAAATATAGGTCTAAAATTATATCGTACTAAGGGGATGCTAACCTATTGTTTCTAGCATGCAATGGGTCATCCTAGGAACCTCTACCAGCAAGCAATCACAAGAAAAAACAAGTATCCAAAGAGGAACATGGATGAACACCCTAGATTGGACTCCCACGTCCATGGAGCAAAGTGATTGGAGAAGATGGTTCCGGGGGGGAGGGGGAGGAGAACTATATCCGTCCAAAACCAATGGAATCCGGTGGAGGAAGTTGCTGGGAGGGCTAGGGCTCTTCGAGGTGGAAACTATGGAGGAGAGGGAGGTTGGGGGTGGAAGAAGATCAGGAAAACTGATCCTCACCCCTTCTTCCCATATTTAGGTATTTAGCCAGCCGGATATTCCGGTTCATGTTTGAACCGGATATTCCGATCCAAGTTTGGACCGGAAATTCCGTCTGACTCCAGAATCGAACTTCCTAGTTTCAAAACGAAGACTTGTGTGCTAGATAGAATTTTGGGATTTGGATAGGAAGGCTTAGGATTAGATAACCAAACTGAAAATAGTACTTCTCCCTCATTCTTGCAAGAATCAAACAAGGAAATGCCAAGATAGATAAAGTTTCCCACAAAACACTTATCTAGGAAACGAATGAAATGCAATGAAATCCAAATAAAATCCCAACTAATATCCAATTCTACGCAACGAAGAGGTTGGTGGCCTAAGCCACCATGTAAGAGCATTATGGCATGACATTGCGAAGAAATATCTTGAATGCACTACCACTACTCAACATTTTAGCTCAGAATTCACCATTAGAAAAGAGAGATATAAATGAAATTTTGCTTTGGGCATAATAGGGGGAGGGAGAGCCCAATGTGTCATGACAACACTCCCCCTATGTCCATGCCTACTCCTGAACCCAAACACATAGTCAACTATAGGTGTGTGTGCAAGATCCTCATGTCAAACTCCTTGAAGCAATGATATTTAGCTCATTCCTCAAGAAAATAAATCATGCATCATCAAGTGGCTTTGTGAATATTTTGACAAGTTGATCCTTGGTTGGCACATAGGCTAGTGAAATATCTCCACGAGCAACATGATCTCTAATGAAGGGACCACAAATCTCAATATGCTTCATTCTTGTATGTTGCATGGGGCTTGACCTCAAGGTGGACACAGGATCTGAGGCGGTGACAAGCTGGGAGCCCACCTAAGAGGACCGGGTGGCCGCCCTTGGCGAGGAGGCGAAGGCGCTGCGGGAAGCCGGGCATGCCGTCTTCTCAGCGGTCTGGGACGACGAGGTGATGTCGGACAACATGGCGGACCTGGCAACGCGCCTGCAGGAGATGCCCGAGGTCGTCGACCGCCTCGGGGAGTCGGCAGCGCGGTCGGGTACCGATATGGCGCTAACCATGATCATGTCATGCGCATGACCTGCGGCTTCCGCCAGGGGATGAGCTTCGAGGCGCTTCGCGTGCTTCCGAGCATTCGCTAAGCCGCTAGCCGGCTGGGCGTCTACGTGGACTTGGACGCCTTCTTTCCTGAAGAGCCGGAGGAAGATGCGGACGCGCAGCCGGAGGTGTCTGCCGATGGCGCGGCTGGGGCTCGAGTCGAGAACCCGGCCATGGTGGTGCCTCCTCTTCCTTCTGCGCCAGCGCCGGCTGCTGGTGAAGAGTCTTCGAAAGCCAACTGAATCCCCGGGATGCCGGGCGTAACTGTTTTCTTGTCTTTGACCCTTAACATTTGTCCCCGGGATTCCGGGTGAAGTTGTAGTGCTTTGAACATTTCTACTTCGTCAATTCTGAATGGTTTGCTCTTCTTATTGCTTGTTACTTGTTTTGCCATCTTTTTTTCCTTACCCGGTGGTGGCGTTCTAGCCTGCCCACCTAGTATAGCCCTGAGATTGGGGCCGGCTGCCCTAGCCAGGCGGGCCTGATCTCAAAACATAGTCAGGGGAAAAGTTGGCCGACTGTGCCTTGTAGCCGGGTAGGTGTTGTTCTGTCAATAACTTTTAGACTGTTAAATCATTAGTGCATCAAAGCAGAAAGTTGATGGGCATTTTTTTACTTTTGGTTATTTTTCTTAGGGAAAAAGTCACGCTAGTTCGGCGGGCGGGGTTTAGCGTGTGTGTCCCTTGCCGTCTGGTCCCCGCTCTTGCCAATGTGTCAGCCGGGTTGCGGTCTGCAGCTGGAACCGAAGAGTTGGGCCGTCTTATTGGGGGCACAGTGGAGAACGGCCGTGTGGTCGAACTTGGGCGAGTTTTTCGCTGTTTCGCTGGGCGACCGGCTTTGCCTTGGTCCTTAGTCGTTTTTTCGCGCATCGGATGTTGGGCTTGTGCTCTGGCCGGCTAAACTACCGGGTTGCGGTCTGCAGCCAGATCCGCAGAGTTGGCTATCAGTGTCGGGTATGCTACTTGTTCGACTAATTTCTAGGGCGTGGGCCGGTTGCTTTTGCCGATTAGTGATGTGAGTGTAGGAAATGTGGTGCAAAGGGCGGGCCTCCCAAGCGCTCAGCTTGAGGGTGCCGGCTGGCTTTATTGATAGTTGGAGTACAGGGTGTTCCACTTAGGCGTGGAACAGACATAGAAGCTCTGCGTTCCACGAGCGCTCCGTCTCGTCGTAGGAGGTGTCTGCCTTGTTCTTGCGCGGGTCGCGCACGTCGATGAGATAGTAGGCGTTGTTGCTCAGCGCCCGGCTGATGAAGGGGCCCTCCCAGGGGAGGACAGCTTGTGGAGGCCCTTCGTGTCCTTGATCAGCCAGAGTACGAGGTCGCCTTCTCTGAAGGCGAGCGGCCGGATCCTCCGGCTGTGATACCGACGGAGGTCTTGTTGGTAGACAGCCGATCTGGACAGGGCGAGGTCGTGTGCTTCCTCGAGCAGGTCCACCCCGTCGTAGTTTGCCCGCATTGCGTCTTCCTCGGTATACATGATGGCTCGGGGGGGAGTCGAACTGTATATCAGCCAGGAGGACGGCTTCCGCGCCGTATACGAGGAAGAAGGGCGTGTAACCGGTGGACCGGTTAGGCGTTGTAATCAGGCTCCATAGGACGAAGGGGAGTTCTTCAATCCAGCAGTCGGGTGCTCGCTCGAGCGGGTCGACCAGCCGGGGCTTGATGCTGGCTAGGATTAGGCCGTTAGCCCTTTCCACTTGGCCGTTTGACTGGGGGTGCGCGACGGATGTCAGGTCCAGCCGGATCCCTTTGTCCCCACAGAATGGCGTGAAGGAGCCCTTGGCAAAGTTCGTGTCGTTGTCGTGATGATGTTGTGCGGGTAACCGTAGCGGTAGATGATGTTATTGAATAAAGTGACGACGGTTTGGCCATCCAGCTTCTTGATCGGCTTTGCCTCGATCCACTTTGTGAACTTCTCTATGGCGACTAATAGGTGGGTCATGCCGCTTCGGGTTGTCTTGAATGGTCCCACCATGTCCAGTCCCCATACGGCGAACGGCCAGGTGATGGGGATGGTTCTGAGTGCCGCTCTTGGCGTATGCTTTTGCGTTCTGAAACGTTGGCAACCGTTGTAGGTCTTGATCATCTTCTCGGCATCGGCTGCTATGGTCGGCCAGTAGAAACCGTAGCGGATGGCCTTTGAGCATATCGCTCGGGATGACGCGTGATGGCCGCACTCGCCCTTGTGTATTTCTTCAAGGAGGTGGACGCCTGTCTCTGGCTTGACGCAGCGTAGGTAAATGCCGCCCGCGCTCCGCTTGTGCATGCGGTTATTGATGATTGTCGTGGTGGTGTCACGGCAGATGCCATGGGATGGCTAAAGATGTGGGGACGATGGACGCTGGAGGTGTCCGGGGAGGGATCACGCGACGAGTAGCCGCGTGAGGTAAGATCCACACAACACAAACAACACGATGTACCCAGGTTCAGGGCCCTCGTGAGGAGGTAAAACCCCTACTCCTGCCTTTCCCTATGTATTACGGTGTCTCACCGAGTAGCCACAGTACAAATGGTAACGCTACCGAGTAGCCCCTTGCCCCTCTCCGAGTAGAGCTAGGTCAAGGACTTAGGGTTTCTAGGGTTTCTAGTGAGGCACTATGGGAGCATATGAGCCTTCCTCTACCTCTACCTCTCGCAGGAGGCGGCGGGGCACCTTATATACATGGTGCCCAGCCGGATACGTCCAAATCCTAGACAAGTGTCGACATAGTGTCCACACTGTCCTTTCTCCGAGTACCCGCTGACAGCTTTGGTCGTTGGTCTTGGCTGCTTCTGTAAAGTCGTTGGGCAAAACTAGGGGACAGACTGGTATCACTGTACCTAGTCACAGAGTAGGTCCCCCTTATCCTGCCACCGACTGCTTCCATGCTGTCACTGTCAGACAGACCGTCCCCACGTGAACAGTAGTTCGAATGCTGCCAAGTACGGACCCAGGATACGCGGGATCCTGTGTCAGAACGGCTCCTTTGACTTCCTGCCCGAGTAGTTTCCCGCCAAAGGTTCCCGCCAATTGTACTCGGGCCAAACCTTCTACTCGACATGGTAGAAACTGATTGATATCTCCTTCCGATCATCTTGAGGTGAGACCGGGTAGCAGTCGACCGGGTAGCGAGTACCCGGTAGTCGGCTACTCGGCCAAACCTCTCTTCTGTAAGCGGCCTTTACCACCTGTCTTTACCCTATTCGGGGGTAACCCCCCAACAGCAGTCCCCGAAGCTGGTTGAGTCTTGCGAACTTGTTCACTAGGCTCTGCCAGCTTAAAACCAGCCTTTGCATCCCAGCCATCGAACCTCAAGATGCCGAGTAGGTCCTCCGAGTAGCTATCCGGAAAGTATCTTGAGTCTCCTCTTTCCGAGTAGCACTTGCTTTCTACTCTGTATCCGAGTAAAAAGACTTAGCGAAATTTCGCAAACTGAGCCTCTGCAGCGCAGAGCAACATCCAGCCCTTCACGCAGGCACTGCCTACGTGTCAAGCATCCACGACCTTGTCGTTTGGTTGCCCAGGACACGACGCCACGTGTCCAGTTTTCACGCCGTGGGCCCACCGGCCGTCATGTCCCATCACGCGCATTTACTGGCCATGATCTTGTAGTGGGATCCAATGCGGCCGTTACGCGCGCGGTTCTCGCGTGTGTGCGTTTCTAGCCGGCCACAGGACCCACCACACGCCACAATCGATCCCACTCCCGTAGCGGTAACGGTAATCTCGCCGAGGAGGTATAAATACCCCCGCGGTAACTTCCTTTTCCCCTTCCCTGCTCATTTCCTCTTCTTCCTCCCGTTCTTCTCCGCCACCGAGCGCTCCGCCGCCGCACTAGCCTCTGCGCCGCCGCGGACTCGCTCCACCACCAACCCCGTCTGATTTCCGATTCTTCCACTCGCGACCATGGCCAAGTCCTGCTGGGCCGGTTCTTCCATCACCCAAGCCAACCTCGCCTGGCTCGTGAACGAGAGAAGGGTTCCCCCCGGCGTGGAGTGCCGGGCACCCGACGACGAGGTCGTGCCCAAGCCCAGGGACGGAGAGCGCGTGGTGTTCATGTCCCACTTCGAGCGCGGATTCGGGCTGCCAGCATCGGACTTCATGCGTAAGTTCCTGAATCACTTCGGGCTGCAGATGCACCATCTGCCGCCCAATGCAGTCGTTTTCCTCGCATACCACGTCGTGGTGTGCGAGGCCTTCCTCGGCATCAGGCCCACCGTGGAGACGTGGCTCCACTACTTCCATCTCCGCCAACAATCCGTCGGGAAGAAGGACAGCGCGGGCGTTGCCCGCGCCACCGACGTCGGCTGCGCCATGATGGTGCAGCGCAACGGGACGAACCACCCCCGCATCCAGGGGCTGGATTCCTGCCGAATGTGGCAGCAAACGTTCTTCTACGTGAGGAACGTTGCCGCCGCTGATGGAGGCCCCGTCGACGATCGGATCAACCTGCCCCCTTGGAGCAAGCGTGCTCCACTCGGGTCGAATTGGAAGGAGAAGCCCGTCAACGACGAGAACGCCACCGAGATAGAGACGCAACTCGCCTGGCTGAAGACGCATGGCCTCAGGAATGACGACCCAGTAGCGTGCTGGATCAAACGCCGGGTGCTTCCTCTGCAGGAGCGATGCCACCTCATGTGTTACATGGGAGGGCCTCGCGATTGCACCAGGACCACCACCGTCGAGATCGACGATGCTGACGTTCCCAGGCTTGCCAGGAACATCCTGAAGACCAGCCTCAACGAGAAGTGGCGGTACGGGTTCCTCCCGTTCAGCCGTAGGACTCCAATCTTGCGGGTACGTCTCCCTTACTCTGTTTTCATCTCTGCCTTCCGAGTAGATAGCTTCTCCTTTCGCCTCGACTGGCAATCGCCTTGTGCACCGAGTAGGACACTTAGCTAAATCGCCTTAGGCTTAGTGTGCTTTGTGCCTGCACGCCTCGTCGAGTAGGAATTTTTAGAAAAAGGCCTAGGCTTAGTGTGCTTTGTGGGTGCACGCCTACCCGAGTAGAGTTCTATTCTGGTACTCGGCTAACTTGTGATCCTTCTCTGCCTTTCAGACTCTTACTCGCCAGCTCACTGAAAGCAGCGAGGTCTTCGAGGACAACTGGTCCAAGGATCGCGAGGAGGATGATGTGCCCCCCTCTGATGACGCGGAGCAGAGCAGCCCCGTTCCCGAGAAGCGCGACGTCCTTAACACTTGGGCGGACGATGGCTCCGACGGTAATAGCATCCTCATCTTGCTTGTTTCCGGGAAGCATCAACTCCTTGTATTGCTATTTCTGATTCACTTCTTCTTTCCTTTGAATTTCTCAGATGAGGCCGCTGCGGAGAAGGACGACCAGGATGAGGACGAGAACGATGGTGATGCGCCCCTTGTCGTCAAGCCTCTGTCGGTTGCCCCTCCCGAAACTCGCAAACGGACAGGCGGCGAAGCACAAGCGCCTCCTGCCAAGAAGAAGAAGAAGCCCGCCGAGGAGGGAGAGACCTCCGAGAAGAAGAAACCCACCAAGCTCACCACGAAGAGAAAGAGGAAACAGCTCTCTTCCACTACCGCGTAAGCCTCCTTCCCGGTCGTCTTTCTTCTCGCGCAGTGCCATTTTCCCCATTTTCTTCCAATTCCTGATTCCCTTCTCCTCTTTCCGCAGAGCTCCCCTGGACGTGAACGCCGCTTGTGCATCCGGCCAAGCCAAGGAAACTCCAATTCCTCTGATCAATGTCGATGACGACGAGGAGGACAACACTGCCCACGCTGCTGCCGCCAAAGCACCGATCACTTCCGCTCAGGGAGCAGGATCAGAAGCGGCAGCTCAGGACGCTGCCGTCCACCTCGAAAGACCACCTTCTCCTCCGGCTAGCAATGCCGAGGAGGTCCGAGACCAGGATTTGCAAGACACTGCCGCCCCCGAGCGGCCTGAAGTAGAACAAGAGCAAACCAGCACAGAGGCTGGTGCACGAGACAATCTTGCTGCCGAGCAGCAAGTAGGAGACAACACCGCTGCGGACGCCACCGTCACGGATGCCTATCCGTTGCCGGGCGGCGCTCCGAGTAGCGCCCAGCTAGTGACTGCACTGGACGATGGGTCCGTAGCGCCACCAACTGCGCAAGACCCTACACCGCCGACATCTTCCTTGTCACCACAGAGTAAGAACACATCCAGCCCTCCTGGGCGAGTAACCAGGCAACGGGCCCTTGATGCTCTGAGGGATTACTGCTCCGAGAAGGGCCCTTCTGAGAAGGTGACTGCCGACAAGGTGGCTGCCGAGGAGGCTAAGGCCAAGGAGGAAGCCGCCGAGAAGGCCAAAGCCGAGAAAGAAACTGCTGAGAGAGCCAAGGCCGAGCAGAAGAAGGCCAGGGCTGAACAGAAAAAAGCCGAGAGGCGAGCTGCCGAGGAAGCAGTCGCCGAGAAGGCAAAAGCCAAGACAGAGGGGAAGAAACCCGAGGATCCCGAGAAGCAGAAGATCGAGAAGGAGCAGACGAAGAAAAGGGCCAGGGAGCAAGGCGCATCCGCAGGCGGAGCACTCGTGATCCGCGACTCCGGCCCGATTCCTGCTGCACTCTCTGCGGGCGCTCGCGCTGCTGGCCAGCCCTGCTACCCGGAATATATGATTGAGGTTAGCCACCAACACCGCATCGGCTTCCCTCCCCAAGATAAAGCTGTAGCTATTCAGAAGGGGAGGAAGGCAGTAGCCAGGAATACTCCTCCCTTCGATCCAGCCCAGAATAAACCCGTCAATATTGCTTCTCGGGGACCCCAAGACAAGCCAATAACCTCCAAGGGTCTTGAGCAGGTACTGGATACTGTCGGCTATATCAGCGCTAAGTGGGACAGCGGGGTTCTCGGAGAGGAGAAGTGGCACGGCTTGACCCTTGGCCCCGTCGACCACTACCGCGTGGAGTGGAACAAGATCGACCTGGGACACCAGCCCATGTCCGTCTCCACCGACACCGCCACCCTCGCAGCCAAGATGTTCTTGCACCGCAAGAACGCCGAAGATATCGAACAGAGCTACGCAGTAAGTCTTTTTGCCTTTTCCGAGTATAACTTTCTTCTCTTCTACCCGCCTTTCTTCTTTCTCACCATCACTCCCAGTCCCCGAGATTTGGGTCGAGTAGGTGGATACTCTCCGAGTAGCCTCCTACTCGGGCCGAATCTTCTCTGCTTTGCCTAACTCATTTTCTTCTCGGTTTTCAGGATAGCGTTCTCAAGCGGACCAACTTGTACCGCATCCTACTCTGGAACCACTCCATCGCCAGGAGACGCATCGCCGCACTGGAGAAAGAGAAGGCAGATGCCGAGGCCGCAAGCAAAAACGCCAATGAGAGCAGCCAGCAGCTGGCTGAAGTGCAGGGTAGGCCTTTTAGCTATGCGGTTTCTGCGTTTTATTTTTACGCCCGCTCCTGCTTTCTTTGGCACTAACCTTCCCTTCTCTGCAGCTAACCTGAAGGCCCTAGTCGACGAGCACGAGAAGTGCCGCGCTTTCGTGGCGAACGCCGAGGCCACCATAAAGAAACTTGAAGGTGAGTTTGCTGTTTACTCGGTGCTGTCTCGAATTTGTTTCTTCTCTGCATATCTGCTGACCTTATCTATCTTTCCGCAGAAGATCATAAATCATTTGCTGAGGCGCACCAGGATTGCATCAAGCCAGCGGAGGTGGAGAAACAGCTGTCTGACCAGGCCGTAGCCCTGGTGAAGGACCACACCACCGAGATGGAATCCCTGCAGCTCCGACTTCAGCAAGCACTCCAGGATGCCGTTACCATCGGCGCAGAGAGAGACAGGGCGATCTCCGAGAAGGCCAAGGCCGAGACCACCTTCCGAGCCAAGGAGAAGGCCCTCGAGTCTGAGTGCGAGACTCTGAAGAAAACCAATGCCGATCTCTTCGCTCAGATGACCACTCTTCGCGGAATCCAAGACAAACACATTGGCAACGAGGAGTCCTGGAAATCCAAGCTGCAGCAGCTGCACCGCCAATTGATCGGTAAGTTTTCTTCTTCCCTGCATCTTTTCTTCTCGGTCTCTCTCTTCTTGGTTTTTGAAGTTGCCATTTGCTATTTCAGATATCTGGCCTGCTCTTGATTCCACATCTGCGCCTATTCTGGCCACAAACCGAGCACTTCGCCTTTCGAAGGGCGAGGCGGCAGATACCAGTTCCGAGATCGAGGACGTCTTGCTGGTGCTCAAAAGCTTCTTCGATCAGCTAGTCGGTGTTGGAACCGACTTGGTGCACGTGGGCTTTGAGCTCCACAGGTTGTTCTGGCCTCATGACCCCCAGCCAAGAAAGATGCGGGATCTCGCCCACAAGCTGGAGGAAGCGAAGGCCGAGCTGAAGAAGTGGCGAGCCTCTGCAGCCCGTGCCGGTGCAGATGTGATGCTTCTCTGCATGGCGTCTTGGTATGAGAACCTTGACATGCAGCGCATCCGCGGGAAGCGTAATAACTCCAAGTGGGAGAATGATGCCGCTAGCGTGGCCTTGCGCAAGCAGATCGCTTATGAAGTTGCCGAGTGTGCCGAGACGGAGGTCTACATCGACGGCCCCCCCGAGCCGGACACTGATTATGAAGACGAGGAGGAAGCCGATGTGGAGGACGACGAGGACGACGAGGAGGACATGGACGAATACTTCGCATCTCCCAGGAGCAAGGCCGGGAAGGGGAAGAGCGCCGCCGTCTCGGGTAGCGATGAGGAGGAGCATGCCCACATCGACAGCGAGCCACTCAACTTCGGCACCTCCTCGGGTGCTGCTCTTGACGACACGGTGCCACCTCCTAGCCACACCGCTGGCTCCTCTTCGGCTCCAGGCCCCATCTCGGTGGCCACAGCTACATCCGAGCAGACGGCCACCCAGGATGATGTTGAGATGGAGGAGTCCGCCGCCGTGCAGACGGAAACGGACGCCACCAACAACGAAGAAGCTGCCGAGAAAACCACCGCCGAAGAAACTGCTACCAAGACAGTCGTCGAGGAAACAACTGCCCATGCCAGCGCCGAGAACACTGCCTCCTCAACCTGAGGCCACCTGCAACTCTTTTAACTTAACATTTATCAGATCCCCGGGATGCCGGGAGCATATGTATCAAACAATATTTGTTTTCGCTTGCTACCCAGTTTTTATGCCCACTCAGTTTACGTTGACATTAATCAATTTGAACGACAGTGGCTCAATGCCGAGCTGTGTTCCCATGCTAGTCCCCGAGTAGCTTTTCTTATTCACCCTGTCTTTTCATCTCTGCTCTACCTGCGACTTGTCGCTTGTTTGGTATTCGAGTCACAAGAATCAAAGAACAAGGCTGCAAATACTTAGCCGCTAGAAAACAATCATGATAACGCAGCCCACCACTTAACCGAGAAGACGAAAACGAGGAACAAAAAGTAACCGACAATCTACTCGGTTCCTGCACTTTTTCTTCCTTAGTGATTTTCGTGTGCTCATTGACCTTTTGCTTGTTCTCTTGCTTGCCATGAAGCCGGGTTTCGGACAGCAGCAAAGTCGAAGAGTTGGCATATAGGTTTAAACACAGTACTCAATGCACTTTTGAGTTCTGAAGTGAAGCAACCGAATAGACAAAGGAACGAGCCGAGTAAAAACACTTAGAGCAATTTTGGACGAGGGCAGTCCCCGAGAACAATTTTAGATTGCAGAGCAGAATTTCAACTCGGATGAAAGGGTACATACACATCTTTGCTTACGAATGAAAACGACGAAGTAGAGCTATATTCCAGGGACGCTTGGTTTCCTCTCCAGCTTTATCTGCCCTGTTCGCCTGCGATGGGCGCACATCTACAAGATAGTACGCGTCATTGTGCAGCGCTTTGCTGACAATGAAAGGCCCTTCCCATGGAGGAGACAGCTTGTGCATCCCGGCTGTGCGCTGCACAAGCCTAAGGACCATGTCTCCTTCTCGGAAAACCCTTGGGTTCACCTTTCGGCTATGATAGCGCCGCAGGTTTTGCTGGTAGATAGCCGAACGTGACAGAGTCAGCTCTCTTGCTTCTTCAAGCAGGTCAACGTCGTCTTCTCGAGCTTCTCTCGCCTCCACCTCAGTGTAGAGGGCTACTCGGGGGGAGTCATGCTCTAAGTCTATTGGCAACACGGCCTCAGCCCCGTATACCAAGAAGAATGGCGTGTAGCCGGTTGACCGGTTAGGGGTAGTCCTTAGACTCCACAACACCGCTGGCAACTCTTCTAGCCAACACCCAGGTGTTTTCAGCAGTGGCTCAATCAGCCTCGGCTTGATGCCTGCCAGTACCATCCCGTTTGCTCTTTCAACTTGCCCATTGGAGGCAGGGTGCGCGACTGACGCAACGTCTAGTCGGATATGCTTATCTCTGCAAAATCGCACCATTGCCCCCTCTGCAAAGTTGGTGCCGTTGTCGGTGATGATACTGTGCGGGTAGCCATATCTCATGATCACATCTTTCACAAACTTCACAGCTGTGACTCCATCGCACTTCCGAATAGGCTTCACCTCGATCCACTTGGTGAACTTGTCCACCATGACCAAGATATGTGTCATATTGCCCTTAGCCGGCTTGAAAGGACCAACCATATCCAAGCACCAAACAGCAAACGGCCATGTGATAGGAATTGTTTTCAACTCGGATGCTGGCACGTGAATCTTACTTGCGAACATCTGGCAGCCGGCGCACTTCCTCACAATGTCCTCAGCTTGCTGCAATGCAGTGAGCCAGTAGAAGCCATGCCGAAAAGCTTTCTTGACTAAAGCCCGAGAAGAGGCGTGATGCCCACACTCTCCTTGATGTATCTCCACCAGGATTTCTTCTCCTTCCTCTGGGCTTACACAGCGTTGCAGCACACCAGTGGCACTTCTCTTATGCAGCACATCTCGGACTAAAGCGTAGCCCTTGGATCTTCTCTGAATCTGCCTCGCAGTCACCTCATCTTCAGGTAAAGTGCCGTCCCTTAGAAAGGATAATATGGGCATTGCCCAACTCGGTGTCTCCCGCACGGGAAACACTGGTTCGTCCATTTCCATTGGGACAGGCTCTGGTGGTTGCACAGGAGGAGTAGGAGCGCTTCTCTGCAGCCCAGATCGATTGGCGAGAACTTCTTCAATGAATGCAACAGCTTCAGGGTTGAGGGCGGCAGTCCCCGAGTAAGGAATGGCAGTCCCCGGGTAAGGAACGGCAGTCCCCGAGTAGGGAATTGCAGTCCCCGAGTAGGGAGCGGCAGTCCCCGAGTAGAGAGCGGCAGTCCCCGAGTATAGGACGGCAGTCCCCGGGTTCCCTGCAGCACTCTCCCAGTCAATCTCCATTGGGTCAGATTCCTCACTTGGCAAAGAAGGGACAAAGATGGATTCCGAGTTGGGGGAAGGCTTGATGGATGGCTTCCTCAAATGCTCCAAGGCAATCCCTGCCGGGATGGACTGCCGAGAAGATCCCAACTTGGACAGCTCATCTGCTGCTTCGTTTTCTGCTCGGTGAATGTGCTGGAACTCACAGCCTTCGAAAAACCCAGTCATTGACTGCACCAGGAAGCGATACGACGCCATGTTGGCATCCAAGGCATCCCAGGTACCCGAGACTTGCTGCACCACCAGATCTGAGTCGCCATAACAGATAATGCGCTGCACGCCAACCTCCTTTGCTACTCGCAAACCATGCACAACTGCCTCGTACTCGGCTACATTGTTGGATGCCTTGAAATGGATCTGCAACACATACTTGAGCTGATCTCGCTTGGGTGATGTAAGCACAACGCCAGCACCAAGGCCTTCTTTCACCTTTGAGCCATCAAAGTGCATCTTCCAATAGTTGGAAACTGGAGCAGGAGGTTCATACTGCATCTCGGCCCAGTCGACAAGAAATTCCGCCAGTACCTGAGACTTGATTGCTTCTCTTCTCGTATACGCGGGAGCGTACGCGGCTAGCTCGATCGCCCACTTGGCTACTCTGCCACTCGCCTCCTTGTTACCCATGATGTCCGAGATGGGAGCTGAGCTCACGACAGTGATGGGATGCTCCTGGAAATAATGCTTCAGCTTCCTGGCGCCCAGGTACACACCATAGGTCATTTTCTGGTAATGCGGGTAGTTCTGCTTGGAGCCCGACAACACCTCGCTCAAATAGTACACAGGGCGCTGCACACTCTTGCCTTCTTCTTCTCGCTCCACCACTATCACCACGCTGACTACTCGGTTAGTCGCGGCAATGTATAGCAGCATAGGCTCCTTGGGTAGCGGACTAGCCAAGACAGGAGCGCTAGCCAACATTGCTTTCAGCTCATTGAATGCTACATCCGCTTGCGGAGTCCAGACAAACTTGTCGCTCTTCTTCATCAGCTGGTACAGAGGCAGAGCCTTCTCGCCCATTCGGCCCAGAAAACGGCTCAGTGATGCCAGACAACCCGTGAACTTCTGCACATCCTTCAATGATCTCGGCAAAGACATGCTTTCAATAGCTTTTATCTTAGACGGATTGGCTTCAATGCCCCGACTAGAAACCAGGAAACCGAGTAGCTTTCCAGCTGGTACACCAAAGGTGCACTTACTCGGATTCAGTTTCATTTTGTACCTGCGTAGGTTAGCAAAGGTTTCCTCCAAGTCGGCAAGCAGAGTATGTGTTTTATTCGTTTTGATGACAATGTCATCTACGTACACCTGCACATTCTTGCCGAGTTGGTCGTGCAAGCATTTCTGCATGCATCTCTGATAGGTTGCACCCGCATTCCTCAGGCCAAAACACATGACACGATAGCAATAAGCCCCGTACGGGGTAATGAAAGCAGTCTTTATTTGATCAGCAGGATTGAGTGCAATCTGGTGGAAACCAGAGTAGGCATCTATGAAAGACAACAGTTCACAGCCGGCAGTGGAATCGATCACCTGGTCGATGCGAGGTAGCGGGAAAGGATCCTTGGGGCATGCCTTGTTCAAGTCGGTGTAGTCGACGCACATGCGCCATGCAGTGGCAGCCTTGGGATCTTCCTTTTTCTTCTCGACCATGACCGGGTTGGCTAACCAGTCCGGGTGCAGCACCTCCATGATGAAGTTACTGATCAGCAGCTTGGTGATTTGATCACCGATGGCCTTCCTTCTCTCGTCCCCGAAACGGCGCAAGGCCTGCTTCACGGGCTTTGCGTCAGGACGCACATGCAAAGAGTGCTCAACCAACTCCCTCGGGACTCCTGGTAGATCTTCATTGGTCCAGGCGAACACGTCCCGATTCTCACGGAGGAAGTGGATGAGCGCGCTTTCCTATTTCTCGGCCAGCCCGGCACCAATGATGGCCACGCGCTCCGGGAACTCGGGGGTCAACCTGGACTGTCTTGGTCTCCTTGGCAGCTTGGAAAGCAGTACCATGCTGAGTACTCGGCACGCCTTGTGCGCCAGCTTGTGCGGACTGAGCCATGGCCACCACCTCGTACATCTTTTTCTTCTCGGCAGCAATCACCATCGATTCCGCCAGCTGAGAGCTAGCAGAGGCACACTCCATGGACTTCTTGTAATCTCCCGAGATGGTGATGATGCCATTGGGCCCGGGGATCTTCATCTTCAGGTAAGCTACATGGGTAGAGGCCATGAACTTGCTCAGAGCAGGCCTGCCGAGTAGAGCGTGATAGGGACTCTGATGATCCACCACCTCAAACTGCAGGCGCTCTGTGCGGCAGTTCTCCCGAGTACCGAATAGCACATCAATCCACACTCGGCCAATCGGGTTGCATGAGATCCCGGGTACAATGCCATGGAAAGTGGTCTTGCTGGGCAGCATCATGTTCTCGGCCAGGCCAAGCTTCTCGAGTGTGTCCTTGTACACAATGTTGATGCTGCTGCCGTTGTCGATCAGCACCTTGCTGAACCTCACGTTCTTCTCGGGGCCCAAGAAGGTGGGATCCAGCACCAAGGCATAGGCACCCGGATTGGGCATCACCTTGGGGTGATCCGCCCGAGTCCACCTGATCTCCTGGTCGCACCAGTACATGTAGTGAGGGACAGCCGGAATCACTGCATTGACCTCCATGGCCCGCCTATGCTGTGACTGCTTGTCGACTGCCTCGGAAGTGAAGATCATATAGCTCTCATGGTGCTCTTGGTACTGGTTAGGGCCATTGCCCCCATTGTTGCCGTTGTTGCCATTGTTGTTGCCCTGATAGTTGTTGTTGCCTCTGTTGTTGTTGTTGCGGTTGTAGTTGTTGTTGTTGTTGCGGTACCTCTCGTTGTTGAAGTTCTGGTTGGCTCCTAAAGCCACCTGGTTCACGTTCTCTCTTCTCGGGTAGACTGGCGGCCGAGCTGCGGGTGCCCGAGTAGGCTGAACAGTGGCATTCGCGGCTGCAGAGGAGGTGGAGGAGGCAAGCCATCACTCTTGATCACATCCCACCATTCGCATTGCCGAGTAGTGTGGTTCGCAGGCCTTGAGGGGTGATGAGTGTGGAAGCTGCATGGACCATCCTTCATGTCATCGAAGACAAACTTCTTCGGCTGCTCGGAGTTCCCGCTACTCGGCTGCGCAGTGCGGAACGGTTTCTTGTTGCCTTGGCCCTGGTTCTGGTTCTGCCCGTAGGCTCCAGCAGGTTTCTGCCTTTGGCCACCACCGCCTCCAACATTCACTGCATTCACCTCCTCGGGATCATACCGAGTATCTACTCGGCGCTTGTTGCGGAACTCGTTGCGCTTGTTGCTGTTGAAGTTTCTTCTCGGCTCAGAGGAATCCATCAGTGGCTGAGTAGGGTCACCGAGTGCGTACTGATCCGCAATCTTGATGGTCTCGGCCAGGGTGTTTGGGCATTTCCCTCTGCAATCTCTGCCACAGCATGCTGCCATGTCGGCAACCCTGCGCAAACCAAGTGATGGCCTGCGCTTCATTCACACCCTCACACAGGTGTTCCTCAAGGTGCTCCACCGAGTAAGGTACTCGCGGTCCGTCTCGTCTTCTCGCTGCCGCAAGCCGACAACTGCTGTGGCCTATTCGGCCTCTTGTAGGTGCTGGTGAAGTTGCTGATGAAGGCATCCGAGAAGTCCAGCCAGCATTAATGCTGTTCTTGGGCAGGTTGTTGAGCCAAGTGCGAGCTGGACCCTCTAGCATCTGCGGCACATAGCGCACCGCCCATCTCCTGTTGCCGTTCGCGATATGGACCGCGGTGACGTAGTCGTTGAGCCAATCTTCAGGCTTGGTGCTACCATTGTAGCTCTTGGTGCCTCTCGCGAGCTGGAAGCCCTTCACGGACGGCTCGTTCATGATGCGCGGGCCAAAGCACTCGGGCCAGGAGGACCCGTGCTCTCAAGCCGCGCCGACAAGCTGATACGGTCCAGCTGGTGCCTTGCATCTCCAGGCGCCAACACGCGCTCACCCACGCGGTCATGGATGTCATAACCAGCCATCTCCATAGCCGAGTAGCCATCATCATACCTATCCACCTGCATAGCAGCAGGCTGCTCCACCGGGGCTGGCGACTTGGTGCCACCGCGGCGCGGGCAGCTGCCGTTCTGCCGAGTAGGCGGAGCTGCGGGTTGCCGAGAAGTACCCCGGGCGTGCGGCTTCTCGGACACGGCTTTGAGCTTGATGGGCTTGAGAGCCTGCTCTTGCAGCGTTGTGTTCCTGCCCGGGCATGCTGCGGCACAGCAACCTGTTTCGCTGGCAGCAGCCGGGTCATACACCTGCATTTGCCTGTCTCTTCCCGTACGCCCGCTGCGGCTCTTCTCGCGGCTAGGATGCGGAGATGAGGGCTTGATCTGTTTTTGGTTTTTTTATCTTGCCGCGTGCGAGGTGAACCACCTGCGAAGCTCCAGCTCCCGGGTTGGCCTTCCAGGAACTCCTCGTTCTGCCTGGCGGCCTCCAGACCAACTCGCCTAGCCTTTCCTGCTGCCTGCGAGACGCGCCTCTCCCTCCTAGGCGCGGCAACTCGGCAGCCACAGCCTCCGCAGCCCGCAGCGTCTTGGCGGGCGTGCTGTACCTTGGCCTTGTGAAGGTGTTCGCGGTGGCGGACTGCGCGGGCTCCTCCGCAACAGTGGCCATCTCGGCGCCCAGGTTGCGCCGGGTTGCGCCTACCCTGCTAGGCCTCCTGGCAACCGGCGTGAAGCCGTGAGCCTTGTTGTACTCGAGCTGGTCTAGACTCAGCTCAAGCCTGATCTTCTCCAACTCCGCCTGCTCGGCGAGCAGCTCCTGGCGTTGCCGCTCGAGCTGCTCCCTTACGGCTAGGAGCTCGACGTCGGTGGGAGTGGGCATGCCGGTTCGCGCTGCAGACGCGGGGATGACCGTAGACGTGGAAGGCGGCAGGTTGCTCTCCTTCTCGTAGGGCCGGTGAGTCCTGCCACCCGCGGGCGGGTCGTCAACCTCCTCGACGACGGCCGCAGCGCCAGTAGCAGCTGCGCCAACGTTGGCCGCCACGCCCGTCACCATCACCTCAGCGCAGCACGCAGAACTGCATGCAGGCCTTCCGCGAGCAGCAACAACCGCGGGAGGATCCTCCGCGTCGTGCACCAGCTCGGGGTAGGCGTCGTTGGCGACGGTGGCGACGTAGACGAGATGCGAGCCGAAGGAGATCACCGAGCCGCCCTCCGGCATGGCCTTGCCGCCAAAACAGCCGGCGTTGTCGGTGACGAAGTCGAAGGAGCCGAATCTGTGGACAAGGCCACAAACTACGCGCTCTGCAGATGAAGATCCCGTCCGAACAGAAACTCCAGCCAGCGCCGCTGGTTGCCCCACGGTGGGCGCCAACTGTCGTGGTGGTGTCACGGCAGATGCCATGGGATGGCTAAAGATGTGGGGACGATGGACGCTGGAGGTGTCCGGGGAGGGATCACGCGACGAGTAGCCGCGTGAGGTAAGATCCACACAACACAAACAACACGATGTACCCAGGTTCAGGGCCCTCGTGAGGAGGTAAAACCCCTACTCCTGCCTTTCCCTATGTATTACGGTGTCTCACCGAGTAGCCACAGTACAAATGGTAACGCTACCGAGTAGCCCCTTGCCCCTCTCCGAGTAGAGCTAGGTCAAGGACTTAGGGTTTCTAGGGTTTCTAGTGAGGCACTATGGGAGCATATGAGCCTTCCTCTACCTCTACCTCTCGCAGGAGGCGGCGGGGCACCTTATATACATGGTGCCCAGCCGGATACGTCCAAATCCTAGACAAGTGTCGACATAGTGTCCACACTGTCCTTTCTCCGAGTACCCGCTGACAGCTTTGGTCGTTGGTCTTGGCTGCTTCTGTAAAGTCGTTGGGCAAAACTAGGGGACAGACTGGTATCACTGTACCTAGTCACAGAGTAGGTCCCCCTTATCCTGCCACCGACTGCTTCCATGCTGTCACTGTCAGACAGACCGTCCCCACGTGAACAGTAGTTCGAATGCTGCCAAGTACGGACCCAGGATACGCGGGATCCTGTGTCAGAACGGCTCCTTTGACTTCCTGCCCGAGTAGTTTCCCGCCAAAGGTTCCCGCCAATTGTACTCGGGCCAAACCTTCTACTCGACATGGTAGAAACTGATTGATATCTCCTTCCGATCATCTTGAGGTGAGACCGGGTAGCAGTCGACCGGGTAGCGAGTACCCGGTAGTCGGCTACTCGGCCAAACCTCTCTTCTGTAAGCGGCCTTTACCACCTGTCTTTACCCTATTCGGGGGTAACCCCCCAACAATGATAGTGAATGCCTTTGCGCGACGCTGGATCTGCCGGGCGAGCACCTCATCTGAGGGGAGCTTGTCTTGTGCGAGGAAGTCGAGGAAGGGTCGCGCCCACCCTGGTGTTGAGTATTTGCTGAAGGCGTCGTGTCGCAGCACCTCTAGTCGTGCTTCCTATGTCATGGTTGACCCGGGTTGAAGGGTACTTGGACTGGGCAGACGAGCCCCCGAGTCCGGCTGGAGGGCACCCGGGCTGGAAGGCGAGCCCCCGGGTCCGGCTGGGGAGCACCCGGGCTGGGCAGGCGAGCCCCCGGGTCCGGATGGAGAGCACCCGGGCTGGGCAGGCGAGCCCTCGGGTCCGGATGGAGAGCATCGGGGCTGGGAAGGCGAGCCCCCGGGTCCGGATGGAGAGCACCCGGGCTGGGCAGGCAAGCCCCCGGGTTCGGATGGAGAGCACCCAAGCTGGGCAGGCGAGCTGTAGCGTTCCCACATTTAAAAAATGCAAGAACTCTGTGTTATTGTGCTAGTCCCTGGATCAATTGCTAGCACCACAGTTCAAAATGAAATATCATGCAAATACGTCAAAATTCTATTACACCGCATGATCCAGTCTTTACAAAATATGATTACAACTTGCATAGTTTCAGAAGACTAGCAGAAAACAGAATTACATCGGAAAACATAGTACAACATTGAGCCTCATCTTCTTCATGCGCCACAGGCAAAACATGTTGGCGATAGACTCGAGATCCTGAACGAAACCTCACTAGTCTTGAGATTCATCTCCAATATTGAATATGCAGCCACAAGGGAGTCAATACAATTTAATTTATTGGAAAGTAACACTATGGTGGATATAAATGGCAAGACTAATACTACATGCATATTTGGCTGAGTGGAGTTTTGGCTAATTTTGCATAAAGCAAGTTTTTCCCTAACACTTTCGAAAAAGAGTTTTCTTTTCAAAGGTTGGCACCATGGGACACACCCAGGAGCACCACAACTAATATTTCCTTAGCCAAATTTTACTTCTTCATAACGGTGTTAATATTCTTCTATCCATCCTTGTCCAGCTGCTCGAAGTCGTCCATTACCGAGAACACGGCTAAGTACTTAGTTTTTGACTCAGCAGAGGTTGTGCACTCTCACCTTAATCCTCAATTAGCCCAAATATCCTATACAAGCTGAGTGCATTAAGGAAAGGAGAGAATTGAGACAAGAAATTCATAAGGAGAATCCAACTCTACTACAAGACCCGCTCCACCTATAATTTTGCTACATCTTCTTGTCAAGCTGACGATTTGAACTCTCACGGCTTCATTCCAGACAGATCCCATTGTCTTAAGGCTGCACGTGAAGCTTCTAAACTTGGAGCGACTTAGGAATCTCTTTGTTCCTGGGTGGCAAACCACATGTGCACTCCTTAGGTGAAAAACACCATAGACATGGCCCCAAGGAGCCACTCAACATAAACCTTGCAATCACCAATTCCACCCAGGTGTTTCATTGGAATTTATACTTAGAATTTTCCACAACATTGAGTAAAACAAATTTGTAGCAAGGCTAAGCATCTACTAAGTATAAGTATCCAAAATAACAAGTCTAAAGGATGTCTACACACTACTTGGGATTTTGCATAACATATAATAACTTAGTAGAAATTCCCTATCATGCATACTACTCAAAACACAAGTAATGCATAGTAAAACATGGGAGATTTGATGGTGTGTTACTTGCCTTTGAAGTTGGTGAAGAACAATCACCCTTTCTTCACAAAATAGAACGCTTCTCTCCGAAAAATCTAAACATTGAAAACACCCAACAGAATAAACAAGCATGCTAACAAACATACAAACGAATGAAGAAAACATACAAAACAACAAACATAGCAAAGGAAACATGTGAAAACATTTGGTTTCAATACACAAAAGAAACTAAGTCATTATAGTTAGTGTTTTCCATTTGGGGCTAAGGGTTGGTCTTTGATCAAGAAGATCACACAAAGGTGTTAGGCTAATCTATTTTTGTCTTGTTTTCTTCAAGTCTTCTTTGGCCTCCATGAGTTTCTTCTCATGTCTAAGTTCTTTTGCATATACTTTGAAGTCCTTTATTGTAGTCTTCCTTGTTGAGTATAAGAAATCATCTGAAGCACCTACCTAGGACTTAAGTGACTTAGTCATATTGAATAAGAGAGATATTAGGTATTGTTAGAGTTCCTTAGGAAAGGACTTGTAAAATCTTCTCTTCTTCTTCATTTTCTGGCACCTTGTTGAAGTTGTTCTTCTTGATGAGATCCTTGTTGAAGTCCTGTCAAAAATCTCATCTCACTTGGGAAAATAAATTCTAAGTCTTGGGCAAAACACTAATCATATTGAAAACAAATTCTAAATATTGGAAAACAAATTCTAAGTCTTCACATGATTAGTCTTGGAAAATCTCCAGGCTCCTTTGTAGCTTCCTCCTTGGTGTGGTGTCTTCATTGAATTTTGCAACACTTGATGTTTTTTATACAAGCTAGTGGCTGGTCTAAATCTAACTTTGTCATAGCACAAAGTCTAAGAGAACAGAAAAGAAAGGGGAGAAAAGACTTAGAGAAAAAGAGGGGGATGTGGCTGGTCTTCTTGATTTTCTTTTAAGTGCTTCTAATTCTTTGGAGATGCTTCTGAATTCTATTTTCTTGGCTAAGTCCTTCATTTGTCTTCTTTGCTTCATGTTGAAAATCTTCGAGTTGACAATTGGAGTATCCTCTCCATGGCTTTTCACAACTCCGGACTTAGTGGTTTTCAACTAGGAGGACCAACTAGGAAAAATAACTTAGAAATATTCTAAGGGCTTTGGTTTGGGTCTCTCTGGTCTAAGGTTAGTACTTAGCACAATTTTGCTAGAGAAAATATATTGAAAATAATTACAGAAAATAAACTAAGTCAGAAATAGTCATATGAGCATATAACAACCAAAACCATTTTAACTTAGCCAAAAATTAATTTTGGCGCAAGGACTGTTTGTACACATCCTAAAGTCTCCAAAAATATTTTATTTGCAATTTTCAGATTTGTAGAATTTAAACTATGTTAAAAAACCATCAAACAAGAATATTAAAATTTGAACCAATTTAAGTTTTTCAAATTTGAATTTGGACAGTTCTAACATATTCTACGTGTTGTGATGATTAAAAAGTCCAAGTTTGCTAAATTTGGATCTACGGTTAAAAAGATATGACGATTCTAAGTTTGGGGGACTTTTCTGCAAAACTTCCTATTAGATTTTATTCCGAAAAACAAGTGGATAATGCTGGCCACGTGGCATTCTGTGGTTGGATGGATCCTGCTGACTAAGCGCTTGCGTGGCGTGCCGACTATGCAGTCGACGTGGATACGTCAAACGATCTGAATCATGGGATCCAGATCCAACGGACGAGCGCGTACCTGTTAACGATATAATCATGGCCGTTGGCGAGGATCGGACGGCACTGGGCGTAGGAGAGCTCGTGGTCGCCGGCGATGGAGATCCCAGCAGCGCTCCGGTGACCTGCGATTGGGAAACAACGGTGGCAACACTCCCTTGGCCTTCCGGCTTAATGGAGATGACGAAGAGGCGTGGGGAGGCATAGGGAACTCGATGGAGACTGTGGCGTACACGGTGGTTGCCTCACGCGATGGTGATGCCCGATCGGAATACGGTGCTCCTCCGGTGTGCCTCGGTGTTGGTGGCGCCGTCGATCTGCTGCGGGAGAAACCAAAACGAGCATGCTTTTAGATGCGCCAGAAAGAATAGATCATGTAGAGGTCAAGAGGGGATGAAGAGGACCTGTTCTGTCGCTGGAAGTGAAGAAAAGGCGGCGGCTAGGGTTTTAACTCCGTTGAGAGATTACTCCGGCCTGGCGGCGCAATCGGGGAGGAAACGAGAGGGGTAACAGAGAGGAGAGGTAGGGCTTTTATAGGGGGCCTCGAATTTGCACTTCGTGCTTTGCACGCGGAGAAATCGGGGATTGGATTTCGATCCTCGTTCGGTCTCCTTTGCGTGTACGGGAGGAAGGAGATGATGTCAGGCGCGCGTCACGCCTACGTCATAGCTGGGCCCATCGGTAAGTGAGAGGGGGGTGAGGAGATGGGCTGCGCGCGGGCTGTTTTCTCGGCCTGCTCGCTGGGTCTCGCTGCTGCATGTGCAGAATTTAGAAGGAGGGCGAGGGATTGGGCTCGGCCCAGTTGGGCGATGTGTTTCCTCTTTTTTTTCTTGTTCTGTATTCTTTTTTTTTCTTTTTTCACAAATGAACATAACTTGTGATTAAAAATTCCAAATTGCCTCAAACAAAAACCTATGGTTTTATAAAATCATTCTCCTCCAGATAAAAACGTTTAGGTGTTATTTTAACATACTTAAATTAATTCTATTTTCAAAGTATGATTAAATGATTAATAGTAACGTAATGTTATTCTCCTTTTTTTTAATTCATTAAATTATATAATGTCAAATAATTTTAGTGACATAATATATTTTAAATTATTGTTTCCCTAAGTTATATACTCACTTTTACACAAGGATAAATTTGTGAAAAGACTTTATGGTTTCCAAAATATTTTCAGTAGTCAAATAATTGGAGGAAGAGTTATTATCAATTGATAGAAGATGGAAACAATATGGAAACAACTTGTTTATAGAAAACATTTTATGGTTTACAAATTAGAGAAGAGTAGTTTCTTTGCATAATTATTTGTTTTGAGGGTTTAGGGTTTTAGAAAATAGATGCATTTGGATTATTATTTCGAATAACCTGGGAATAACATATAATGTTTCCTTTTAGTTTTAGTTTTATTTGTTTTTGGTGACTTGCTTTGGTGGAAAACAAAAGTTTTAAATTTGTGTGATTTTTGAATTCCTTAAAAAAATCAGGGATCTTACAGACTACCACCCTTAAAGAAATCTCGTCCCGAGATTTGGGAAGGCTAGAAATAAAGATAGGTTTGAGTTACTTGGGTTCCCTTGGAACTAGGTGGCCACCACCCTTAAAAGAAAACTTTATGGGAATACTAATCTCATGACTTGATTGTGTAGCTTGTGTCCAGTTGGCTTGAGTAGAACTTTACTTCGAAGTAGGGCTGAAGACTAACTGGTTCCTCTTGAACTTCATTTGATACTGAGGGGTCACTCTTTGGGTCAATCAAAAGTCTTTGGGTCACTCTCAACTTGGTCTGGCAATCTTCCATCTTGTTGTTGATCTTCTCATGGTTGTTGGTATTCTGGCTAGGTATCTTCTTGGGTTTATCATAGATGAGTAGAGATTTAGAAAGGTCTAAAGAAGATTCCTACCCAACACAACAGAGCAAGACAATACATCTTACAATCCACATCTAATCAAGCATTTTCACACCAGACAACAAGGTTTTAGGGAAACAAACTAATATTGTCATACCACACTCATTGGTACGATCAATGCACTAACACGATAACGTTGTTCTAATAAGTAACTAGATTGGTGGTCTCATCTATATCTTCTGGAGTTTCTTCAAATGTCTGGTGGTGTTTCTGATTGCTGGAGAGTCTGACTTCTAAATTTCTTCAATGATCTTCTCTGTAGTTTCTTCAAGTTGCGTGAAGGATAATTCTTGTACTTCAGGGCATGATATTCACCAACTTCTCTTGATGGTATACCAGATAGGTAATCTATAATAAGGGAAGAAGATTTTGAGGTTGAATAGTAGATGAGAGGATATGAGAAAGATAAGAAGTTTTGTCTTAGACGATTTGAATAAAATAGGTTTTCAACCTAGTCTATTTTCCAAACTTAAGGTCTCGAATACTACAGGCAACACAATGCTATGATACCATTTTGTAGCGTTCCCACATTAAAAAAATGCAAGAACTCTGTATTATTGTGCTAGTCCCTGATCAATTGCTAGCACCATAGTTCAAAATGAAATATCATGCAAATGTGTCCAAATTCTATTGCACCGCATGATCCAGTCTTTACAAAATATGATTACAACTTGCATAGTCTCAGAAGACTAGCAGGAAACAGAATTACAGCGGAAAACATAGTACAACATTGAGCCTCACCTTCTTCATGCGCCACAGGCAAAACATGTTGGCAATAGACTCGAGATCCTGAACGAAACCTCACTCTTCTTCAGATTCATCTCCAATATTGAATATGCAGCCACAAGGGAGTCAATACAATTTAATATACTGGCAAGTAACACTATGGTGGATATAAATGGCAAGACTAATACTACATGCATATTTGGCTGAGTGGAGTTTTGGCTAATTTTGCATAAAGCCAGTTTTTCCCTAAGACTTTTGAAAAAGAGTTTTCTTTTCAAAGGTTGGCACCATGGGACACACCCAAGAGCACCACAACTACTATTTCCTTAGCCAAATTTTACTTCTTCAAAACGGTGTTGAGATTCTTCTGTCCATCCTTGTCCAGCTGCTCGAAGTCGTGCATTACCGGGAACACGGCTAAGTACTTAGTTTTTGACTCTGCAGAGGTTGTGCACTTTCACTTTAATCCTCAATTAGCCCAAATATCCTATACACGCTAAGTGCATTAAGGAAAGGAGAGAATTGAGACAAGAAATTCTGAAGGAGAATCCAACTCTACTGCAAGACCCGCTCCACCTATAATTTTGCTACATCTTCTTGTCAAGCTGACGAGTGGAACTCTCACGACTTCATTCCAGACAGAGCCCATTGTCTTAAGGCTGCACGTGAAGCTTCTAAACTTGGAGCGACTTAGGAATGTCTTTGTTCCTGGGTGGCAAACCACAAGTGCACTCCTTAGGTGAAAAACACCATAGATATGGCCCCAAGGAGCCAATCAACATAACCTTGCAATTACCAATTCCACCCAGGTGTTTCATTGGAATTTATACTTAGAATTTTCCACAACATTGAGTAAAACAAATTTGTAGCAAGGCTAAGCATCTACTAAGTATAAGTATCCAAAATAACAAATCTAAAGGATGTCTACACACTACTTGGGATTTTGCATAGCATATAATAACTTAGTAGAAATTACCTATCATGCATACTACTCAAAACACTAGTAATGCATAGTAAAATATGGGAGATTTGATGGTGTGTTACTTGACTTTGAAGTTGGTGAAGAACAATCACCCTTTCTTCACAAAATAGAACGTTGCTCTCCGAAAAATCTAAACATTGAAAACACCCAACAGAATAAACAAGCATGCTAACAAACATACAAACGAATGAAGAAAACATACAAAACAACAAACATAGCAAAGGAAACATGTGAAAACATTTGGTTTCAATCCACAAAATAAACTAAGTCATTATAGTTAGTGTTTTCCATTTGGGGCTAAGGGTTGGTCTTTGATCAAGAAGATCACAAAAAGGTGTTAGGCTAATCTATTTTTGTCTTGTTTTCTTCAAGTCTTCTTTGGCCTCCTTGAGTTTCTTCTCATGTCTAAGTTCTTTTGCATATACTTTGAAGGTATTTATTGTAGTCTTCCTTGTTGAGTAGAAGAAATCATCTAAAGCACCTATTTAGGACTTAAGAGACTTAGTCATATTCAATAAGAGAGATATTAGGTATTGTTAGAGTTCCTTAGGAAAGGACTAGTAAAATCTTCTCTTCTTCTTCATTTTCTGGCTCCTTGTTGAAGTTGTTCTTCTTGATGAGATCCTTGTTGAAGTCTTGTCAAAAATCTCATCTCACTTGGCAAAATAAATTCTAAGTCTTGGGCAAAGCACTAATCATATTGAAAACAAATTCTAGATATTGGAAAACAAATTCTAAGTCTTCACATGATTGGTCTTGGAAAATCTCCAGGCTCCTTTGTAGCTTCCTCCTTGGTGTGGTGTCTTCACTGAATTTTGCAACACTTGATGTCTTTTATACAAGCTAGTGGTTGGTCTAAATCTAACTTAGTCATAGCACAAAGTCTAAGAGAACAGAAAACAAAGGGGAGAAAAGACTTAGAGAAAAAGAGGGAGATGTGGCTGGTCTTCTTGATTTTATTCTAAGTGCTTCTACTTCTTTGGAGATGTTTCTGAATTATATTTTCTTGGCTAAGTCCTTCATTTGTCTTCTTTCTTCATGTTGAAAATCTTCGAGTTGACAATTGGAGTATCCTCTCCATGGCTTTTCACAACTCCAGACTTAGTGGTTTTCAACTAGGAGGACCAACTAGGAAAAATAACTTAGAAATATTCTAAGGGCTTTGGTTTGGGTCTCTCTGGTCTAAGGTTAGTACTTAGCACAATTTTTCTAGAGAAAACATATTGAAAATAATTATAGAAAATAAACTAAGTCAGAAATAGTCATATGAGCATATAACAACCAAAACCATTTTAACTTAGCCAAAAATTAATTTGGGTGCAAGGGACTGTTAGTACACATCCTAAGGTCTCCATAAATATTTTATTTGCATTCAGATTTGTAGAATTTAAACTATGTTAAAAAATCATCAAACAAGCATATTCAAATTTGAACCAATTTAATCTTGTCAAATTTGAATTTGGACAGTGCTAACATATTCTACGTGTTTGCTGATTTTAAAAAGTCCAAGTTTGCTAAATTTGGATCTACGGTTAAGAAGATATGACGATTCTAAGTTTGGGGGACATTTCTGCAAAACTTCCTATTAGATTTTATTCCGAAAAACAAGTGGATAATGCTGGCCACGTGGCATTCTGTGGTTGGATGGATCCTGCTGACTAAGCGCTTGCATGGCGTGCCGACTATGCAGTCGACGTGGATAAGTCAAACGATCTGACGAGCGCGTACCGGTTAACGATATAATCCTGGCCGTTGGCGAGGATCGGACGACACTTGGCGCAGGAGAGCTCGTGGTCGCCGGCGATGGAGATCCCAGCAGCGCTCCGGTGACCTGCAATTGGTAAACAACGGTGGGAGCACTCCCTTTGCCTTCCGGCTTAATGGAGATGACGAAGAGGCGTGGGGAGGCATGGGGAACTCGATGGAGACTGTGGCGTACACGGTGGTTGCCTCACGCGATGGTGATGCCCGATCGGAAGACGGTGCTCCGCCGGTGTGACTCGGTGTTGATGGCACCGTCGATCTGCTGCGGGAGAAACCAAAACGAGCATGATTTTAGATGTGCCAGAAAGAATAGATCATGTAGAGGTCAAGAGGGGATGAAGAGGACCTGTTCTGTCGCTGGAAGTGAAGAAAAGGCGGCGGCTAGGATTTTAACTCTGTTGAGAGATTACTCCGGCCTGGCGGCACAATCGGGGAGGGAATGAGAGGGGTAACAGAGAGGAGAGGTAGGGCTTTTATAGGGGGCCTCGGATTTGCACTTCGTGCTTTGCACGCGGAGAAATCGGGGACTGGATTTCGATCCTCGTTCGGTCTCCTTTGCGTGTACGGGAGGAAGGAGATGACGTCAGGCGCGCGTCACGCCTACGTCATAGCTAGGCCCATCGGCAAGAGAGAGGGGGGGTGAGGAGATGGGCTGCGCGCAGGCTGTTTTCTCGGCCTGCTCGCTGGGCCTCGCTGCTGCATGTGCAGAATTTAGAAGGAGGGCGAGGGATTGGGCTCGGCCCAGTTGGGCGCTGTGTTTCCTCTTTTTTTTTCTTGTTCTGTATTCTTTTTTTCTGTTTTAACAAATGAACATAACTTGTGATTAAAAATTCCAAATTGCCTCAAACAAAAACCTATGGTTTTATAAAATCATTCTCCTCCAGATAAAAACATTTAGGTGTTATTTTAACATACTTAAATTAATTCTATTTTCAAAGTATGATTAAATGATTAATAGTAACGTAATGTTATTCTCCTTTTTTTTAATTCATTAAATTATATAATGTCAAATAATTTCAGTGACATAATATATTTTAAATTATTGTTTCCCTAAGTTATATACTCACTTTTACACAAGGATAAATTTGTGAAAAGACTTTATGGTTTCCAAAATATTTTCAGTAGTCAAATAATTGGAGGAAGAGTTATTATCAATTGATAGAAGATGGAAACAATATGGAAACAACTTGTTTATAGAAAACATTTTATGGTTTACAAATTAGAGAAGAGTAGTTTCTTTGCATAATTATTTGTTTTGAGGGTTTAGGGTTTTAGAAAATAGATGCATTTGGATTATTATTTCGAATAACCTGGGAATAACATATAATGTTTCCTTTTAGTTTTAGTTTTATTTGTTTTTGGTGACTTGCTTTGGTGGAAAACAAAAGTTTTAAATTTGTGTGATTTTTGAATTCCTTAAAAAAATCAGGGATCTTACAGACTACCACCCTTAAAGAAATCTCGTCCCGAGATTTGGGAAGGCTAGAAATAAAGATAGGTTTGAGTTACTTGGGTTCCCTTGGAACTAGGTGGCCACCACCCTTAAAAGAAAACTTTATGGGAATACTAATCTCATGACTTGATTGTGTAGCTTGTGTCCAGTTGGCTTGAGTAGAACTTTACTTCGAAGTAGGGCTGAAGACTAACTGGTTCCTCTTGAACTTCATTTGATATTGAGGGGTCACTCTTTGGGTCAATCAAAAGTCTTTGGGTCACTCTCAACTTGGTCTGGCAATCTTCCATCTTGTTGTTGATCTTCTCATGGTTGTTGGTATTCTGGCTAGGTATCTTCTTGGGTTTAGCATAGATGAGTAGAGATTTAGAAAGGTCTAAAGAAGATTCCTACCCAACACAACAGAGCAAGACAATACATCTTACAATCCACATCTAATCAAGCATTTTCACACCAGACAACAAGGTTTTAGGGAAACAAACTAATATTGTCATACCACACTCATTGGTACGATCAATGCACTAACACGATAACGTTGTTCTAATAAATAACTAGATTGGTGGTATCATCTATATCTTCTGGAGTTTCTTCAAATGTCTGGTGGTGTTTCTGATTGCTGGAGAGTCTGACTTCTAAATTTCTTCAATGATCTTCTCTGTAGTTTCTTCAAGTTGCGTGAAGGATAATTCTTTTACTTCAGGGCATGATATTCACCAACTTCTGTTGATGGTATACAAGGGAGGTAATCTATAATAAGGGAAGAAGATTTTGAGGTTGAATAGTAGATGAGAGGATATGAGAAAGATAAGAAGTTTTGTCTTAGACGATTTGAATAAAATAGGTTTTCAACCTAGTGTATTTTCCAAACTTAAGGTCTCGAATACTACAGGCAACACAATGCTATGATACCATTTTGTAGCGTTCCCACATTAAAAAAATGCAAGAACTCTCTATTATTGTGCTCGTCCCTGGATCAATTGCTAGCACCACAGTTCAAAATGAAATATCATGCAAATGTGTCAAAATTCTATTGCACCGCATGATCCAGTCTTTACAAAATATGATTACAACTTGCATAGTCTCAGAAGACTAGCAGGAAACATAATTACATCGGAAAACATAGTACAACATTGAGCCTCACCTTCTTCATGCGCCACAGGCAAAACATGTTGGCAATAGACTCGAGATCCTGAACGAAACCTCACTCGTCTTCAGATTCATCTCCAATATTGAATATGCAGCCACAAGGGAGTCAATACAATTTAATATACTGGCAAGTAACACTATGGTGGATATAAATGGCAAGACTAATACTACATGCGTATTTGGCTGAGTGGAGTTTTGGCTAATTTTGCATAAAGCCAGTTTTTCCCTAAGACTTTTGAAAAAGAGTTTTCTTTTCAAAGGTTGGCACCATGGGACACACCCAGGAGCACCACAACTAATATTTCCTTAGCCAAATTTTACTTCTTCAAAACGGTGTTGAGATTCTTCTGTCCATCCTTGTCCAGCTGCTCGAAGTCGTGCATTACCGGGAACACGGCTAAGTACTTAGTTTTTGACTCTGCAGAGGTTGTGCACTTTCACTTTAATCCTAAATTAGCCCAAATATCCTATATACGCTAAGTGCATTGAGGAAATGAGAGAATTGAGACAAGAAATTTAGAAGGAGAATCCAACTCTACTGCAAGACCCGCTCCACCTATAATTTTGCTACATCTTCTTGTCAAGCTGACGAGTGGAACTCTCACGACTTCATTCCAGACAGAGCCCATTGTCTTAAGGCTGCACGTGAAGCTTCTAAACTTGGAGCGACTTAGGAATGTCTTTGTTCCTGGGTGGCAAACCACAAGTGCACTCCTTAGGTGAAAAACACCATAGACATGGCCCCAAGGAGCCAATCAACATAAACCTTGCAATTACCAATTCCACCCAGGTGTTTCATTGGAATTTATACTTAGAATTTTCCACAACATTGAGTAAAACAAATTTGTAGCAAGGCTAAGCATCTACTAAGTATAAGTATCCAAAATAACAAATCTAAAGGATGTCTACACACTACTTGGGATTTTGCATAGCATATAATAACTTAGTAGAAATTCCCTATCATGCATATTACTCAAAACACTAGTAATGCATAGTAAAATATGGGAGATTTGATGGAGTGTTACTTGACTTTGAAGTTGGTGAAGAACAATCACCCTTTCTTCACAAAATAGAACGTTGCTCTCCGAAAAATCTAAACTTTGAAAACACCCAACATAATAAACAAGCATGCTAACAAACATACAAACGAATGAAGAAAACATACAAAACAACAAACATAGCAAAGGAAACATGTGAAAACATTTGGTTTCAATACACAACAGAAACTAAGTCATTATAGTTAGTGTTTTCCATTTGGGGCTAAGGGTTGGTCTTTGATCAAGAAGATCACACAAAGGTGTTAGGCTAATCTATTTTTGTCTTGTTTTCTTGAAGTCTTCTTTGGCCTCCTTGAGTTTCTTCTCATGTCTAAGTTCTTTTGCATATACTTTGAAGGTATTTATTGTAGTCTTCCTTGTTGAGTAGAAGAAATCATCTAAAGCACCTATCTAGGACTTAAGAGACTTAGTCATATTCAATAAGAGAGATATTAGGTATTGTTAGAGTTCCTTAGGAAAGGACTTGTAAAATCTTCTCTTCTTCTTCATTTTCTGGCTACTTGTTGAAGTTGTTCTTCTTGATGAGATCCTTGTTGAAGTCTTGTAAAAAATCTCATCTCACTTGGAAAAATAAATTCTAAGTCTTGGGCAAAGCACTAATCATATTGAAAACAAATTCTAGATATTGGAAAACAAATTCTAAGTCTTCACATGATTGGTCTTGGAAAATCTCCAGGCTCCTTTGTAGCTTCCTCCTTGGTGTGGTGTCTTCACTGAATTTTGCAACACTTGATGTCTTTTATACAAGCTAGTGGTTGGTCTAAATCTAACTTAGTCATAGCACAAAGTCTAAGAGAACAGAAAACAAAGGGGAGAAAAGACTTAGAGAAAAAGAGGGAGATGTGGCTGGTCTTCTTTATTTTATTCTAAGTGCTTCTACTTCTTTGGAGATGCTTCTGAATTCTATTTTCTTGGCTAAGTCCTTCATTTGTCTTCTTTCTTCATGTTGAAAATCTTTGAGTTGACAATTGGAGTATCCTCTCCATGGCTTTTCACAACTCCAGACTTAGTGGTTTTCAACTAGGTGGACCAACTAGGAAAAATTAACTTAGAAATATTCTAAGGGCTTTGGTTTGGGTCTCTCTGGTCTAAGGTTAGTACTTAGCACAATTTTGCTAGAGAAAACATATTGAAAATAATTACAGAAAATAAACTAAGTCAGAAATAGTCATATGAGCATATAACAACCAAAACCATTTTAACTTAGCCAAAAATTAATTTGGGTGCAAGGGAATGTTAGTACACATCCTAAGGTCTCCATAAATATTTTATTTGCAATTTTTAGATTTGAAGAATTTAAACTATGTTAAAAATCATCAAACAAGCATATTCAAATTTGAACCAATTTAAGTTTGTCAAATTTGAATTTGGACAGTGCTAACATATTCTATGTGTTGTGCTGATTTTAAAAAGTCCATGCTTGCTAAATTTGGATCTACGGTTAAAAAGATATGACGATTCTAAGTTTGGGGGACTTTTCTGCAAAACTTCCAATTAGATTTTATTCCGAAAAACAAGTGGATATTTCTGGCCACGTGGCATTCTGTGGTTGGATGGATCCTGCTGACTAAGCGCTTGCGTGGCGTGCCGACTATGCAGTCGACGTGGATAAGTCAAACGATCTGAATCATGGGATCGAGATCCAACGGACGAGCGCGTACCGGTTAACGATATAATCCTGGCCGTTGGTGAGGATCGGACGGCACTGGACGCAGGAGAGCTCGTGGTCGCCGGCGATGGAGATCCCAGCAGCGCTCCGGTGACCTGCGATTGGGAAACAACGGTGGGAGCACTCCCTTGGCCTTCCGGCTTAATGGAGATGACGAAGAGGCGTGGGGAGGCATGGGGAACTCGATGGAGACTGTGGCGTACACGGTGGTTGCCTCGCGCAATGGTGACGCCCGATCGGAAGATGGTGCTCCTCCGGTGTGCCTCGGTGTCGATGGCGCCGTCGGTCTGCTGCGGGAGAAACCAAAACGAGCATGCTTTTAGATGCGCCAGAAGGAAGAGATCATGTAGAGGTCAAGAGGGGATGAAGAGGACATGTTCTATCGCCGGAAGTGAAGAAAAGGCGACGGCTAGGGTTTCAACTCCGGTGAGAGATTACTCCGGCCTGGCAGCGCAATCGGGGAGGGAACGAGAGGGGAAACAGAGAGGAGAGGTAGGGATTTTATAGGGGGCCTCGAATTTGCACTTCGTGCTTTGCACGCGAAGAAATCGGGGATTGGATTTCGATCCTCGTTCGGTCTCCTTTGCGTGTACGGGAGGAAGGAGATGTCGTCAGGCGCGCGTCACGCCTGCATCATAGATGGGCCCATCAGTAAGAGAGAGGGGGGTGAGGAGATGGGCTGCGCGCGGGCTGTTTTCTCGGCCTGCTCGCTGGGTCTCGCTGCTGCATGTGCAGAATTTAGAAGGAGGGCGAGGGATTGGGCTCGCCCAGTTGGGCGCTGTGTTTCCTCTTTTTTTATTCTTGTTATGTATTCTTTTTTTTCTGTTTTAACAAATGAACATAACTTGTGATAAAAAATTCCAAATTGTCTGAAACAAAAACCTATGGTTTTGTAAAATCATTCTCCTTAAGATAAAAACATTCAGGTGTTGTTTCAACATACTTAAATTAATTATATTTTCAAAGTATGATTAAATGATTAATAGCAACGTAATGTTATTCTCCCCTTTTTTAATTCATTAAATTATATAATGTCAAATAATTTCAGTGACATAATATATTTTAAATTATTGTTTCCCTAAGTTATATACTCACTTTTACACAAGGATAAATTTGTTAAAACAATTTATGGTTTCCAAAATATTTTCAGTAGTCAAATAATTGGAGGAAGAGTTATTATCAATTGATAGAAGATGAAAACAATATGGAAACAACTTGTTTATAGAAAACATTTTATGGTTTACAAATTAGAGAAGAATAGTTTCTTTGCATAATTATTTGTTTTGAGGATTTAGGGTTTTAGAAAATAGATGCATTTGGATTATTATTTCCAATAACCTGGGAATAACATATAATGTTTCCTTTTTGTTTGAGTTTTATTTGTTTTTGGTGACTTGCTTTGGTGGAAAACAAAAGTTTTAAATTTGTGTGATTTTTGAATTCCTTAAAAAAATCAGGGATGTTACACGAGCGCCCGGGTCCTGCTGATCGGCGATTGCCAGGACCTGGGGTGGATCCGCCTTGGAGCCGAATGGCTATGTCGTGGAGCCGGTTGCTTCTGAGTCCTTGGGGCCGGCTGGGTCGGCCGTCAAGACGATGGAGTCGGAACTCGGCGAAGGAGCGATTGACGGCTGGTGGAGGTGCTTGAGGGAGATGCCGAGCGGTATTGTTTGCCTGGTGGACGTGAGCTTGGCGAGCATATCATCCATCTCGTTAAGCGCCTGTGGTACGTGATGGAACTCACATCCCTCAAAACAGGCGCAGAACTGCTGCAGGTCGAAGAGGTAGGCGGCCATGTTGTCTTCCTTGGCGTCCCAGTTGCCGGAGGTTTGCTGCATGACGAGGTCGGAGTCGCTGAAGCAAAGGATGCATCGAATGTTCATTTCCTTGGCCAGCCAGAGGCCGTGGACGAGTGCTTCGTACTTGGCGACGTTGTTCGAGGCCTTCAAGTATATCTGCAGGGCGTACTCCAGGCGGTCGCCTTTGGGCGAGGTGATCACGATCCCAGCTCCCAAGCCCCTGCGCATATTGGAGCCGTCGAAGTGCATCCTCCAGTAGGCGGAGTCGGGAACCGGGGGGAGGTACTGGGTTTCTACCCAGTCCACAATGAAGTCCACCAATGCCTGCGATTTGACGGATGTGCGGGGTTGGTACAGCACCGTGTGCGCGGCGAGGTCGACGGCCCATTTGGCGACGCGGCCGGTGGCGTCCTTGTTGCAGATGATTTCGCCGAGTGGTGCTGCGCACACCACGGTTATGGGGTGCTCTTGGAAATAGTGGCACAGCTTCTTGGCAGCGAAGTACACGCTGTACGCCAGCTTCTGGTAGTGCGGGTAATTTTTCTTGGACTGCGATAATACCTCTCTTAGGTAATATACCGGTCGCTGGACTGGGTGGTCCTTTACTTCTTCTAGGCGTTCAACGACCAAGACGGCGCTGACGACGCGGTTGGTGGCGGCGATGTAGAGCAGCATGGGCTTGTTCGGCGTAGGCGGAGCCAGGACGGGAGCCTGGGTGAGCGTCCGCTTGAGATCACGGAACGTGGCGTTCGCCTCGTGGGTCCACTTGAACTTGTCCGCCTTCTTCAGGAGGACATATAGTGATGGGGCCTTTTCGCCAAGCCGGCTGATGAACCGGCTGAGCGACGCCAGGCAGCCGGCGAATTTTTGCACGTCTCGTAGAGAGGTTGGCCGCTCCATGCTTTCAATGGCAGAAATCTTTTCCGGGTTCGCCTCGATTCCTCGTTCTGATACGAGGAAACTGAGGAGCTGTCCGGCTGGTACGCCGAAGACGCACTTGGTGGGGTTGAGCTTCATTTTGTACCGCCTCAGGTTCACGAAGGTGTCCCTGAGGTCGTCGAGGAGAGTGGATTTCTCCTTTGTCTTGACGACGATGTCGTCTATGTACGCGTGTACGTTGCGGCCGATTTGCTCATGCAGGAACTTCTGCATGCATCTTTGGTAGGTGGCACCGGTGTACTTGAGCCCAAAGGGCATGGTGATGTAGCAGTATGCCCCGTATGGGGTGATGAACGCAGTCCGGATTTGGTCATCCGGGTTTAGCGGGATCTGGTTGTACCCGGAGTACGCGTATAGGAAGGATAACAGATCGTAGCCGGCGGTGGAGTCGATGACTTGATCGATCCGGGATAGTGCGAACGGGTCCTTCAGGCACGCCTTGTTAAGCCCGGTGTAGTCGATGCACATTCGCCATGTGCCGTTCTTCTTTAGGACCAGGACTAGGTTTGCCAGCCAGTCCGGGTGGTAGACCTCGGTGATGAAGCCGGCTGCCAGCAACCGGGCGATTTCTTCGCCGATAGCCCTTCTTCGTTCCTCTCCGAATCTTCGGAGGGGTTGCCTGACCGGTTTCGCGTCCGTCTTGACATGGGGAGAGTGCTCAGCCAGCTCCCTCGCTACAACCGGTATGTTTATTGGTTCCCATGCGAAGATGTCCCGATTCTCACGGAGGAAGTCGGTGAGCTCGTCTTCCTATTTCCGGCTGAGGTATCACCCCAAGGTTAGAAATTTGCTGTCCAGCTGGTCGGGGTTCAAAGGGATCTTCTTGGTGTTCTGGGCGGCTTGGAATTGTGCTTCTCCCATGGGTCTCTTCCCATCCGAGAGATCCGGCTGCTCGGCCGTTATTTTCCACTTGATCTCCTTTAGCTCTTGCGCCACCTTTAGGGCTTGCGCCATGCGCGAGCCGACTGCAGCGCTATCGATGGACATCGGTTAGTCGCCCACAACTGTGATGGTGCCGAATGGTCCCGGCATCTTCATCTTGAGGTAGCCGTGGTGCGGCACCGCCATGAACTTGGCGAGGGCCGGGCGGCCTAGAATGGCGTGGTAGGCGCTACTATGGTCCACCACCTCGAAGGTGACGGTTTCCCGGCGGTAGTTGGTGACATCGCCGAACACGATGTCCAGTCGGACCGTTCCGAGAGGAGCACAGCTTACGCCGGGGATGATGCTGCGGAAGGTCGCCCGGCTAGGTTCGAGCTGATGCTCGGTGATGCTCAGCTTGTCAGCCATATCCTTGTACAAGATGTTGATGCTGCTTCCGCCGTCGATTAGTACCCGGGAGAAGGTGCAGGCTGTCTTGTCGGTGATGATGATGGTGTCGAAGAGGAGGGCATACGAGCCCGGGGACGGTAATACGTCTCGCTGATCAGCCGGGACGAACGTTACACAGGCCATGGACCTGTCCATCGGCTGGCGAATCGACGGCGCGGTCGCGTTCACCTCGGCGTATCGGCGACGCTCGCTGTTTTTGTCGAAGTGCTCGATGGCGTTGATGATGTAGGTTGCCTGATTACGCGGGAAGTTGTCGCGTGGTCCTCCGACTACATCAGCCGGAGGCAGGCGTGGTCGCTCGAGGCGGTTGTTGTTGTTGTTAGCGGCGTTAGCCGGCGCACCGGCTGGTGGCGGGGGTGGTGGAGGAGCTCCCCTAGGTGGCAGTCCTTCACCTTTCGCCAGCCGGGTGGTCCAGCTGCACTCGGCTATTGTGTGCGTGGCCGGCTTGCGGGGGCGGAGTGGTAGTTACACGGCTGGTGCAGCATGGCCTCCAGCGTGTACTTTGGCCAGTCCTCCCACTAGCCGTCGTCTTGCCGAGGGCGAGGGTATCGCCTGATACGTCATAAACGTATCCCTAATTTATGATGGTCTATGTTGGTTTCATGTTGTTTCCCACATGTTTTCCTTACACTTAATGTCATTTTTATAGATTTTCCGGACTAACCTATTGACAAGATGCCACAGAGCCAGTTCCCTGTTTTCTGATGTTTTTAGTTTCAGAAAAGTTGTTCTGGAAATATTCTCGGAATTGGAAAATTCGAAAGCCGGAAGTCTTAGAAGTCTCGGATCCTTCCCGAAATCCCCAAGAGCCCCGGAGGGGGGGTCATAGGGTGGCCACACCATGGGGTGGCGCGGGTCCCCCCTAGCCGCGCCACCTAGGGGTGTGGGCCCCCTGGCCACCCCCGGCATCGCCCTTTCGCCTATATATTCTCCCCCGAGAGAAAACCCTAAGGGAATCGACCTTTTCCACAAAATACATCTGTAGCTCTGCGCCGTCACCGACAAGTTTCGGGGGACAAATCTCTGTTCTGGCACCCTGTCGGGACGGGGAAGTGCCCCCGGAAGCCACCTCCTTCGACTCCACCACCATCTCTGTCGCTGTTGTTGTCTCCTGTGATGAGAAGGGAGTAGTTCTCCCCCGGGGCTGAGGGCTCTACCGGTAGCTATGTGGTTCATCTCTCTCTCCCATGGTGTGATCTTTATGTGATCATGAGCTTTGTAATCTAGTTGAATATGTAGATTAATCTTCATCTGTTATGCTACTCAAGTGGTTTTGTTATCTCCGTAAACACTTTGATCACGGGGTAAAGAAGATAGTGTGTGCAGCATGTGGTTTAGCATGATATTTATATCTTGTGTTGGAAGATGAACCTATGAAATTGTGGTGTTTGCGTGGAACCATGTGGGTCCCATGGTGATAGCATGGGGGTTACTTGGTTGGGAAAGTGCTTACTCTGAGGAGTGCTGTTAAAGCCCTACACAATGATTAGTGTTCGTTATTCGACCGAAGAGTGGTTCAGAGTAGCATAGTGAAGAAATGATATTTATGCATTCAATTATGTTTTCACTGTTGAGAGTGTCCTCTAGTGAACGTAGGAGCCCTAGGCCTTATTTCCAAGCATTGAAACACCGTTTTCCGCCTGTTCTGCTACATGTTTGATTGCTGCCATTTTTATTTCAGATTGTTATTATCACTTATAATCATCCATACTACTTGTATTTTACTCTCTCTTTGCCGAACTAGTGCACATATATACCTGACAAGTATATTGGGTGTGTTGGGGACACAAGAGACTTCTTGTATCTTAATTGCAGGGTTGCTTGAGAGGGATATCTTTGACCTCTACCTCCCTGAGTTCGATAAACCTTGGGTAATCCACTTAAGGGAAACTTGCTGCTGTTCTAGAAACCTCTGCACTTGGAGGCCCAACATTGTCTACAAGAATAGAAGCGTGCGTAGACATCAAGCTCTTTTCTGGCGCTATTGCCGGAGAGGTAAGGTAAAAGGTACTCACATCCTTGGGTGTGAGTGCTCGAAGTTATTTCCTTTAGATCCTGCAATTATATATTTTTGTTTCTTGTTTTTATTTTCACTAGTTAGCCTTATGGAAAACACCAGAAATATGAGAGAGCTTTATAATCTTTATATTGAGTTAGGACATGAAGTGTTTGAAGAGAAAATTAAAAAACATATGGAACTTTTTTTGCATGCTAATAGCAATGTTATTAGTATGAATGCTATGAACACTATTATTTCTAATGCTATGGAAAAGTCTAAGCTTGGGGAAGCTAATCTTGATGAATATGATATTTTTAGTCCCGCGAGCATGGAGGAACAAATCTACTTTGATGATACTTTGCCTCCAATATATGATGATTATAATGATTGTGGTATTCTAGTTCCACATGTATACAATAATGAATATGATATTTTCAGTCCACCTACAATAGAGGAAAATATTAATTATGATTAAAATATGCCTCCTATGTTTGATGATTATGGTGATGAGAATGATAATGATAGCTATTTTGTTAAATTTGCTCCCACTACTATTAATAAGAATGACTATGCTTATGTGGAGAGTATTAATTCTTGTATGCATGTGGCTCATGATAAGAATGTTTCTTGTGATAGTTATATTGTTAATTTCATTCATGATGCTACTGAAAGTTATTATGAGAGAGGGAAACATAGTCCTATGCATATAAAAAATATCAAGTTTCCACTCTTTATGTTGAAAATTTTGAAGATGCACTTGTTTTGCTTTCCTATGCTTGTTGCTTTATGTTTCGATGACTTGTTTTTCTACAAGATTTTTTTTATAGGAAGTGGTTAGACTTAAATTTGTTTTACATTTTCTTCTTGATGCTTTCTTTTGCTTAAATTCATATTTCTTATGTGAGCATCTTCTCAAATTATCATGCCTAGCTAAAAGGCTTTAAAGAACATCACTTCTTGGGAAATAACCCATGTTTTTCTTTTTGTATTGTTTTTCTATGTTTTCTTTAAGTCAAGGGGTTGTATACTTCTGTAGAAACTACTTTGTTTCTTTATTTTAATGTTTTAGTAGTGCCAAGTAAAGTTTCTGACGAAAGTTGGAGTTGGTTTCGGATTTCTGCGCAGAAAACAGATTTCTGCTGTCCACCGTAAAACATCGTATAAAATCCTGGAAGATCAGAATGATCTGAAATTTTTCGTGCGTATTCCTCCGATAATTACGCAACTTTTCTTAGTTGACCACTTTTTAATTTGAGAAACATAAAATTTTCTAAAAAAATCATATTTACCTGCTATCCTGTTTTGACAGATTTCTGCCAATAATTGCATTTGCATCTTAATCTCTTTCTTTTGGTGTTATTTTGAGAAAAAGAGTTTTAAAAGAAGTTGTGACAGTAGCTAATGTGTTTACGAGTGTTATTCTTGTGTTGAAACTGAACCATGTGAATTTATTATTTTGATTGCACTAACGTTGCTAATGAAGATTGTGAGAAGTTTGGTGTGAAGGAAGTTTTCAAGGGTCAAGAGAAGAGGATGATATGACGTGATCAATAAGAGTGAAGAGCCTAACCTTGGGGATTCCCCGGTGGGACATCCCTGCAAATTCCAAGAAGACTCAAGCATCTAAGCTTGGGGATGCCGAAGGCATCCCATTCTTCATCGACAAATTATAAGGTCACTTTTAGTGAAACTATATTTTTATTCGGTCACATCTTATGTGCTTTACTTGGAGCGTCAGTTATTTTTGCATTCAGTTTGTTTAGTTTTCTTTGCTGTAGTTTATGGTTGGGTCTTATCATACTTGTGTGGGATAGATACACACTCCGTTTTCATTGCTTAGAACACTCTAGTTTTCATTCTTATTGTTCCGTGAGTGTTCACTTTTTGCTAGTACTGCGTTTAGCCTTTGTTTTCATGCATCTCTTATTTAGAGTTGTTAGTTTTATTAGTGTTATGTGAGTACTCTCGTGTTTGCTTTCTGTAGCATGTAGAGAATTTTTTTTAAAGCATGTCTTGTAGGGTGCTTGTTGGGAAAATAAACTGATGCTTGAAGTAGAATTATTAACGGTGCAAGTAGAAGCTTGCATAGACTGTGGCTAGAACTTTTTCATGCCATGCCAAATGTTATTTTAGTTTTAAATCCTTGTGGTTATTGAATAGCATGAATAGCCTCAAATATCTGAGAGTGTTTAATATGTCTTGAAATATTCATGAGTTGTTCTTGTCATAGTAAAGCATCAATCTATGGTATTCTCTTTCGAATGTTTTATTTGGTTGACTTGGCGCATACTCACACCATGTTTATGACTACGAACCAGTAACGAATAGCCTTCATGACCACTTAGTTTTTGAACTTGTGATACCGCTTATGCTTTAATTAATGATGTTTATGTCGCTTTGCATGATTATGGCTCTTATGCTCTCTTGATTTGTCGCTCCCAGTATTTTGCTAGCCTCCACTTGTACTGAGTATGGAATTCTACTCGTGCATCCAAACTCCTTAAACCATATTTTTCCCATTGTGTACACAATACCTACCTACATGTGGTATTTAACTGCCACTCCAAGTAAATTGCCCATGTGTTACTTTTAAAACCTTCAAAATTACTCATGCTTTGTGTTCTTGTTTTTCCCATGAGGATGTCAATAGAGAATATTTATCTCACTTGTTGATTGGATTTCACAACCTGGACTAGTGTATTCATCCGCTTATCCAAATGATAGAAGAGCTGGCAGCGGGGTGCCCAGCCCCAAATTAATACAAACAAATTCTCTTCACTATTTTTGCCCCTCATTTATCAGTCAAAGCATAATTGTGTAAACAAAAGAGAAAGAGGGATGACCTTCTACACCAGTTGCGTCCTTCACCATGGGAGCCGCTCTTGTGAATCCAGTTGTCTTGTGACGTACTGTACTGTATGTTTACCATTCGTTGACATTAACATACACCTCTCCTAAAATATAGACACTCCTCCACGATGTCAAACTTTTAACCTCTGCTTAATAAAATAAAAAGCTCTAGCACATGAGTGATCCCTGCTTCCCTCTGAGAAGGGCCTTTCTTTTACTTTTATGTTGAGTCTCCATCTTCTAACTTTATGCACAGTTGAGAGAGCATTTTTTCCATTCTGAGTTCTATGTGCATATGTCCCATAAACATCAATAATTACTACATGATGTGATATTATTAGTTCTAGTCTTCCTCATGAACTTTGAAAGTGTCCTGGCATTTATGTTTTGTCCCACTCTTAAGGACTAGCGAAATACCACTTTTCCATTCCTTCTCTATACCTGAAACAAACGTTTATCTTTCTTTGCATTATTATCCATGATCCTTTATTTAAGATACTTTTCATGATGCAAAGTGATTGCTATGTTCTATTATTAAAGTTCTATTTATCATGTTTGTGTTTGAAGTTCTATGATCTCAGCGTACATATGATTTTACATTATAATGATCAAGTTTATGATAGTAGCATGTCACCTCAGAAATTATTTTGTTTTATCGTTTACCTACTCGAGGACGAGTATGTCACACCCCAGTTTTTGGATTCTTGTACTGTCTTCAAGAAGACAAAAATTAGGGCCAACAATTTTTTTAACAACATGATTGTTTGAACTCAATGTCTTTAATATCTTAATCATATTTGCAACACAAGTTTTGTTTCTTGATAAAACCAATAGCAAATTTTTCTTAAAACAATTCTTTAAATTGTCCCTGTTGTTTTCTCTATTGATTACTTGAGTGAATTTTATTCCAAGACTTGGATCATTCTTGTTTGCATCTTAACATAAACATTTATCTTTGTTGTATCCAATAAAACAAAATTTCAAAATGATTTATGGAAGTTTTCTTTTAAATTTTCTATACAAACTATTCCCTGAAAATATAGCCAAGTACCTGTTTTCCACCTTTGTTTTCACTAGGCTATAAAACGTTATTTTATGTTTTCTTGACTTTTATTTGTTCCTTGATATATGTACTACAAATTCATAAGCTTGGTTTTATTTTTGGATTAATAAAAATGATCTTTTGCTTGTTGTCTTTGTGGTACAAAAAAAGACAGAAAAAGGGATTTTTGGAAAACAGAGAAAAACAGAAAGTACACCTTTTTCCACATTGTTTTCATGGCCTTAAACCATTTGGACCTTGAAAAAGTCCCAACATTTTGATCATTTCATCTATTTTCAACACTTGGAAATTTTCACTAAGTACTAGACTGAATTTTCTGAATTTTTGAACAGTGTGGGATACACTTTTGGACAATTGTTTTCTTTGCTTTTCTTTGCAAATTTTGAAATGTAACCTGGTCTAGTGTGTTGACTAACCTTTTGACTCGAGCCAGGATGTGTTTCCTTGCTTCTAGAAGGCTTGGGTGTGAAGAAAACATGAGAGAGAGAGTGATGATGTGGCAAGGTACGTGAGCCCATGATTTGACCATTTGACCTCTTGAGTTTCGTCCCATTGCCTTCAAAAGCCAGGAATTGACTTGCCCTTTCGTGGTCCTTGACTTTGGCAACCAGAGTGTGAAGGAGAAAGACCAAAACCACCCTAGAGGGCCCTCATGCCTTTGCATGACATGAACCCGAGCCATATTTTTGCCCCTGCCCTTTTCTCCACGGGTACAAGTCACCCCATCCCCACTCTTTGCGCCACACTACTCCCTCACACTCTCACAACTCCCCCGAGTCAAGATCTAGCCGAGCCATAGCCACTTGGATCTTGCTCGAGCCGTGAACCCCCGACGGTCACCACCGGGAGCTCGAGGTAGCACCCTCCTTCCCGTGCTTTCCCGACCGCTCCTCACTGCCCTGGATTGACTCGCCGCACCCTCACGAACCTCCCTGACACGTTCCCTTGGTCTCTGCCCGCAGGAGACGCCACCGCCGTCTGTGGACGCCGCCACGGGCACCGGCAACGCGTCGCCGCGTGGAGCCGTTCCCGTCGCCACCAGCTGCTCCCCTCGACGCCCGTCGACCTCTGGAACATCACCGAGCCCGCGTCGCCCCTCCCCAAGCCCTCCCACGTGAGCCGCGCCGCAGCCGTTTTCCCCGTCGTGTCAGATGAGAGAGAGAGAGGGAGTGAGAGGAGGAAGAAGGCCCCGGACCGTAGATCGCGAGATCTACGGCCACGCTTGAACGCGGCTGTTCCCGCGCTGGCCACGCGCGTGCTGCGCAGTTGGGCCGCGCCGCTGGCCAGATGGGCCGTGCCCGCAGAGAACCCTAGCCCGCACTGCCTGTCCTTTTTCTTTTTAGATTTGTGTTGTTTGTGTGCTGTTTGCATTTGCTTTGTGAAAAATAACAAAAGTGCAAATTAAAATCTACCAAAAATCATGACACTAGTGTTATGTTTTCTAAACCACATAAAATTTGTAGATCTAAGTTTCGGCTTATAGTTTCATCACATTGTTTGTTTTGCCACAGAGTGTCTGTGAGATTGTTTTGAACATAACTTTTTGCATCCGTAACTAAAATGGTCAAACTAAAATGTTTTGGATATCTATTGAATAGATCTATCACTAGGTCTTTGCCGCACATCAAGGTGAGTTTCCAAATGGAAATGCCATCCATTTTTGGTAAAGGTCCAGTAGGCTTTTCTAGGATTTTTAGTGTGAGTTTAAGAATGATTTTTGAAGTGAATACAATTGGATGAGTTTGCTATTGACTAGATCTATCTAATCCTAGGTTGGATTATTTCTGGAGCCCTAGATTAATTTTGGTGAGCAGATCTAGGAACAACATTATTCTGTTTTCATTAGTATTTGTGTATTCGTGTGATTTAAAATGTGTGATTGACTGTATCTTGTTTCCTAGCTTGGATGCATGTGTTAGGTATTGTTATTAAGTTGTTTCCTTTCAGTACATATACCTTATAAAGTGTGTGCATGATTGGAAAGTCAAATAGGATTAGAAATAGCATTTGTTGATTTTCTAGTTTTATTATTTGATTAATGTGTGCACCAAATCTTTGTGTGCTTGATTGACTAAGCTTATGCTATGTTTGTTGTGAGTCCAGTAACATTTTGGTACTGTTATTTTGATGTTAGCATCTCTATTAGATTGCATGTTATTTTATAGCAAAGCATGTGTAAGTTTAGTACTTATTTTCACTGGACTTGTTTTCACTAGAATGAGTAGTCTAGTATTGCTTATCTTGTTATACTAATTTTTCCATGAGTGACAAGAGGCTTGTACCTCTTTTGCCTTGGTATTAGTGGGTCCATAACCCACTGGTCCCATTGCATCTTGGTTGAGGATGAAAATCCCCAACCATACATTTGTGTGAAAATTACATGTATTACTATATGTTTGATAATTATTTTCCACCAAGGAAAATGGATTGTTTGTTTCACTTATGTAAGTGAAGAGTTTATTTATTATTTGTAAATACTAGTATGTTTAGTTGTGATTAATTTATTAGCATAATATTCCTTAGGAGTATCATGTTAAGAAATGATTCACTATTGGTTGCCTAAATTTAATTATTTGCAAATAAAAAAATTCCTTGTGATTTATAGATTATTTGTGAATGATTTTTATTGAGTGTTTGGATTTTTGAAATTGTTTAGTTAATCATTCATTGAGTGCATAGCTACTGGTTGTGTAGTTTATACCTTGGTTGCTTGCTAGTTGTTGTGCTAGTGTTGTTGTTGTGCTTAGTAGTATCTTGTTATCAATGCAATTAATTTAAATCATGAACTTGTTTGGTGATGTTTTCTTGTGTGTTGTTAATACCCACTGCCATGGGTATTGCTTTGATTTATTGTTACTATCTTAGTAGCCTAACCTTTTGTGTCCACATGCTATATTTTTAACTTCTTAGATATCTTATTGTGAGATTGGTACACCCACTCCATATATGATATATAAGATGTGGGATATAGTTTTCTCAACCATACGTTTGTCTGACGACAGTTTTATACCCTGAGAGTTTTGTGACATAGATTTCTCGACGACATTCGAGTGATCGCGCTAGTATAAGTTTTCTTGTTGTATGTGTTGTTTAGTTTAGTTGTTTGGCCTTTAGTTCTGAGTGTGTGCCTTTTATTCTTTTACGATGCTAGAAAACGAAGAAGAAGAAGAAGAAGAAGAAGCAGTTGTGGAGGTGTGCGTCAAGTTCAAGTTACTTCAAGGCCAGGGACACTAAGAGATTTAAGGCAAGCCATCCTGATGCTTGATGTTATGTTACACTTATCATTATCTATCATGCATGTTTTACTTCTGAAAAGTTTTACAAAAACTTTGATTTCCAAAAACTATTTTGAGTGAATATTACTACTATTAATATTACATATAAATCATTATTACGCCAGTAGTTGATACTTGGTGTTACCAAGCCCATAGCCACCATATGGTATTTGTTACCACTAAAGTTATAAGTCCCTAATGAACATCCTAAAAATATATTTTTACAAAACAAAGGCTTTATGGAAAACCCGGTGGGAAGGCGAAGCCTTACTCACCGGAGGGATGTGGAAGTGGTCATTTTTGGGAAAAACGTGTTTAAAAAAATGACACATAACCTAGTCTTCGTCGGCCAACCTTTACCGTACTGCCACTTTACCCCAACATGGGCACGGGGCTTAACTTGAAGTTTGTTCTTGTTAGTGTGTGTTCTATCCCAATTTTCTATAAGGGCGTGACGCCCCTCGAACCGAAATTCCGCCAGTCATGAATTCAAATAGGCATGCAAAGTGAGGGATTAAGTTACCCCCCGGGTGCGACAGTTGGGTCTCCTGCCGTGGCGATGTGCGACATGGTGCCGGGGAGAACAAACCCAGTTGAAGAGATAGTCATATACTAGCTTGAGCATAGTGGACAGTTAGGATCAGTTATCTGATGTTTAAATACTGTTTTTACAGTCCGTGGTTGTTCAAGGCGGATGTACTGGATCTGGTGGATGTGTACACCTCTTCAGAGTAGAACTATTCGGAATAGCCGCGTCCTTGGATATGGACAGTTGAATGGCCATGTAGCTAGCATTGTGTCAATGTTTTCAAAAAGGAGTTTTCAAAAAGGTGTCGGACTTGTGAAATACTGAAAGGAGAAAATTTTGTACCGTGGAGGTACCTTTGATGAAAAGCCAGAAGTTGTTTTACAAAAAGTTTTGCAAAGAAAATCTTTCTTTTCTAAACAAAAACTGGAAGTTGATTCCAAGAAGTTTTGCAAAGAGAAAACCTTCTTTTAACAAAGTTTTACAAAACCTCTTATACATGTGATATCTACAAGAGAAACAAAAGTATATTATTTTATTTTGAAGTATCTTCTTCAACGAAGATACATAGATTTTCAAAAATCAACTATGATATATCTTTCATATATCATTGATAGTGAACCTTATGCATAGCCTACCTATTCCACTATATAAGCATACTTGCATTTTGGTAAGCTACATGATGGATGTCTTGCTGAGTACATTCAAATGTACTCATATTGGTTTCATCCCTGGTATTAACTTGCCAGACCTCGAGAAGGAGTCCCAGAAGGTGATCTACGAAGAGGAGTACGGAGCTGATGGCTTTGCGAACTAGGATTGTCTCCCGGTCAGCGGCTTGTAGGTTAAGGCGTGACTTGGGCTCTACTGCGTTTGTGTGTGTTAGTCTTTCACTGTGTGTGTTATGTGTTTGCGCTGCGCGGCAGTTGTGTTGGACTTGGTCATCTGACCATGTTTGTTTTGTAAGTGTTTATGCAATCGTGTAATGGATACTGTATCTGTGTATCAACTTGATATGTTGTTCACGACTGGTGTGATCTGGGATCGTGAATGTATGCATATCGGAGGTGTCCTTGAACAGTGGTTCTGGGATGGACCTTACAGAGTTGGTATCAGAGCTATCTTGACCTTAGGAGACCTTAGTTAGCATGGACGTTAGCTAGTACTCTGACAATAAAAGTTAATAAAACCAGGTCACTAAGATGACTATTTACCAAAATATTCTATATATTCCATCCCCTCTGTGTTTTTCAAAACTCTACGTACACTGAGTGACAATTGAGCATCTTAAAACTTTGCACACTGTTACCTAACTTAAACTATACCTAAACATTTGGTATAGATGGCAGTTGTCTTCACCGAATCCTTCCTGTTAGGTACGCATGCACCTTGCTACCGCCGCTTTAAGGAGGATTGGATCAAGATGACTCGTCTTATCGTTCGCCCATTACCTGAGGTTAAGGGAGCCAGATTCACCATAATGGGCGAGAATTGTCCTGGTTGGTGGTCGGTATAATTCGTGCTCCGTTGCTAGCACCGTCGACCCCAGAGATCACTTGACAAGCCCATAGATGTCACCGAAGGCTTTGTGTTTGCTCGTCACTTCCAGCACATGGAAGGACAACTGTACAACACTCAGTTCTCCCTTGATAAGCTCAGAGGAGAGTTCGACACCCGAGAAAGAGAGATCAACCAGTTAGAGAAATACCTAAGAGTTTCCTCTGCTACCGAGCGTCGTCTCACGGCACAAAGGAAGACCATGAAGTATGTTGACTCCCATCTCCGTGCACAAGTGAGAAGCCTTCAATACCAGCTTGCAACCAGTCAAGCTAGAGTTGAAGAGTTGGAGGAACAACTACGTGCTTCCTCGAGCACTTAGGATTTCCGCACGATGTTAGGAGATGTGTTATTTCCACCCAGACGCTTGTTTGTGTTTTTGTTGTGTGAACTCTGTTAAGTGCTTTGTGTGTGCTAGATGTGTTGTAAGCCTTATGCTTTTGCTTTGTGAAACCTAGGTTTGTATTATGCTTGTTGAGACTATGTCTCATGTGTGTGCTAGTCTTTGTGTGCGATTGTGATTGTTTCTTAGGTGCTTGTTTGTTGTTGTGTTATCTACCATTCTCATCTCTGTTATGAGCCGGTATGTGTCACAAGTTTTCAAAATAAAAACCCTTTTTGTTTGCTCTCGTCTTATACCATTCTTTTCTTCAGCATGGCCAGCAAGTTGCCTCCACCACCGGAGCCGACAGTTGCCCAGCTCTTGACTATGATCATGGAATAGACCGTGAAGCCGCTTGTGTAGAACGTGAAGCCAACCATGTTGTCCTTGAGAACCTGACTCAACTAGGCATTGCAAATGCTAGGAACAATGCTGATCTTCTGAGAGAGAAGCAGCGCCAGCTTGCCGAAGAGAGTCGCAAAAGGAAGGTAGTGACGCCAGGAGAACCTAGTTCATGTGTGACTCGCAGTACCTTATCTGCGATGCCACAACCTCCCAGGAGGCGTGTGAATGTCAGGCCTAAAACCACATGATGCTTTATCTGTGGAAAGGACGGACATTATGCTCGTGATTGCCTCCAAAGGAACTATGTTCTAGCTTCCACTTAGGAGAACCAAGAGACCCAGGATCCATCCCAAAAGAAACGCAAGAGTGTGATGAGTGGAACCCGAGGCCAAGATGATGTTGCAGAAGCACCTGCGACTCATGTCGTAGTTAATGGTACGTTCTCGAACCAAACCTGTGAACCCATAGTTGTGTTCGACTTTGTACCCCGAGGAATCCGACGTAAACGGAACACTAGAAGTGTCACGTCGGACTAGAAAAAGTATTCTTTAAAAAAAATTAACAATACTAACGTAACTTCATCTAATTTTGGTTTAATACCTTACAGAGTTGGTAGCTGAATACCTAACACCCGTCTGAAAATTTATAACCAACATTTCCAAAACCAAAGAGAAAGGTGCCTTTAGATGTTTTAAAGTTGTTTGAAGAAAGTGAAAGGTTGGAAAAAAATATTGGATTGATGGGTTGTGTTTGTTATTAGACAATAAGATCTTTCGTGTATCTTTTGGAGGAAACATAATTCTAGAATAAGAGATGGTGGAAACTCATTTGAGGTTTAGAAATATTGTGGAAACTATTGGATTTTAGGAAGCCCTTGATTTATAAGGAGATTGGATTGACTAAGAATAATATGTTGAAAATAATTTAGGATATTGGAGTGTTGACATTAAAGTTTTGCCTAGGTGATTCTTACCCTGGATTTTAGCAGTAAGGTTGATTGTAGTAAGAAGATAATGGTGGATTGGGATAGATATTCGATTTTGATTATAGATGTATTGGAGGAATATCGGATTTGATATAGGAAGAGATTTGTGGATATAAAAGGATGATTTCAGATTTTAGGAAAAATCAATATCACTTGGATTTAGTAGGTGATTATTCTCAATTATATATTCTCGGAGCTTGTCACGCTCTATTTAGATTGTTTGGGGAAAATGATCTAACATTAACCAGGAGATAAGAGTTTGAAGTATTTTAAAGGAATTACAGAAGTAGTACAGAGTTGGTATATGATTGTTGGATTTGATGGTTTAGTGTAACATCCCAGTGTTTGGGAAGTTATAAGGATCTAAATTTAATATGTGCATTTGCAAAGCATGCATCTAAAAGTACGGAAATTTTGGCACGAAAGTTTAAATGAATCAAAGTGACCAAAGTTTCACTTGACTTGATGAAACAAGTCTAGTTCATCTAGTCAAGAGTACATTTGGAGTGATCTTTATAACATATTATCTCTATAAGTCAAATGATCTGATTACACAAACCATAATAGTTTAGACCAACACAAACTCTCAACAACCTTAACCACAGGTCTTTAAGTGACTTGGGATAATTAATTAGGTATTTACAACCCAAAGAGGGGTGAGTAACCAAATCACACAAGTGATGATCACACTTCCACAAGATCATACTGCACAACTTCACCATCTCATCAACAGAGATGTTATCTCCTATAAAACAACAACTCCCTAAGTTATCAATTCATTTACACAACCTCTCTCTAAATAATCTCATAACTATCAGGTGAACTATCACAAGTACATAGTAAAGAATCAATAGAACACTATTGATACAAACAAGTGTTAACTCAAAAACCACAGGTGGAAAATGATATAATAAGTGTATTAACATATTTATCAAATATGTACATATCTCATCAATCATAAAATAAGTATCAACAAGAAGAAATAAATCTTCATCAACTACTGATAAACCTTGATCATTACCTATGATATTCTCAAATCTCTATAGCTGCATTATGAATGACAAAGCTAATAAAGTGATGGATATAAAGCAGATCATTACACCTGGGAGAACAAATAACAACCATGAAGTCAAATATAATTTCCTTTTTTTTTGATTTAAAAATCAATATTACAGGCGGGACCCACCTGTCAATTTGAAATAGGGCAGAAAATTAATTAAACCTTATTAATTCAATAACTTTAAATCTGTTTATCAGGAAAATATGAGATAAATATAGAAATGTTTAGAAAAATACAATCTAAATGTTTATCAACTTTTCAAAAATGTTTAATAAAATTTAAATTTAAATATTTTCTCTAATAAATTAAATCATTAAAAAATAGAGAAAAATAATAAATAATTCATAAAATCAGAAAAAAAACAAGTTATATACCAAAATGCTCCAAATGAAAAATGCAAATCATATATGATGTTTCCAAAGTCATTTGACCATGTTTTCATGTGTGCAATATTTTGCCTAATCATTTAATTCATTTAAAATCAATAAATTAATAATATATTCAAATCTTTTCAGAAACCTTCAAATGATATATCAAATTAAAGAGAAAAACATTCTCAACTCAAATATATCAAATACAAAACATTTTGGGGAGCTTATAAACTTGTTTCTAAATATCTACTGAAACTCTATTATATTTCATTATGACAAGAAATAGCTGTCACAAATTATTTTCCTTATTAATAAAACCCTCATGTTTTCACATATACTAAACCTATCATCACATGGCAATAGAAAGTTATGTGATGATAGAATTGGTTGTATTAGTTACTCATTTTCCATTCAACCTTTGACATAAGCTCTACACTTTAAAATATAAAATAAAATATGTCTGATATCTTTTTAATAGTTGTTTCCATGTGCTGTTGTTTTGTTATCTAATCAAGTAATAAACACTTCTACCTAAACATGGTAACAATTGTTTGATAAGTAAAAGTGAAACACATGTAAGTCTAAAAGAACTAATAACCACATCACCACAAGTAATGAAACCATTCACCTAAAACTTGTGTGGTTAATTACGGTTTATTACCCGGTCCAGAGACCGGTTTATTACGTCAGCGAGGTATTATCAGAAGCAAAGCAGCGCTATCCGCATTGGCAAAAGTTGGTGTTCGGGGTCTTTATGGCTAGCCGGAAACTGAAGCCGTATTTCCAAGAACACCCCATAACAGTGGTTAGTTCAATACCAATGTCGGATATCATCAGAAACTCGGACGCGACAGGAAGAATAGCCAAATGGGCGATAGAGATGGGGGATTATCACATCAACTACGAACCCAGGTCAGCAATCAAATCTCAAGCTTTAATTGATTTCGTTAACGACTGGACACATACAGGCATGACTACAACGGTTCCAAACTCCGAGTCATGGATCATGCACTTCGATGGATCTAAGCAATACGAGGGATCAGGAGCTGGAGTGGTGCTAACGTCACCCAAAGGAGATAAATTAAGTTACGTACTACAAATTCACTTTGACTGTTCCAACAACGTGGCCGAGTATGAGGCCCTATTGCATGGCTTAAAGGCAGCCAAGGAGATGAACATCAAGAGGATACGATGCTTTGGAGATTCGGACCTTGTGGTACAGCAGGTGTCAGGAACTTGGGATAGAAAGGACGCAACTATGGCAACATACCGCAGGGAAGTTGATAGGGTTGCAGGATGTTTTTCCGGGTATGAGGTGGAGCATATAGACAGAAGAAAGAATGAGGCAGCCGATGCACTCGCCAGACTCGGCTCGCGCAGAGAGCCGGTTCCACCTAACGTTTTCCTGGACGAATTATGGCGACCATCAGTTAAAACCGAGTCAGAGGAGGAATTGGCAAATCAAGACCCGGATTCAGGACTTGTGGCCACTGTACGTACTATTCCCGAGTGGACAGAACCGTTTTTGGCCTACCTATCACGAGGCGAGTTACCACAGCAGGAGGTATTAGCAAGGCAAATTTTGAGGCGAGCAAAGGGATATTCTATCATCAATGGGGAATTATACAAGAGAAGCACAGCAGGAGTCTTTTTGCGCTGCATAGCGCCAGAAGAAGGCCGACAGATTCTCAAGGAAATCCATGAAGGCGACTGTGGACATCATGCATCCACAAGATCTCTTGTGGCTAAAGCTTATCGACACGGATTTTTCTGGCTCACGGCTCTAGCAGAAGCGGAACGATTGGTAGCAAGGTGTGACGGATGTCAAAGGTACGCTCGCCAAACCCATGTGCCGGCTATGGAGTTACGGACCATCCCGTTAACTTGGCCGTTCGCTGTCTGGGGTATGGACATGGTTGGCCCCTTTCATATGTCACCATGCAAGAAGACACATCTTTTGGTGGCTATTGATAAGTTTACCAAGTGGGTTGAGGTTATGCCAGTTACTAATTGCGAAGCAGCTACATCAGTCAAGTTCCTGAAAAGGATTATCTACCGGTTCGGGTATCCCCATAGCATAATTACCGACAATGGAACCAACATGTCCCTTGGTGAGATGGAGAAGTTCTGTGGCAACAATGGAATCCGGCTTGATGTTGCATCAGTGGCTCATCCGCAGGCCAATGGACAAGTGGAGAGGGCAAACCAAGAATTGCTTCGCGGATTAAAACCACGATTGCGAGTCCCCTGTATCAGGGCAGCTGGTGCATGGGTCGAAGAACTTCCTTCTGTGGTTTGGGGTATCAACACTACACCTAACAGATCCACTCAGATGACACCCTTCTTCATGGTCTATGGTGCGGAGGCAGTGTTACCGAGCGACATTATTCACGATTCACCACGAGTATCAGCTTACGTCGAAGTGGAGAACGAAAAGACCCGGCAGGACGCCGTGGATATGTTAGAAGAGCAAAGAGAACAAGCCCTGGAAAGATCAGCCATATATCAGCAAGATCTACGGAGGTATCATAGCCGGCACGTGAAAACCCGGGTATTCCAGGAAGGAGACTTGGTTCTGCGCCTGGTACAGTCAAACGAAGGAAAACACAAATTATCACCACCATGGGAAGGACCATTTATCATAAGCCGGAATCTGCATAATGGATCATATTACTTGGTAGATGCAAGGGAAGAGTTGGCTACAGTTAACGACACCGCACATACCACTTCATCTATGCAAGAAAGAGACAGACCATGGAACGTGGCTCAGCTACGTCCATATTATACTTAGTAAAGACTATATTGGCAAGTGGAATTGCACGATGTAACAGGCGGCAGGTTTCAGACGTACTCTTTTCCTATCCAGGGTACCCTTGGGGACTGGATGGGTTTTTAATGAGGCGGCTTGCTGACCCAATATTCTCATATCAAGAAAAGAAGTGGTTATTCTCATCTCAGTACGTTGCATGTGTATAGGTCTTGGGGGCTGATTGCTTGAATAGCACAGTTACAAACTCAATGACCCGGCCTTGATGCCTATGAGTTATAAGGGCCGATTACTCGCAAACGAGTACGGCTGCAATCTTATAACCAGACAAAGGAGCCAAACTTTCTTGACTTTTCTTACTTAAGCTCGATGTGACTCGCAATAAAAGTGGCATGATTTGCTCGCTTACGATTACAATCAGCCATGAAGCCCAATGGGACTTGCCTGACCCTGTTTTCGTATAGATGTAACAACATGATATCCACGCGAAAGCCGGCTTATAGTACAAGATTGTCAAAAGGGTCATCTAAACCACAAGTTATGCAGAGTATAAGGCTAAAAGCTGGAAACTCAACGTTTATCAAGCATAACTTCATTACCTATGTGAAACGGCTCCGGGTTTGAGCTTAGCAAACAACAAAACTCGTTCTCTTCGAAAAAACCACATATCCCAGACTCGGAAACTCGGGTCTTGGCGATTGGGGATTTTGGAAAGGAAAAAGTAGTTTAGTTGCTAAGGCTCAAAAACACCCAAACATCCGAGTCTTGGGGACTTGGGGGCTTAGAAGCAAGTCCGCTCGTCAAAACACCCATGAAACTTGGAAACCGAGTCTCACAAAAGGAATCATAAAGAAAGCCGGATATCAAGAACAAGTTGACTCAAAAGTGGATAAATTTAAACGATCAGAAGAAGCACAAAGTGTATCAAGAACTTAGAGTGCATTACAAACTCCGGTAAATAGTATCAAAGGTGCACAGGCGCACCATCCAAAAATAATTGTTTAAGCGGCACATCGGCCGACTAACGCATGAGAAGTGGCATTAAGGAGCAGGTATCACTCGGCATTCTAAGCCGCGGTGTCCATCTTCGCCTTACCCTTGCCATCACTTGGGGTAGCAGCAGCACCCGGATCAGCAGTGCCGGCTCTCGCAGGAGGAGGAACGACTGGTGTGGAGGTAGCGGGTGCAGAATCGGCTTCAGCCTTCTTTCTGGCAGCCTCCTCCCTCAACTTAGCAGCTTCCTCCTTCCATCGGGCAAGCATGTCATACGGCTTGGGAAGATCCGATTTGACAACTTCACCAGCAGCATCATATGCAGGAACGAGGGAATCAACATCTAAACCGTCAGCAATCACGCTGGCCGGGTAACGGACCTCTTTCTGGACGGCTTGGAAATCCTTCACGGAGAACTTGGACCCATCAAGCTTGAATTCCGGGAAGCCGCCCATAAGCTTAGCCAGCTCGAGTTTAGGGAAATAAGCCTTGGCAAGGGCAAGCCCCCGGGTTACTCCAACCCGGCAGGACGAGCGTTTCCAGTGCCAAATCCATTCGGGGATAGTGGAGCAAGCGTCTAGCATTCTCTTCAGGTCGCCATGCCCTGTACCCGGCCACCGTATTTCTTGAAGGATCCATTTGGTTCCGGCGCATAGCTGCCGGATAACGCTCTTGATAGTTTTCAGCCTGGCAATGTCATCCTCGTCTGGCATCACTTCATCCGGACCTGCAGAAATGGAAACATAAGTCAGGAAATTCCGGCTATTTATCAAAAGGGTAACCCGGATGAAGAAATGTACCAAGCAAAGCACGATATGTGTCAGCAATTTGAACAGAAAGGCTCGTTAGATCATCCTCTGCTGTGTGAGCCCTCTTCCTATACTTCTTCATTATCGTCCGGTTCCTCCTGGCCTCAGCCTCGGCCGCCTCACGCAGAGTCACCTCCTTTTCAATGAGCTTGGTGGCCTTTGCCAGTTTCTCCTCAGATTGAGTCACGAAGGACTGCATGGATGCAAGGAAGGATTAGCCGGGTAAAGGGGAAAGTTATCAGTCGTTTATATAGTAAAAGTTCCAAGCAAATTGTGAATTAATTCACTCGGAACTTGGGAACTGGATAAGGACACAAGCAATATTAGTCGGGTTTACCTCGTGTTTGGCTACTAAAGCATCCAAGATGTTTTCTTCATTAGCCCTCAAAGCGCGCAGGGTTTCGAGCATCTGGGCAAACGTCAGGTCCTCGGGTCGGACACCAGAAGAGCCGGCAGCCTGGTCGCCTGATGGGGGAGCTCTCCCCGCCCTTGGGGTCGAGACCCGGACAGTCTGAGTATCCGGGTTGGGAGAACCCATCCTCGTATCCGGAACCTCGATCTCCTCGTCTATTGGTTCGGATGAGGCAGGAGACTCGGCAGCTTGGTGAAGTGAGTCGCCCAAGGGGCCTTGTTCCTGGTCGTTCGCAATATCACTGCCAGTCGCGGATTCTATGTTTTCAGTCGGCTCCTCTGTCTGACGGTTATCCATCTCCACATTCTCCGGGTCACTAACGGTGACTTGAGCACTAAAAGAAAGATGAAAGGGGGCGGTTAGCAATGGTGATCGAAAATTGTCAGGTATCAAAAGGTGTCATATAGTCATAAACTTACCCGGTGTTTACGGCGTAATCCGGCGGGAGCTCGCCGCTGGAAGCAGACGAAGATGTCAAAGGGACCGACAGTGGAACCCGGAATTGCCCGGCACGTGGATGGTTAGGAGAAGGGTGGCGCTGAGGAGAATTGGAAGGACGAGGCGGAGGAGCATTGGCACGGTGGACTGGGGAGGTAGAGATGCCCGGGTTAAGGGGATCCTCACCCGGAGAACTCCGAGTTACTCTGCGCTTGGCTGGAAGAGAATCCTTCAAGAACGACGAGTTCGATAATTGATGGTTAAGTCGTCGCATGGCGTCAAAGGAGTAAGGTTCAGAGGATATAGAGGAGAAAGGAACCTTGGACACTGCCCCTCTGGTCTTCCTCTTGGCTCCAATTGTTGCCTCTTGATCAGATTCGGTAGCCTCCGGGTCATCCTCGTTGTTCTCACCTTCGTCCTCCAGTCCTGCGAACCGAGTGTGTGTCCGTGGGAAAAAGATTAAATGGGAGGAAAATGATGCAAGTAAAGATAATACAAGATTCGGACAAGTACCTTCACTATCATCGGCCGGCTCATCCTCTTCTTCCGGGTCTCTGGAAGGGGGGAGGGTTCAACTCTCCAGAAGGGATCATCAGCCTAAGACAAAAGAGATGAAATTAAGGGTTAGAAGCTGTATCAAGTCAAAGTGTGGAAATAAGTTATATCGAATCTTACCGCTGGAGCCGGGTTTTCCCGAGTAAATGGAGGTAACCCGGCGATGTTCTTTATCACCTCTAGCTTTTCTGTCAAGAAGCCCTTAATGGTTTTGTTGGTATCACCGGTCGCAAAGCTCTTGGTGGAGTATCGGAGTGCGTCCGTGGTATGCCCCGAGTACTCGCACATTAATTTAGTGCGGATGGAGTTGGGTTGGATTCGAAAATCAACCCATGTTTTCACTAAATTGAGCCCAAGGAGGCCTTGGGCTGAGAGGATGGCTATCTTAGCTAACAAGGGTAGGATCGCCTCCCTGTCTGAGTCAGGGGCGAAAGCATTGAAAGACTCGGAAGGCTCGAGGAGACTCTCCGAGTAGCCCGGCAGTTTCTTCTCGCTGTCTGGGGAGGTATCGTGGCAGTAAAAGAAAGATAGTTGCCAGTGTTTGACGTGGGAGTTTAGATTGAGGGTTGGCATTGGTGAATTCTTGCGGCGTTGGATGGATACCCCACCGCAGGTAAGAAGTGCCCCGTCACCGCTTTCGCGGCACGGCTTACACTGGAATAGTTCGATGAAGAGAGTCAAACTTGGCGGTACGCACAAGTATGACTCGGATAGAACGATGAAGTGGGTAATGTTCAACATAGAGTTAGGCCCTATGTCGAATACCCGGAGGCCATAATGGCTTAGGACCTCCCTGAAGAAAGGGTGACCCGGAGGACGGAATCCCCGGGTCACGTGCTCTATGAAGCAGATTACCTCATTATCGGCGGGTGTGGGCCGGGTTTCGTCGCCCGGTGCTCTCCAGTGAATGTCCTTCTGAGAAGGGAGAATTCCTAACTTGGCTAACCCGTCCAGCTTGGCCTTTGTAACTGTGGAACGCCCCCAATTGGCGGATATGGCCTGGGTATTCTTTGCCTGAGTCGGCTGCTTCCCTTGCCTTTTGGGAGCCATGGGATCGACCTGCAAAACACGAGAAAAAGAGGTACAGAAAATAAGACTCGGAAGTATTGGGGTATCAGGAAAGCGTGAAAACTAAGAACTATCCGGGTATCACGCCATGAAGTGGAGATTGCAAGGTATCCGGGTATTAAGTATAACTATGGAGATTATTGGTCACTTACGTATGGAAAGGTGTTTGGGGAGGACGGATGGTTGCCCATGTATCTACTGCAAGCAAAATAGCCGGAAAAGGAGGATTTTTCCAGGTGTCAATGTTATGTGCGGAAAATTGAGGTGAAACGGATCTAGATTGGAAAACTCGCGAATGATTCTACGAAGAGATTGGTGATTAATAATGGTAGGAGGGCGATGTGTGATCATCAAACAGGTTGTTGAAGAAGTTAGCAAGCATCTAAGCCGTCTAAATACGGTGTGACAAAGAAACGGCCCACAAGTTGACCTAGATCCAATCTGGGAAGAATCGAGAAATTGCGAGGCCAAATTAAACAAGTACAAGGAACTTACTGGGAGATCTTGGAGTTTAGTGCGACGACTGTGGACGGCGTGGCTCGAGCGCTCCTCGGTGATTCTTGGCGAGCGGGACGAGCGCGTAGCGGTGAAGTTTGGCGGCGGCGCGGGATGGCTTGAAAGCGGATGCGGCCGGCGGTGGCTTTGCACCGGCGGCGAGCGCGAAATTCCCGCGGTGGTGTTACGAGGGCGCAAGGAGTGAAGAAGGAAAGGAGAGAATGGAGTGAGGCGTTGGGTTCTAGGTCATCCCCTGAACGCTATTTATAAGGCGAGGGTGAGCTTATCTTAACGGCCAGAAGCCGGAAATTGTGGGGAATGGTTATCCGCGTGGATCCTACGAGAAATGCTTCAAGTATTGAGCAAGGTATCTGGACGAAAAAGAGAAGGAGATCCACCCCGTGATATCAGGGTCAATTAACGAGTATAGGATCTTGACATTTTTTATTAGGGCTTAGACCCGGAAAGCTAAGCTGGGTATTTGGAGAAGAGCCGGGTTACCATATGGACACCGTGGAGTTGGGCCTAGCTACTTATCAAAGCATCTTAACCCGGCCTCCATATATTTGTGAGTTTGGTATTTTTGCAGGGAATAGCAAGCACTTCAAGGAAGAATCCGTGAAGCCCAAGCTATTCTGGGGACTACTGATGGAGGGATAATAACCCGGTAGGCCAACTCCAAGGCGTAATCCGGCCCAAAGGACTCTGTGCAGGATCCGGCTAAGGATAAAGAAACTTCCGGAAGGCCCAAGTTTGTAGGCCCAGTAACCCGGATTGTGGGTTACGGTAAAGGAAGGTTAGGGTTTGTATGCCGTGTCCGGGTAGGATCCAGGGTGCGTCTTGAAGGACAAGCCGGGGGGTACGGGTGCTTTATAATCCGACCCCTAGGTCTAGTTGAGGGATCTAAGAACCCTAGTAGCACCGCTTGATATCGAGCATCCAGTGTATACAAGAGATCGAGTTAATATATTGAGATTGGAGACTCGGCGACTTGATTGCCGGCTACCAGATCGAGTTCCACCATGTTTTCCTCCGAGCTAAACCCTCTCCCAAAAGCCTGTGTCGTCTTGCCCCAAGAACAGTTACCCCCGGTAACGTCTGCCGTGATAATCCCACGACAAAACCATTCACCTAAAACCTGTGTGGTTACGATACCGTATCAAACGTGGCTTACACTTGTAAGCTGGGGTGTTTTCCAGGGTATTTCACGATGCATCTCATTACTATGCATGTATCATCTTGCCAATGTTTTCCGTAGTCCTTACCGGGACTACTTTGCTATCTTTCAGATGTTGGGAATTGTCGACGCGACCCTCGAACCCGAAGACATTGATTATTATGGTTATTTCAATCTCAGGCAAGTTCATCACTTGCTCATATCCTTTGCAGTACTTCATAACAAACTAATTGCAAAACCCCTATCGTATTATCACCTACTCTCAAAAGAATGCATGATCTTATTTTTATAATAAATGACTAATTGAATGACTACCCGAGTGGTAGTGTTCAGTTTGGTGGGCAGATGGAACCATGGTAAGATGAATAGGTCAAAGGAAGGTTCCATCTGCACGGGAACGTATTACCTAGGAATTAATCACAACTGCCATCAGGATTCTTGCGCCGTAAATTCGCGTTAACCATGGGTCTTCTATGGGGGGAGTAAGTCAGCTGTGATCTTTTCTCATTCGCATGACAACGGGCTGCCAGAGACGTACGTTGTAGGTCTTGCGAGACTACATGCACATGGGTAGGATCCCTTAATTCCCACGGACTCTGCGGGTCTATGATGGTCTGCCAGGGGCGCGTAGATATCCATCGTGAGGGGTGGACTCGGGCGTTCAACCTGCTGGCAGAAATGGGTGGGCATGCGTTGTGCGGAGAAGCACGGTTTGGCTTGGACCAACAACCGGGCCCCACACCTGAGTGGGAGTGGACAAGATCTCGAGCCTGCTTGTGCAACATGGTCTTGGTCGTCCATGGGTAAAGTAACGCACCTCTGCAGAGTGTAAAAGGATGTGACATGTTACCCCTTGTTCCGGGAAGGAGCTGCGAACGCCGCAGGAAAGGCAACTCCATGAAAGTTCTAATCCTGTGAAGATCTGGCGGGCATAGTCTTCAGAATTAAAAGCAACCTCTTGAAGAAAGATTTACAAAAACCTTGCATTAGCTTATGACTCCTTTGAGTCTAAAGCCGTAGTTAATGCATCAAACTATCCCCTATATATCATGAACTTGCTGAGTAACCCTCGTTACTCATTCATTCCCGTTTGACCCCCTGCTTAGAGTTGAAGCCTGAGGGAAGTCGTCATCGTGAAGCCATCACTACCTCATGAATCCGGATGGAGCCATCTCTTATTTAGTCAGGAAAGCATCATCATCAACAACGCTGATGGAGGAGAAGCTATCAAGGTGTAGGTGGAGTCCATTCTCGGACTTAGTTGTTCAAGCCATAGATTAGGGCTGACATCAGCCATAGTGGATTTAGTTCTGAGCTAGAGTAATTCTCCAGCTTGGATCTTCGAATTGCTTCTTCTGATGTTCCATTTGTATGAGATCTTCTTTGATTCTTCAAAGAGATTCTCGAGATTTTGTAATGAATTTTGTATCCTATAGTTTTGCCTGGACCCGCTGTGTTTCTGTTGTACTACTCTGAGGGATGTAAATATTCACGGATAAGTCCTTATGTGAGTATTATGTCATCGACTTGTGCACTACACATGCAATAGTGTGCTGGGTCACCACAGATGGTATCAGAGCGAAGCGACCTTAGGTCTAAAACCTTTTAGGAGATCTGTAGGTTGGTAAAGATTATAGGAAGCCATCTTATCTAAACCACACTTCCTACAACTATGAGAATCATTCACTTGAGAATGATATGATCATACTTGTACAGAATCTTCTTACTCAACTTAAGTAAAGATACTTATCTATTTTCTTAATATCTAGGTATGAATAGTCAGAAGCTTAGTAAGTACTAGTACCATTAAGAAAAGGAATCCTAACGTAGTCAGAGATGATTAAAGTCAAAGGGATGATTACCCCATTCTATGAATTAATAGGATGGAGTAGAACATGGTATAGAGTAAGTATAGGAGTTGTCAAGAAGGGATAAATTGAGAATCATGAAGAGTCATCAAACCATGGTAACTATGGGGTAAATACCATACCCTCGGTTATTAAGTCTAGAGGTGAATCATTATAGTATAGAGTAGAATTAGGAGAAGGCATAAGCATTGATGGAAGCTACATTACTACTCCTAAGGTGATTAACAACATGAAGGATCAACAGATGCCATGAGAAGTTTAGCGTAATCAAGATGAAGGACTTTAGTTGACATGGTACTTAGTTCCATAGGGAACCAAGTTAGACAACAACTACTATAGGAACAATTTGCCTTGGTTTATTCCATTGTAGTAAGGCATGCAATTGGAGTAATTACCTGGACAAAGAGTGGTTGTGTAGAATAGGATTACAAGGTACTATATACCTACTTGTAGTGAATAGCATTTAAGAGCCCTGGTACTTGAGATGTTTTACTCTAAGTACTTTTATTTCACAGGCTTTTGATGCATGAGTGATAAATGAATTTGGGATTTATTGCATCTTATTTGGATCTTTGATTGACTAGATCTGTACATGAAGTTGGAACTTGATGTGCAAATGCATGTGCAAACACCGAGTTCTACCTTAATGTTACTGGTCTAGAGGGTATAGGATTAGTATGAGATCGGTCTAAAATCTCAGCTGATTGAAGCAACCACCAAAGCTCTGGAAGACTAGAAAGTCAAGAAGGAAGAAGTCAATGAAGCCACTGATGGGAATGGACCACATTCCACATATTGTTGGGAGTTGGTGACATACTTCATCAACACATGGAGATATACCATAAGTGGTTCCAAGAAAATCACTTGAGTAGCTATATCTTAGAAGGAAACATGTAGAAGTTCGATAATTAAACTCATAGAGTCACCCCGTAGAAGTTGAAACACAAAGATATAGAAGGACCATAGGAAGTAACCAGTGGAATAGGTTATATTCCTCTATAGGAATAGCTAAAACTCGAGGAAACTCGAAGATATTTTCACTATATAGATGAGTCTAAATCAATGTACACTATGTTGTACAAGCTTCTGTGAGTAGTATTCCTCTTGAGACCATTAGATTGAACCAAATGGAGTCCTAAACATAGACAATATCCAGTATACCGGAAGAATTTTATTAGTTATTCATCATCTGGTGGATATACCAAATGTTATCCAGAAAGTTCTAAGAGGTAGGAAACCATACCTATTCATCGGAGAATGAAATTTGGTATCCACTATATGGTGGAAATACCACGTATTCTTCGTGAAACCATTAGAAAGGTACAGTGAAAAAAACAGAGATTGTCATAATAATAGGCTTAGTATTAGATTATCATGCAAGACAGTGGAAGGTGAACAATCAAGACAGGAGGCTACACATGCCAAGGACAACACAAGAAAACAGTTGTGGAGATTCAACGGTCTATAGAAGTTCTCTCTACCTATCTTTACGTGAGAGAGTTTGAACTTCGGGACGAAGTTCTTGTTAAGCGGGAGATACTGTAACATCCCAGTGTTTGGGAAGTTATAAGGATCTAAATTTAATATGTGCATTTGCAAAGCATGCATCTAAAAGTATGGGAAATTTTGGCGCGAAAGTTTAAATGAATCAAAGTGACCAAAGTTTCACTTGACCTGATGAAATAGGTCTAGTTCATCTAGTCAAGAGTACATTTGGAGTGATCTTTATAACATAGCACCTCTATAAACCAAATCATCTGATTACACAAACAATAATAGTTTTGACCAACACAAACTCTCAACAACCTTAACCACAAGTCTTTAAGTGACTTGGGATAATTAATTAGGTATTTACAACCCAAAGAGGGGTGAGTAACCAAATCACACAAATGATGATCACACTTCCACAAGATCATACTGCACAACTTCACCATCTCATCAACAGAGATGTTATCTCCTATAAAACAACAACTCCCTAAGTTATCAATTCATTTCCACAACCTCTCTCTAAATAATCGCATAACTATCAGTTGAACTATCACAAGTACATAACAAAGAATCAATAGAACACTATTGATACAAACAAGTGTTAACTCAAAACCCACAGGTGGAAAATGATATAATAAGTGTATTAACATATTTATCAAATATGTACATATATCATCAATCATAAAAGAAGTATCAACAAGAAGAAATAAATCTTCATCAACTACTGATAAACCTTGATCCTACCTATGATATTCTCAAATCTCTATAGCTGCATTATGAATGACAAAGCTAATAAAGTGATGGATATAAAGCAGATCATTACACCTGGGAGAACAAATAACAACCATGACGTCAAATATAATTTCCTTTTTCTTTTTCTTTTGTTTTTTATTTAAAAATCAATATTACAGGCGGGACCCACCTGTCAATTTGAAATAGGGCAGAAAATTAATTCAACCTTATTAATTCAATAACTTTAAATCTATTTATCAGAAAAATATGAGATAAATATAGAAATGTTTAGAAAAATACAATCTAAATGTTTATCAAATTTCCAAAAATGTTTAATAAAATTTAAATTTAAATATTTTTCTTTAATAAATTAAATCATTAAAAAATAGAGAAAAATAATAAATAATTCATAAAATCAGAAAAATACAAGTTATATACCAAAATGATCCAAATGAAAAATGAAACTCATCTATGATGTTTCCAAAGTCATTTGATCATGTTTTCATGTGTGCAATATTTTGCCTAATCATTTAATTCATTTAAAATCAATAAATTAATAATATATTCAAATCTTTTCAGAAACCTTCAAATGATATATCAAATTAAAGAGAAAAACATTCTCAACTAAAATATATCAAACACAAAACATTTTGGGGAGCTTATAAACTTGTTTCTAAATATCTACTGAAACTCTATTATATTTCATTATGACAAGAAATAGCTGTCACAAAATATTTTCCTTATTAATAAAACCCTCATGTTTTCACATCTACTAAACCTATCATCACATGGCAATAGCAAGTTATGTGATGATAGAATTGGTTGTATTAGTTACTCATTTTCCATTCAACATTTGACATAAGCTCTACACTTTAAAATATAAAATAAAATATGTCTGATATCTTTTTAATAGTTGTTTCCATGTGCTGTTGTTTTGTTATCTAATCAAGTAATAAACACTTCTACCTAAACATGATAACAATTGTTTGCTAAGTAAAAGTGAAACACATATAAGTCTAAAAGAACTAATAACCACATCACCACAAGTAATGAAACCATTCACCTAAAACCCGTGTGATTACGATACCATATCAAACGTGGCTTACACTTGTAAGATGGGGTGTTTTCCAGGGTATTTCATGATGCATCTCATTACTATGCATGTATCATCTTGCCAATGTTTTCCGTAGTCCTTACCGGGACTACTTTGCTATCTTTCAGATGTTGGGAATTGTCTACGCGACCCTCGAACCCGAAGACATTGATTATTATGGTTATTTAAATCTCAGGCAAGTTCATCACTTGCTCATATCCTTTGCAGTACTTCATAACAAACTAATTGCAAAAACCCTATCGTATTATCACCTACTCTCAAAAGAATGCATGATCCTATTTTTATAATAAATGACTAATTGAATGACTACCCGAGTGGTAGTGTTCTGTTTGGTGGGCGGATGGAACCATGGTAAGATGAATAGGTCAAAGGAAGGTTCAATCTGCACAGGAACGTATTACCTAGGAATTAATCACAACTGCCGTCAGGATTCTTGCGCTGTAAATTCGCGTTAACCATGGGTCTTCTATGGGGGAGTAAGTCAGCTGTGATCTTTTCTCGTTCGCATGTCAACGGGCTGCCAGAGACGTACGCTGTAGGTCTTGCGAGACTACATGCACATGGGTGGGATCCCTTAATTCCCGCGGACTCTGCGGGTCTATGATGGTATGCCAGGGGCGTGTAGATATCCATCGTGAGGGGTGGAATCAAGCGTTCAACCTGCTGGCAGAAATGGGTGGGCATGCGTTGTGCGGAGAAGCACGGATTGGCTTGGACCAACAACCGGGCCCCACACCTGAGTGGGAGTGGACAGGATCTCGAGCCTGGTTGTGCAACATGGTCTTGGTCGTCCATGGGTAAAGCAACGCACCTCTGCAGAATGTAAAAGGATGTGACATGTTACCCCTTGTTTCGGGAAAGAGCTGCGAAAGCCGCAGGAAAGGCAACTCCATGAAAGTTCTAATCCTGTGAAGATCTAGCTGGCATAGTCTTCCGAATTAAAAGCAACCTCCTGAAGAAAGATTTACAAAAACCTTGCATTAGCTTATGACTCCTTTAAGTCTAAAGCTGTAGTTAGTGCATCAAACTATCCCCTATATATCAGGAACTTGCTGAGTAACGCTCGTTACTCATTCGTTCCCGTTTGACCCCCTGCTTAGAGTTGAAGCCTGAGGGAAGTCGTCATCGTGAAGCCATCACTACCTCATGAAGCCAGATGGAGTCATCTCTTACTTAGTCAGGAAAGCATCGTCATCAACAACGCTGATGGAGGAGAAGCTATCAAGGTGTAGGTGGAGTCCATTCTCGGACTTAGTTGTTCAAGCCATAGATTAGGGCTGACATCAGCCATAGTGGATTTAGTTCTGAGCTAGAGTAATTCTCCAGCTTGGATCTTCGAATTGCTTCTTCTGATGTTCCATTTGTATGAGATCTTCTTTGATTCTTCAAAGAGATTCTCGAGATTTTGTAATGAAGTTTGTATCCTATAGTTTTGCCTGGACCCGCTGTGTTTCTGTTGTACTACTCTGAGGGATGTTATATTCACGGATAAGTCCTTCTGTGAGTATTATGTCATCGACTTATGCACTACACATGCAGTAGTGTGTTGGGTCACCACATTTAGTTTTAGCAATATTATCTTGATGAAATACCTTTGAGGGAAAACAAATGATTTGAGACCTGATTATATTAGATTAAGAGGAAGATAGTGGATTTTCCTAGATTTCATAAAAAAAAAGCAATGGAAAGCTCATGATTAATCAATATTGGTGGATATCCGACTGATTGATCTATATAGTGATGAGAGATTTTATGCCCCTAAAGGATAAAATAGTGGTATGATAATCTTATGAGATTGGAGACTAGTGGAACTATATCTAAAGGACAACCTCGGGTTTGATATCATGGTTTTGAGGAACTATAAGTTCGAGGTTTAGCTTATGGCACCTAGACCCTTTGAAAAACTAACCTGCCGGTGGGTTTTTGGTAAGATTAATCAAAGGAGGGAAGCACATGTGTTTAATGTTACCAGCCACCAGCACATGTTTTTATAAACAAAAGGTCTAACATTGTTTTTTTTTACCATACCCTCTTTTCGCTTGCCTGCGAATCTCGGGACGGGATTCTTTTAAGGGGGGGAGGTCTGTCACACCCCAGTTTTTGGATTCTTGTACTGTGTTCAAGAAGAAAAAAATTAGGGCCAACAATTTTTTTTAACAACATGATTGTTTGAACTAACATGTGTTTAACATCTTAACCATATTTGCAACACAAGTTTTGTTTCTTGATAAAACCAATAGCAAATTTTTCTAAAAACAATTCTTTAAATTTTCCCTATTGTTTTCTCTATTGATTACTTGAGTGAATATTATTCCAAGACTTGGATCATTCTTGTTTGCATATTAACATAAACTTTTATCTTTGTTGTATCCAATAAAACAAAATTTCAAAATTATTTATGGAAGTTTTCTTTTAAGTTTTCTATAGAAACTATTCCCTGAAAATATAGCCAAGTCCATGTTTTCCACCTTTGTTTTCACTAGGCTATAAAATGTTATGTTATGTTTTCTTGACTTTTATTTGTTCCTTGCTATATGTACTACAAATACATAAGCTTGTTGTCTTTGTGGTATAAAAATAAGACAAAAAAAGGCATTTTTGGAAAACAGAGAAAAACAGAAAGTACACCTTTTTCCACATTGTTTTCATGGCCTTAAACTATTTCAAATATGTTTTCAAAAGATGTTTATGAAATTTTATAACATGTTGAACAAACTCCAACCTTGAAAAAAAATTTGGAAACCATTTGGACCTTGAAAACAATCCCAACATTTTGATCATTTCATCTATTTTCAACACTTGGAAATTTTCACTAAGTACTAGACTGAATTTTCTGAATTTTTGAACAGTGTGGGATACACTTTTGGACAATAATTTTCTTTGCTTTATTTGCAAATTTTGAAATGTAACCTGGTCTAGTGTGTTGACTAACCTTTTGACTCGAGACAGGATGTGTTGCCTTGCTTCTAGAAGGCTTGAGTGTGAAGAAAACATGAGACAAATAGTGATGATGTGGCAAGGTATGTGAGCCCATGCTTTGACCATTTGACCTCTTGACTTGCCTCCCATTTCCTCCAAAAGCCAGGAATTGACTTGCCCTTTCGTGGTCCTTGCCTTTGGCAACCAGAGCATGAAGGAGAAAGACCAAAACCACCCTAGAGCGCAATCATGCCTTTGCATGACATGAACCTGAGCCATATTTTTGCCCCTGCCCTTTTCTCCACGGGTACAATTCACCCCAGCCCCACTCCTTGCGCCACACTACTCCCTCACACTCTCACAACTCCCCCGAGTCAAGATCTAGGCCGAGCCATAGCCCCTGGGAGCTTGCTCGAGCCGTGAACCCCCGACGGTCACCGCCGGGAGCTCGAGGTAGCACCCTGCTCCCCGTTCTTTCCCTACCGCTCCTCACTGCCCTGGATCGACTCGCCGCATCCTCACGAACCTCCCTGACATGTTCCCTTGGTCTCTGCCCGCAGGAGACGCCACCGTCGTCCGTGGACGCCGCCACGGGAACCGGCCGCGCGTCGCCGCCTGTAGCCGCGCCCATCGCCACCAGCTGCTCCCCTCGATGCCCCTCGACCTCTGGAACATCACCGAGCCTGCGCCACCCTCCCCAAGCCCTCCCACGGTGAGCCGCGCCGCTGCCGTTTTCCCCGTCGTGTCAGATGAGAGAGAGAGGGAGTGAGAGGAGGAAGAAGGCTGCGGACCGTAGATCGCGAGATCTACGGCCACGATTGAACGCGGCCGTTCCCACGCTGGCCACGCGCGCGCTGCACAGTTGGGCCGCGCCGCTGGCCAGATGGGCCGTGCCTGTAGAGAACCCCAGCCCGCACTGCCTGTCCTTTTTCTTTTTAGATCTGTGATGTTTGTGTGCTGTTTGCTTTTTCTTTGTGAAACATACCAAAAGTGCAAATTAAAATCTACCAAAAATCAAGACACTAGTGTTATGTTTTCTAAACCACATAAAATTTGTAGATCTAAGTTTTGGCTTATAGTTTTCTCACATTGTCTGTTTTTCCACAGAGTGTCTGTGAGATTGTTTTGAACATAACTTTTTGCATCTGTAACTAAAATGGTCAAACTAAAATGTTTTGGATATCTATTGAATATATCTATCACTAGGTCTTTTCCGCACATCAAGGTGAGTTGCCAAATGGAAATGCCATCCATTTTGGTAAAAGTCCAGTAGGATTTTCTAGGATTTTTAGAGTGAGTTTAAGAATGATTTTTGAAGTGAATCCAATTGGATGAGTTTGTTATTGACTAGATCTATCTAATCCTAGCTTGGATTAATTTTTGGAGCCCTAGATTAATTTTGGTGGGCAGATCTAGGAACAACACTTTTCTGTTTTCATTAATATTTGTGTATTTGTGTGATTGAAAATGTGTGATTGATTGTATCTTGTTTCCTAGCTAGGATGCATGTGTTAGGTCTTGTTATTAAGTTTTTTCCTTCCAGTACATCTACCTTAGAAAGTGTGTGCCTTATTGGAAAGTCAAATAGGAGTAGAAATAGCATTTGTTGATTTTCTAGTTTTATTATTTGATTAATGTGTGCACCAAATCTTTGTGTGCTTGATTGACTAAGCTTATACTATGTTTTGTGTGAGTCCAGTACCATTTTGGTACTTTTATTCTGATGTTAGCATCTCTGTTAGATTGCATGTTATTTTATAGCAAAGCATGTGTAAGTTTAGTACTTGTTTTCACTGGACTTGTTTTCACTAGTATGAGAAGTCTAGTATTGCTTATCTTGTTATACTAATTTTGCCATGAGTGACCAGAGGCTTGTACCTCTTTTTCCTTGGTATTAGTGGTCCCATAACCCACTGGTCCCATTGCATCTTGGTTGAGGATGAAATCCCCAACCATACATTTGTGTGAAAATCACATGTATTACTATATGTTTGATAATTATTTTCCACCAAGGAAAATGGATTGTTTGTTTCGCCTATGTAAGTGAAGAGTTTATTTCTTATTTGTAAATACTAGTATGTTTAGTTGTGATTCATTTATTAGCATAATATTCCTTAGGAGTATCGTGTTAAGAAATGCTTCACTATTGGTTGCCTAAATTTAATTATTTGCAAATAAAAACATTCCTTGTGATTTATAGATTATTTGTGAATGATTTTTATTGAGTGTTTGGATTTTTGAAATTGTTTAGTTAATCCTTTATTGAGTGCATAGCTACTGGTTGTGTAGTTTATACCTTGGTTGCTTGCTAGTTAATTAATTAGAAAAGCATGTATTGCTAGAATGGCTAAATGTTTGCTTAGTAGATGTCTTCATAGAATTATTTTGGTGTTTGTGCTTACTAGCATGTGTAAGTTGTGTGTGCTGTTAGTAGGTATTTACTCTCATGAGTTGCTTGTTTAGTATCATGCATCCTTTTAGTGGTGTTTGCTTCTCTAGTGATGGACTAGTGCCACCACTAGAAATTATGAGACCATCTAGTATTATTGCATTTGTGTTCTTATAAGTGTATGATTATTCTAGCATGTTTAGGAAGGGTATTACTTCTGTTATTATGGCATGAATTGTGAAGTTGCTTGCTGATATTAGTTGTACAATACAAATATTTCTTATAACATGTTTGCGTAGAATTTCCATACTAGTATGCTATTAGTGCAGTACTGTTTTTATGTAAACTAGGAAATTAGCCCGTGCGTTGCTACGGACGAACCACATAGAATATGGTATTTTTCATTATAGTCCAAATTAGCCCATTTAGCACTTTTTGTCGTGCCAAGAATATAAATAATTAAAATGTATTAATCACATGCATTATAGAAATACGTAATCAATGTGTGGTATATTTGGTCATCAAATAAGCTGCTAAATTTTGGTCCATCGAGTTCAATGTTCTGGTCACTTTCGCTTCTTCGAATGTCTGTTCAGATGACGTGATCTACGTTTGTGTCGTTATGTTTAGAAGAAGAACAACCCTACCCTATACACTCCTAATTTAAGTGTGTAAAACTCAACCTTTATTCTTTTAATATAGCATCATCATGCTAAACTGATTTTTTGCACAACTTTTAAACTTAATCACATAAGCAACATTTAGGAATCTGCTTAATTTGGCAGTCGTGGACGTCGACCACGCGGTAGATTTTGAACCAAGGTATGTCAAAAATAAATTTTAGAGTCTCCACCATCGCCCGCTGCATCTCTAAGTGCAGGGCGGCGCCACCAGATCCGACGGCGGCTAGCAGCCCGCGCTCGGTTGCCCCTCCCTTCACTTGAGGGCCTTCAAGGCCTCTACCACCGCATACAGGAGGGCCTTGGCTTTGCAGGGTTTGAGAACCCCTCACCTCCGGCAACCAAGGGGCATAGCAGCTCCAAGCCGGCCACAACGTAAGGAGGTAGATCCTACAACCTCATCGATCACCATTTTGTTCGGCTTGTTCTTCGTCTCAAGAGTAATAGTAGGATTTTAAAATAATACATAATACTATATTTTTTAAGTTAATTTTTTTTTTGAAAATATAATATATTTTATTAACAAAAATCATTTGCTGGCAGGAAACTTTCTGAAGATCGAATAAAAGCCACAAAACAATGGAGGTGAATTTCAAACATGTATACATATATTTACAACTAATATTTTATTTGTGTTTTTCAGTTGTAATAGCCTATACGAATATTACGATTTTCTGGTGATTTTCTTTAGATTATTTTATGTTGACTTGTCTCCTTATTTGCATCAAGGAATTTAGTTTACAATTTTTCAATTACCTCAACAAATTATACTAACAAATGTAGAGCCCACACATCAGTCTCACCATGGTGTTTAATATTTGGTTTTTTTTCTCTCACGGATCACTCGAAAAAACAATCGCCAAATCTCTTCATCTATAAATCTCCAGTCCGGTAATTTCAAAAAAAAAACGCGCCATCTTGAGCTCACCTTCTCATCGAACACGTCAATTCATTTTCCTAGATTTGCCACGTTTTCTGTAGCGTTGGTCCACCATGACGTAGAGTCACCCGTCGATGTTGAGGACGACATGTTAGGTTCCTCCATGCACACTTTCCAGTTATTCACTACTGTCGTCGGCCGCTGATTTTCCAGTGGCGCTCGACCAAAAAAATGATTTTGATACTCTTATCCGCCGATTGTAACCTATGGCATAACCACGTACCAACGTGGGCAGCGAAACGATGAACTTGTCATAACTCATAATCCGTTTGCAATAAGAGACAAATGCGACAAAGATAGAGATATAGCATGGATTACCACGATATTAAGAAAGATGTGTTTGGAGATTATATTTCAGAACATGGATTACCACGTCAATAATAGTGCCTATTTTTATTTTCCCTTGTAAAGTGATATAATTTTATTTGTAATGTTCGTTTAATAATATAGACTTACTCCCACGAGTATGATTAGGATAGACGTGCCTACGTGATTAATTAGAAAACTTCCAGAACGGTGTTAGGTTTCCAAATTTTATTCACGTTTTCAATCTCTAATACACGGTTAAACTCGGGGATAACCTACTCGGACACGAAAGGTAGCCTGCCAAATCGTAGACCTACCTAGGTGGACATGGGTTCTAGCTAACCAAAACTCACGTAAGGGCCTGTTTTTGCTTCTTTAATTAGACTCGTGTCTACCGGAACCAGATCGATCAGCACGTGGTGGGCATCATACCTTTTTTTTTAATCTTTTCTTGTACCTGGGCTGGGCCAGCCCATACCCAAGGTTGGATCGTGGATTCGTGAGCTCATATGATGACAAGCCATCCATCGGAAGAAACAATCACGCGAGGAGCGCGTTGCGACCTACGCGTCTCAGGTGTGTATATAGCGAACCGGGTGTGAGTTAGGAAAGTTGTACCGACTCGACCTATGATCGTACTAACCACGACGTGTACGAACCGACTATGATCGTGCTTCATTTATACGGAAGCTTCACCCGGCGTACTCAGAAAACTAAAGATCGATCGAACATGACTTAATAAGGAAAAAAAATCAAAACGTTTTTTTCACTTACTGATGGCAGAGTGGGTAATTTGTGTCAACTTTGAGGGTAGTTTTAATGACGTACCAAACCAAACCAGGGAAGCCTTAATGCCTTTATTATTAGGTAAAGATTGTTAGAAGCATTATTTTTGAGTGATGATTGTGTTTTAGATTATATTTTATGACTGGTTACCATTTATTTAGCTACTGGTTTGTTTTGTTTATTTTCATGATTGATGGATTCCTTAGCTTTGAGTAGACATAAGCAAAGTCTATAACTAGCCTATTCATCTATGGTCTGTTGCTTGTTGTTTGGAAATTGTCTGAGTGATTGCCTTAGCATGAGTATTATACTTATGCTATTGTTGTTCTAGTTTTGTTGTTGTGCTTAGTAGTATCTTGTTATCAATGCAATTAGTTTAAATCATGAACTTGTTTGGTGATGTTTGCTTGTGTGTTGTTAATACCCACTGCCATGGGTATTGCTTTGATTGATTGTTACTATCTTAGTATCCTAACCTTTTGTGCCCACAAGCTATATTTTTAGCTTCTTAGATATCTTATTGTGAGAGTGGTACACCCACTCCATATATGATATATAAGATGTGGGATATGGTTTTCTCAACCATACGTTTGTCTAACGACAGTTTTATACCCTGAGAGTTTTGTGAGATAGATTTCTCGACGACATTCGAGTGATCGTGCTAGTATAAGTTTTCTTGCTGTATGTGTTCTTTAGTTTAGTTGTTTGGCCTTTAGTTCTGAGTATGTGCATTTTATTCTTTTACGACGCTAGAAAACGAAGAAGAAGAAGAAGCAGTTGTGGAGCTGTGCGTCAAGTTCAAGTTACTTCAAGGCCAGGGACACTAAGAGATTTAAGGCAAGCCATCCTGATGCTTGCTGTTATATTACACTTATCATTATCTATCATGCATGTTTTACTTCTGAAAAGTTTTACAAAAACTATTTTTGAGTGAATATTACTACTATTAATATTATATATATATCATTATTACGCCAGTAGTTGATACTTGGTGTTACCAAGCCCATAGCCACCATATGGTATTTATTACCACTAAAGTTATAAGTCCTTAATGGACATCCTAAAAATATGTTTTCACAAAACAAAGGGTTTATGGAAAACCCGGTGGGAAGGCGAAGCCTTACTCACCGGAGGGATGTGGAAGTGGTCATTTTTGGGGAAAACGTGTTTTAAAAAATGACACATAACCTAGTCTTGGCCGGACAACCTTTACCGTACTGCCACTTTACCCCAACATGTGCACGGGGCTTAACTTGAAGTTTGTTCTTGTTAGTGTGTGTTCTATCTCAATTTGCTATAAGGGCGTGACGTCCCTTGAACCGAAATGCCGCCAGTCATGAATTCAAATAGGCATGCAAAGTGAGGGATTAAGTTACCCCCGGGTGCGACAGTTGGGTCTCCTGCCATGGCAATGTGCGACATGGTGCCGGGGAGAACAAACCCAGTTGAAGAGATAGTCATATACTAGCTTGAGCATAGTGGACAGTTAGGATCAGTTATCTGATGTTTACATACTGTTGTTACAGTCCGTGGTTGTTCAAGGCGGATGTACTGGATTTGGTGGATGTGTACACCTCTGCAGAGTAGAACTATTCGGAATAGCCGCGTCCTCGGATATGGACAGTTGAATGGCCATGTAGCTAGCATTGTGTCAATATTTTCAAAAAGGAGTTTTCAAAAGGGTGTCAGACTTGTGAAATACTGAAAGGAGAAAATTTTGTACCGTGGAGGTACCTTTGATGAAAATCCAAAAGTTGTTTTACAAAAAGTTTTGCAAAGAAAATCTTTCTTTTCTAAACAAAAACTGGAAGTTGATTCCAAGAAGTTTTGCAAAGAGAAAACCTTCTTTTAACAAAGTTTTACAAAACCTCTTGTACATGTGATATCTACAAGAGAAACAAAAGTATATTATTTTCTTTTGAAGTATCTTCTTCAACGAAGATACAAAGATTTTCAAAAATCAACTATGATATATCTTTCATATATCATTGATAGTGAACCCTATGTATAGCCTACCTATTCCACTATATAAGCATACTTGCATTTTGGTAAGCTACATGATGGATGTCTTGCTGAGTACATTCAAATGTACTCATATTGGTTTCGTCCCTGGTATTAACTTTCCAGACCTCGAGAAGGAGTCCCAGAAGGTGATCTACGAAGAGGAGTACGGAGCTGATGGCTTTGCGAACTAGGATCGTCTCCCGGTCAGAAGCCTGTAGGTTAAGGCGTGACTTGGGCTCTACTACGTTTGTGTGTGTTAGTCTTCCGCTGTGTGTGTTGTGTGTTTGCCCTGCGCGGCAGTTGTGTTGGACTTGGTCATGTGACATGTTCGTTTTGTAAGTGTTTATGAAATCGTGTAATGGATATTGTATCTGTGTACCAACTTGATATGTTGTTCACGACTAGTGTGATCTAGGATCGTGAATGTATGCATATCGGAGGTGTCCTTAAATAGTGGTTCTGGGGAGGACCTTACAGAGTAGAAAATAAGCTTGGGGATGCTTGGTACGTCATAAACGTATCCCTAATTTCTGATGTTCCATGTTGTTTTCGTGTTGTTTCCCACATGTTCTCCTTACACTTTATGTCATTTTTATCGATTTTCCGGACTAACCTATTGACAAGATGCCACAGAGCCAGTTCCATGTTTTCTGCTATTTTTAGTTTCAGAAAAGTTGTTTTGAAATATTTTTGGGATTGGAAAATTCAAAAGCAAGAAGTCTTAGAAGTCTCGGATGCTTCCAGAAGTCCCGAAGAGCCCCGGAGGGGGGTCACAGGGTGGCCACACCATGGGGTGGCGTGGCCCCCTCGCCGCACCACCTAGGGGTGTGGGCGCCCTGTCCACCCCCCGGCATCGCCCTTTCGCCTATATATTCTCCCCCGAGGGAAAACCCTAAGGGAATCGACCTTTTCCACAAAAAAACATCCGTAGCTCCGTCGCCGCCACCGACAAGTTTCGGGGGACAAATCTCTTTTCTGGCACCCTGCCGGGACGGGAAAGTGCCCCCGGAAGCCATCTCCTTCGACTCCACCGCCATCTCCATCGTCGCTGCTGTCTCCTATGATGAGGAGGGAGTAGTTCTCCCCCGGGGCTGAGGGCTCTACCGGTAGCTATGTGGTTCATCTCTCTCTCCCATGATGTGATCTTTATGTGATCATGAGCTTTGTAATCTAGTTGAATATGTAGATTGATCTTCATCTGTTATTCTACTCAAGTGGTTTTGTTATCTCCGTAAACACTTTGATCACGGGGTAAAGGTGATAGTGTGTGCAGCGTGTCGTTTAGCATGATATTTATATCATGTGTTGGAAGATTAACCTATGAAATTGTGGTGTTTGCGTGGAACCATCTGGGTCCCATGGTGATAGCATGGGGGTTACTTGGTTGGGAAAGTGCTTACTCTGAGGAGTGCTGTTAAAGCCCTACACAATGATTAGTGTTCGTTATTCGACCGGAGAGTGGTTCGGAGTAGCATAGTGAAGAAATGATATTTATGCATTCAATTATGTTTTCATTGTTGAGAGTGTCCTCTAGTGAAAGTAGGAGCCCTAGGACTTATTTCCAAGCATTGAAACATCGTTTTCCGCCTGTTCTGCTACATGTTTGCTTGCTGCCATTTTTATTTCAGATTGTTATTATCACTTATAATCATCCATACTACTTGCATTTTACTCTCTCTTCGCCGAACTTGTCGTGGGATAATCACGGCAGATGTTACCTGGGGTAACTGATCTTGGGGCAAGACGACACAGGCGTTTGGGAGAGGGTTTAGCTCAGAGGAAAACATGGTGCAATTCGATCTGGTAGCCGGCAATCAAAGTCGCCGAGTCTCCGATCTTGATATAATAACTCAACTCTGGGATTACACTCGATGCTCGATATTACACGATGTTGCTAGGGTTCTTAGATCTCTGTCTCGACGAGACCTGGGGGTCGGTTTATAAAGCACCCGTACCCCCTGGCTTATTCTCCAAGACGCATCCTGAATCCTACCCGGACCCGGCGCACAAACCCTAACTTTCTCCTACCATAACCCACAATCCGGGTTACTGGGCCTACAAGTTTGGGCCTTCACAGGTTTCCTTATCCTTAGCCAGATCTTGCACAGCGTCCTTTGGGCCGGGTTACTCCCAGGAGTTTGGCCTACCGGGTTATCATCCCCCCATCAGTAGTCCCCAGAATAGCCTGGGCTTCATGGATACTCCTTTGAAGCGCTCGCTATTCCCTGAAAAGACACCAAACACACAAGTATGTGGAGGCCGGGTTGAGGTGCCTTAACAGATAATTAGGCCTCACTCCATGGTGGCCATATAGTAACCCGGCTCTTTCCCAATTACCTAACTTATTTTTCCAGGCGGAATCCCAAAATGTCAAGATTTCGCACTTGATAATCAACCGGATATCACGGGATGGATCTCTTTCTCTTGTTCATTCAGATCCCCCGTTCCCCATTCAAAGCACATCTTGCCAAAAACTCTAACAAATGGCCGTTTATTTCCGCAAATCCCGGCTCCCGCTCAGTGAACCGGGCTTATCCACTCGCCCTATAAATAAGCTCCCTGGGGGGTAACCTGAACCCTAACGGCTCATTTCCCCCCACTCTGCTTCCTCTCTCCCTCTGAGCTCATTCCCGCTGAGCGCCATCACGGAAATCCCTCGCGCATCACCGGAGCCCATCGGACGGAGGCTGCGCTCCGCCACCGCTCGCCCTGCGCCGCCGCCGAGACCCGCCGGCAAGTCTCCATCCGGCCCATCAAGAACCGCGAAGGGACACCAGGGCTGCGCCATTTGCCTCCGCAAGGCTTCACTCAGATCTCCTCCGGTAAGCCTTTTGCGCCCATTAATTTGCCCTTGCAATTTTTGATTTCATCTTAGATTAGATCCAAATCGACCCGCCCATGATTCCTTGGCCACGCCGAATTAGGTTGCTAGCATTCTTTCCAGCTCGTCTAATAGGTAAACTATGGATTTCAATCCACTCTACTACCGCCCGCAAGCATTAATTTTGCCAGGAATCTGAAGATAAGACTCCCAATCGGGGCCCGATCCACTCAAAATTTCCGCCCGGGCCTCAATCACCCGGCCGGACTTGTCTTTTTTTAGTTCCTTTCCTTCGCGCTAAATGCCTGCACAGTCACCCATCGCCCTCAAAAGCTTCTTCAACATTTAGATCCCATAACTTTCGCCATAATACTTGATACCCGGATAATTTCGAACTTTATTCTGCGAGCTAACACCCGGACTACTCACAGTCTTTCACGTCTCAATATTAACCGGCCTATACTTGGCCGGCTCGCAATTTCCGTGTCTTAATCCTCTTATCCTTTTATCTTGTACTCTGCAGGTCAACCACATGGCTCCCAAGAAGCAGGGGAAGACTCCAACCAAGGCTAAAACCACCAACTCCATATCCGCCAATTGGGCGCGGTCTACGGTCACAAAGGCCAAGTTAGAGGAGCTGGTGGAGCTGGGAGTTCTCCCTCCTCAAGAAGATATCCAGTGGAGGGTGCCGGGTAAGGAGACCCGGCCTACCCCAACAAAAGATGAGGTAATCTGTTTCGTGGAACATGTGACCCGGGGTTTTCGACCGCCGGGTCACCCTTTTTTCCGTGACGTCCTTAGTCACTACGGCCTTCGCATCTTTGACATCGGACCCAATTCCGTACTAAACATTTCCCACTTTATTGTCCTTTCCGAATCCTACTTATGCACTCCACCAAGTCTAGCTCTTTTTATTGAGCTTTTTCAATGCAAACCGTGCCGCGAAAGCGGTGACGGGGCGCTTCTCGCTTGCGGCGGGGTTTCTATCCAGCGCCGCAAGAACTCTCTGATGCCACCCCTCACCCTTAATTCCCATGTCAAGCACTGGCAGCTCTCATACTTCTACTGCCAAGACACTTCCCCACCCGGCCAAAAGAAACTGCCGGGTTATTCGGAGGCTCTTCTTGACATTTCTGATAAGTTTAGTGCCTTCGCCCCTGACTCGGACAGGGAGGCAATTCAACCTTTACTAGCCAAAATCGCCACTCTCACAGCCCAAGGCCTCATCGGGCTCAACCTGGTGAAGACTTGGGTCGACTTCAGGATTCAGCCCAATTCCATCCGCACAAAGTTGATGTGCGAGTATTCAGGGGAACCTTCAGACCCGCTCCGATACTCCGACAACATCTTCGCAGCTGGCGACACTCATAAAACCATCAAGGGCTTTTTGACAGAAAAGCTCGAGGTAATCCGGAACATATCCGGGTTAGAGCCCTTTACACTTGAGAACCCAGCCCCCAAGGTAAAAACCCGACTTTGATACCTTTACCTTCGTTCTTTCCACTTGATACAATTGATAACCCTTGCACTAACACCTTTCAGGCTGATGATGCTTTTTGGAAAACCAACACCTCCCCCAGCTCCGAAAGTCCAGAGGAGCAGGAAACTATTAACTCGGACGAAGGTACTTTCCGGATTTTACCTGGCTCCTTCGAGCTCACCATAATCCCTTCATTTCGAACCATAACTTTGATGATATCCAGAACAAGAAGATGACAAGGAAGAAAACTCCGATGGCAAAGTAGAATCCACCAGCGACGAGGAGGAACTGGAGCCGACAGTCAAGGTCGGATCCAAAAGAAAGACTCAAGAGGCCACCTCCAAGGTTTCATATCTCCTCCTCGCATTCAACTCGCATTATTTTGATGGTATACTTGAGCTATCTTGACGTTATCCCACTGGCCGTTCTTGAAGGAGTCGCCCGTACCCAAGCATAGGTCAACTCGAAATCACCCGGGTGATGGTGCCCTTAACCCGGGTATTTCATCGACCCCCCCGCGGCGGGCTGGTAATTACCCTATCTTTTCTGGGTCAAAACATTCTCTCTAAACCATTCCCATATGACATCTAACTTGATAACTTCCAGCTTCTCCCGAGTCCAGCGATGGATTTCCTTGTGACTTTGCGGTGAATACCGGGTAAAATCCCCTTCCAGATGCTCTCCCACACTTCATCGCCCTTTCTTGACTGCATATTTAACTGCTCCCTGATAACATCTACAGGGCCACGGTCGTTCTTAGCGATCAAGAGGATATGGAAGTCGAGGGCCCGGGTCATGGGAGCCCGGCCGACAAAACTACAGCCGCGTCTAGCGGTGAAAAACAAACATCGCCAATAAAGCCGGACACACAAGAAGCCGAGTATCCGATTGCTTCCCATGCGAGCAAGAAGAAAAAAGTCACAACCTTGGGTGCAGAAGGAGTGTCGGTTTCCGACGCACAAATGACCCGGGTTCCGCCTCCCTCTAAGAAGAAAACTTCTTCTCGGAATTTCCAAGGCCCCGGGTCTTCTGATACGGATAAAGATACTTTTGATCAATTGATGAACACGCTCCTTACTATGAAGGCTTCGGAGAGCGAGATTTTAGAGCGCATGGCTGCAGAGCACCAGGTAAAAGCACTTGTCATCTCATATTGCATATCTAGTCCCCAAGTTCCGAGTATGACTTGGAAAAGTTATGCTTGGTACTTCACGCCATATTTAACTTATCATAACATCCAACTGGTGCTTGCATTCCTTTCTACTTACAGGCACAGGTAAGACGATCTGATGAAACTTTACTGAGGACCGAACAACTTCTTCTTGCCGAGATGAAACGAAGGGAAATCCTTGAGGATGACATGAAAACCTTGAAGAAAGATGTTTCCAAATACAAGAAGAAGTGCAATGCCGCTCAGACCGAACTGAAGAAACTATCGGACCAGGTCTCCGATACTTATCAGATCTTGCTCAGTAAGTTTTCTACTGTCGGTTGGCTTCATGTCTTTGCTTTATTATATCATACTCGGTGTTACTGATACGTTCTTTCCTTTGTTACAACTGTAGGTGCTAACCTTGCGGCCCCAGAGGAGAATGCCATTGTGAAGGCTAAAACCCTAAAGACCGTGCTCCGGACTTTCTTTGCCGGCACGAAATTTATACTGGATGCCGTCAAGTGGCCTACGGAAGTATATCCGGGTGAAGAAAACCTCATTCAAGCCTGCTCCACTGTGGCTGGTTGGATTGAAATCTGGAAGCGCTCATCATGCCGGATTGGGATGACCCGGGCTTTCACCCTTGCCAAGGCTTTCTTCCCAAAGCTTGACCCGGCAAAGGTAATATCCGGGTTTCCCGAGTTCAAGGCGGATGGTTCCAAATTTACACCCAAAGATTTCAAGGCCATACAAGCCGCAGTGCGCCCCTCGGCTACCGCTTTGGCTGATAGTTTGGATCTAAACACTATCATGAGTGCATACGACGCTGATGGCAAAGTTGTTACAGAGGAAGCACCCCCGCCTTTTGATATCTTGGAGAAGTGGGTTTCTAGCTCGGCCAGGAAGAGGGAGGCGACTGCGAAGAGAGAAGCCGAGTTAGGATCATGTCCTTCTGCCTCTACACCAGCCGTTCCTCCGCCTGTCCGCCCTGATGCAGTGAGTCCGGGTAAAGGTGCCAGGAAGGCTGAGCAGCAAGCCTAGGACTCAGAGCCGGAGAACCGTACTCAGGAGGCCGAATAGGGCAATACCATCATAATGGCTTGTTTTCGTGATGCTTTGTACTCAAACTATTATGCTTTTGATGATGCGCCTGTGCACCCTGATACTGATGTCGTAACTTGAAACATACTTTAGTCCGTGATATGCTTTGCGGCTTTCCTGGCCTTTTGATAACCGTATTGCTTGTCTATTCTTTGAACTTTTTCTCGATACCCGATTCTCTATTTTGGCTCCCTTCGTGAGACTCGGTTTTCCGAGTACCAGGGGCTTTGATACGTGGACTTTTCTTTAAATCCCCAAGATTCGGACGGTGAGGTTTTTCGAACTGCGATAGCCCGGTAGTTTGCTTCTGTTTCGAAGTCCCCAGTCCCCAGGACCCAAAGTCCGAGTCATGGGGGTGTGGCCTTTCTCAGAGAACAAATTATTTTTTACCGAGTCGCAAGCCTAAAGCCATTCCGTGTGAATACTGAAGTTATGCTTGATAGTTGTTGAGTTTCCGGCTTTTAGCCTTGTACTCTGCATAAACTTGTGGTTTAGATGACCCTTTTGACTATCTTGTACTGTAAGCCGGCTTTCGCGTGGATACCATGTTGTTACATCCATACGAGAATAGTGTCAGGCAAGTCCCATTGGGCTTCATGGCTGATTGCAATCGTAAGCGAACGAATCATGCCACTTTAGTGCGAGTCACATCGAGCTTAAGTAAGAAAAGTCAAGAAAATTTGGCTCCTTTGTCCAGTTATAAGATTGTAGCCGTACTCGTTTGCGAATAATCGGCCCTTATAACTTATAGGCATCAAGGCCGGGTCTTTTGGGTTGCTAGCTGGGCTACTTGAGCCGCCATCCCCCGAGACCTGTATATACTCAACATTCTTAATGATACGGAAATACTGATGCCACGTGGATACTACTTACTTGTAATCAGGCTGTAATGAAATAGGATTTGATAACCATCTCTTTATTGCTGCGAGAAAGTTTGGATCAGCAGGCCGCCTCATTAAAAACCTTCCAGTCCCCTTAGGTACCCTGGGTAGGAAAAGAGCGCGTCTGAAACCTGCTGCCCGTTACATTGTTTAGTTCTTCGTGACCACCGGTCCCGAACTGGCGTGACCGGTACACATTCTCCACATGTTGGACTTTTTCATGATAAGTACCGGGTTTGCTAGCCAACCCGGGTAAGGTGTTTCCATGGCACGGCCGGTTGTGAATGACCGTGCAGCTTCTTCTTCTGTGGAGGATTGCTTGGAGGGGCCGCCCTTGACAACAGCCACCATTTTATCATCTTGTGTTACCTTGGATTTTGCTCGTTCGCCTTCAGTACTCGGCTTTTTTGAAGTGGCTCTATCCTCCGGGTCTGCTTGAGACCGGTACTGCTTGAGTTCTTCTTTTCTACAGGCCTGCTCGGCCATTGCTGCATCTCCTTCGTCGCACTCCGCTGCTATGTCTCGATTTCCATGTATAGTAATTGTCTTCTTGGGACCCGGGATTTTTAGCTGTAGATATACGTAACACGGCCTAGCCATGAATTTGGCGTAAGCCGGCCTTCCAAATAGCGCGTGATAAGGGCTGCGCAATTTTACTACCTCAAAGGTAAGCCACTCAATTCGATAGTTATCCTTTGACTCTCCAAAGGCTACCTCCAATGCGATTTTTCCCTCGGGGCATGCTGAATGACCCGGCACTATCCCATGAAAAACTGTTGAGCTTTTTTGCAGCTGAGATTCCTTGAGACCCATGCGTAGGAAGGTTTCCCAATACAATATATTGATGCTGCTTCCCCCATCCATTAAAACCTTTTTCAGCTCGTACCCATTGACTTGCGGTGCGACTACTAGTGCCAAGACCCCTGGGTGCTCCACTCTTTCTGGGTGATCCCTTCTGCTCCATGTTACCTCCTGTTCTGACCATCTCAAGTACCTCGGGACAGCTAACGAAACTGAGTTGACCGCTTGCTTCAGTATCTTTTTGTCCTTGTTAGAGCCTCCTGTGGTATGCACATGATATTGACCCAATTGTTTGGGGTTAGCCTGAAAACCTCCTGTCCCCCCTTGGTTATTACCTTGATTTCCAGCCGCCGGATTACCGGCTGGGGGTGGGCCGTTGCCCGGGTTTGCCCCTGGACCCGGTCCTCCTCCCCGTCCTGCACCTCGCATAGCTCTGTGCACTTCCTCATTTTTTCCATCTTTGTAAATCGGCGCACTGTTCTAGGGAGTGGTTAGCTGGCCTGCCATTTCTGCTGTGCTTCGGGCATGCCATCCTGAATATGTCCCAATTGTTACCCGGCCTTGGTGGACCTTGATAGTTTCCTCCATTGTGGTTACCTCCGTTGAAATTTCCTTCTGCTCTGGGCCTCGAAGACCCGGCTTCTGTGTTGGCGACAAACTCGGAGCCTCCTTCGAAAGGGCGCTTGTTCTGGCTATTTCCATTGTTACCTGATGCTGATCCATTGCCGGTTCTTCCGTTACTGCTTGTGTTTGCTTTTGCCTTCTTGTCATCAGCTTCTTCTTCTGTAGTATCTGTCGCAGCGTGTTTGTTGCACGCATCCATCAATTCTCCCATTGTGACTTCCGACGCATTTCGACTGGACTTCATGCGAGTTAACTTTTGCACTAAAGGTATATACTTGCATGTTTTCGCCATGGCCTGTAGTGCATCCTTGGGCTGGATATCCGTGGATGAGTGAAGTATCTCCATAACCCGGCGCACCCAACTACGCGCCGATTCTCCCTTCTTCTGGACGCATCGCTCTAGATCATCAATAGTGAATAATTTCCTGCAGGTCCCGTGAAAGTGTTTGACAAACGCGGTCTTCAATTCCTCCCAAGACTTGATCGATCCCTCTGGTAAATTGGTGAACCACAATTTTGCTGCTCCTTCCGACATCATCAGGTACATGAACTTGGCTTGGAGGTTCTCGGACGCGTTGCGAATTGACATTGCCATCTCGTAACTGCTTAGCCATGTTTCGGGATCCATAGTTGGCTCATAATTCACTACTTTCCCTGGCTCTTTGAATTTTTCCGGGTAAGGTTCAGCTCTAATATTGTCCGAGAGACACTTGGGTCCCGCAAGAACGGTTGAAGCTGGCCTTGCTCTAGAAACGTGTGATGCCGCGGGGGGCGCGGCTGGGCGCGGTGCTGCGGGAAGTCCATGCGCTGCAGACCCGGCCGCGGCCCTCCGAGCCCTAGAACTGTCCACGACGGCCTGTGCTGCTGATGCTGCCTGAGCGCGGGGAGGAGGCGGCATTTGCTGCTGCTCTTCCCTCCGCCGCGCTGAACTTGTTTGGATATTCCCTGGCTGCTGACTGACGTATGGCGTCCCGTGCATACTGCTTCTGTGATCCGGATAATTGGCTTGCTGTGCCACCGCAGTGTGCAACAGATCGATGGCTTGCCGAGTCTTCTCTGCATGGGGTGACTCTCCCATGGGGATCTGATTTAACGCGAGTGTCGCCGCATACACATTGTCCATGGGGTTATTGTAGTGGCCGGCTGGTGTGCGGAATCGTGATGGTGGCGGTGGCGGTAGATCGTTGCCGGTTGTGACTCTAGTTCGTGGTGGGGGTAACCCGGTCTGCTCATTCGCCGGATGTGTTGCTGCCGTCACCTGCTGGGGCGCGGTTTCCTGGTTCGCTACTGGTATCGGCTGGTCCTGAGGCGTAATAAATAAATTAGCCGGGTTAATGACCCCGCCCATTGCTGGTAACCTGGTGTGGTGCCTTTGATGTATTCTAGATGTTTCCTCTCGGAGCCGGGTTTCCAACGCATCTAGCTCACGCCGCCGCGTGGCCATCCCTTGCTTTTCAGCCTCTACCTGCCTTCTTTGCTGTTCCAGCGCACGACGAGCTACATCCAGATCCCTGACGCGTTCCGCTGCGTTTTCCGGAGTGATAACCGTTGCGAGAACCGCGGGGTCTAGGATCAGATTGTTATCGAATAAGGATGGGTGGCGCGGGTTTGAAGGACCCGCCCCCGGTGTCCGGTTTTCTAAGAATCCGAACGTGTTTGCATGCAACTCCTCATCCGCTGCTCGGCTGGTTACTGACGCCGACTCTCCATCAACCCGGACCAAGACCGGGTCTTCGTTAGCCGCGCCCTATCGCTGGGCCACTGCCTGAGCCGCCCCGACTGATGCCGCGGTTGCGTTTCCTTGGTTTGCCGCGGGGGCCGCATAGACTGCGACTCGGCGTACGATATCCGGTGTAAATTCAGGCTGTTCTTCCTCACCGTTCTCCTCATACCGGTTTTCCAGTAGATCCAGGATAGACCCGGTATCATCTTCTCTCTCGGCCCGGTCGCGTGGGGTCCATGCCGGCTCCTCCGGCTGTTCCCACTCCGCGATGGGTTCTTCTGCCGGATATGTCGTTCCAGTTGATTCTTCATCATCTGATCGGATAGACGTGGTTTTTCCTGGCATAGAATCAGATCCAACGTTGTCAGGGATCGAATTGGAAGCACATACCATACCGATGAAGACGCTGATCCGGCCGATTGTCACGACGGATCCGGTTTCGAGGTGATCCGACTCCGGCCCCCAGCCGGAATCGTCCACCATCTTTTCTCCTTCGTGGTCGATGTAGATTTCGCCGATGACAAGATTCTCCATGCCCTTCCGAGCTTCTCCCGTGATGTAAACACCTTTGGACGCAGGCCCCACGGTGGGCGCCAACTGTCGTGGGATAATCACGGCAGATGTTACCTGGGGTAACTGATCTTGGGGCAAGACGACACAGGCGTTTGGGAGAGGGTTTAGCTCAGAGGAAAACATGGTGCAATTCGATCTGGTAGCCGGCAATCAAAGTCGCCGAGTCTCCGATCTTGATATAATAACTCAACTCTGGGATTACACTCGATGCTCGATATTACACGATGTTGATAGGGTTCTTAGATCTCTGTCTCGACGAGACCTGGGGGTCGGTTTATAAAGCACCCGTACCCCCTGGCTTATTCTCCAAGACGCATCCTGAATCCTACCCGGACCCGGCGCACAAACCCTAACTTTCTCCTACCATAACCCACAATCCGGGTTACTGGGCCTACAAGTTTGGGCCTTCACAGGTTTCCTTATCCTTAGCCAGATCTTGCACAGCGTCCTTTGGGCCGGGTTACTCCCAGGAGTTTGGCCTACCGGGTTATCATCCCCCCATCAGAACTAGTGCACCTATATACCTGACAAGTATATTGGGTGTGTTGGGGGACACAAGAGACTTCTTGTATCTTAATTGCAGGGTTGCTTGAGAGGGATATCTTTGACCTCTACCTCCATGAGTTTGATAAACCTTGGGTAATCCACTTAAGGGAAACTTGCTGCTGTTCTACAAACCTCTGCATTTGGAGCCCCAACACTGACTACAAGAATAGAAGCGTGCGTAGACATCATCGCCCTTCTCCAGCCGGAGCCGGTCGATCCGCCTCTGCGACGTTCACGGCTTGCGCCGCGCCATACCGCTCCTCGGCCATGGCTCCGCTTCGCTTCCTGGTGTCGCAGTTGTCGTGGTAGGGGCGGTCACGCACGTCGCGGCCGTTTGGCCTGCGAGACGGATGGCTCGGGCCGGCTCCGTCTGCTCTCTCCGACTCGCCGGCGATCAACGCGCCGTTCGCGTCTAGCCGGATCGGGATCTTCATGAACGAATCCACCGCGGCGTACTTGTCCGCCACGAGCATGAGGTGCTCTATCGATTTGGGCTCTGCCCGGAAGAGCTTGTGCTTCAACATGGTGCCATCGAGGCACCCGTTGATGAAGTAGGTGATGGCCTGGTGCTCCTACACCCCCTCGCACGTGTTGCGCATGTTAGACCGTCTGGTCAAGTAGTCGCGGTCCTTCTCGCCCTTGCGCTGGACGCAACTGGCCAGGTGCTGCTGCCGACCGGGCCGCTTGTAGGTACTAGTGAAATTGGTGAGTAAAACCTTCTCGAAGTCCATCCAGCAGTGGATGCTTGCGGCGGGCAAGCTGTTAACCCATGTGCATGCCGCGTCCTTCATCATGAGCGGCGCTTAGCGCACCGCCACTCTCCGGTTGCCACCGGCGATGCCGACTTAGTTGGCGTAGTCGACCAGCCAGTCCTCCGGCTTGGTCATTCCGCCGTACTTGGGCGTGTCCCCCGGGAGCTGAAATCCCCGGGGAAAGAGCTCCGTCGTGATGGTCCTAGGCACTGGTGGCCGGCCATGTCTTTCTTCTTGAGGTTCCTGGAGGCTTCTAGGGTGTTGATGCGTTGCCGGGAGTCGATGACGGTTGCCGGGCCGAAGGCGCCCAAACGATCACGAACGTTGGTGAGGGGGACTCGCCCCCCGGCTCCGCATGCCGGTAGCCGGCGTGCGAAGCAGTGCGCGCCGGCTGATGCTCGCCGATGTCGGGCAAGTGCCCGCCTCGAGTAGCCGGTTGGTAACCTCCTGGGGGAGGCGGTTGGTAGTAGTGACCAGCCAAAGCAGCTGGTTGCGAGGCGTAGTAGCTCGGCTGACGGTGGTCGTTGCCGCGGTGCCGGCTGCCTCCTATAGCCGGTTCAGTGTAGCGCCTCGACTGGTAGCCGGAGTTCATGCTGTCGTCGGCGCGTGGAGGTATGCGGCTCGGATTTGGCGAAGACGCTTGTCGGCCGGCGTGGGTGGCTCCGGCTGCGTGACGTTCGGGGTCCTGCGTATCTGGCTGGGCGGCTTCTCCTGGCTTGGTCGCTGGTGCCTGGCTAGGCGTTTTGTACTCAGCCTGGCGACTCTATGTCGCCTGCTATTGATTGGCGGCGATGAGGAGGTCTTGCAGGCGGCGCTGCTGGCGCAGCAGGTCGTCGCCCTGAAGGCCGGGCAGATCGGCCGCGGCGGCTTCCGTGGCCCTCATGTTCTTGGCCGGGGTGCTCTATACCGGCTGGCGGAATCCGGGTGGCACGGTCGGATCGGCCGTGATCCCCAACTTGTGCACGAGGTTGCCCCCGCGTTGGCGCACCACTCCCATCCGGCTGGGCTCAACCGGAACGGGAGTGAAGTTGTGCACTGCATTGAACTCACGTACTTGTGACTCCATGCGGCGCTGGGTAGAGGCTACGTTCTTGGCACTGTCGAGGAGGCGCTGGCGCATCAGCTCGAGTGCCGCGTCCACTTCTTCGTAATCCGCGTTCGAGCCCACGGGCGCGGCGAGGTTCTCAAGGACGTCTTGGACGGAGCCGAGCGGGACGGCGCTCCGGCTGCTTTCCGGTGCGTCGTCCGGGCGATGAGTGACCATGCTCTCTGCATGATCCCGTGACCTGCTGTCTTCCTTGTTGACCACCTCCTTGCAGAGACGATCGGTGCAGGCCTGCACCCTGGCGGGGAACTCGGGGACGACGGCAACGAAAACACGATGTTCGCCGAACTGAACTACGGAGCCGTTGTCCGGAAGAGTCGGGCCCTCGATGGCCCCGACATTGTTGATCACGCAGTCGACGGTGCCGAAGGTGACGATCAGGCCGGTGACGATGCGACCTCCACTCACGGATGAAGGTGATCCCACATAGAACTGAGACCCAGCCGTCGCCATCCTCCCCACAGTTGGCTCCAACTATCGTGGTATCGGTCACGGCAGCACCAAAAGGGAGATCCTAGTGGTGTTTAAAGAAGGGACAGGCTAGCAAACGACGGCGTTGGCGTGGGATTGGATAGCAAGCGTGTAGACACACGATATACCTAGGTTCAGGGCCCTCTTGTCGAGGTAAATCCCCTACTCATGCTTCTCTCTCTTTTCTATTGATGCACAGGTTACGAGATTGTTCTCTAAGTTCTCAGTCTCTCAGTGTCTGTCTCTCAGAGGTGGAAGAAAAGGTCCCCATGCTACTGAGGCCTAGCCAACCCTTATATATTGTCGGGCTGGCTGGCTTACAAATGGGCCCGACTAGTACAAGACCAGTCGGGGAGATTATTGGGACAAACACCTTCGTCCTTCTGCCCTTGAACCCGGTTGGTGCCGTACCGCGCGATGTACTTTGGCAGCGCCTTGCCCATATCGGCGTACCCGACAGCCACTCCCGACTTCCCGCATGTCCATGCCTCTGTACCCTAGTCGTACGCTGGGTACCCTGAGCCCATGCGGCGGTTACCGGGCGGAGTAGGCAGGTACCGGCTAGCTTGAGTTGATATATCGCGGACCGTATGCGGGTACGGCCCAGCCCATGTCGGAGTACCCCGAGCAGTCGGAGAGTAGGAGTACCGCGCCGCGTAGGGCCACACTGTGGCCCTCGTGAGCCTAGGAGTTGGTGTGTTGGCAATGCTTCTCCGTACTGGTTGACTTTGGTAAGCAGCCGAAGATCAGTAATGCTCGGCTGGTAAGTCCGGTTGCTGCTATCTGCCGACTGCCCAGTCAGTAAGCGGGCATCGACCTCCGTCCGGATGGTGGGTAGGGGCTTAATCGCGAGCCTGCGCACTTGGCCTTGTGAAGATATGGAATGCGGGCACCAGGCTTCTTTTCCCCGCTTCATCAAGGCACCCGGGGATCATTCCCCCGACATGCACTTAACTGTAGCGACAAGTATAACCATGGTTCTCTCATTGCTTGCCGCCTACCTGCTAAGGGACCCATTTATGGGGGCATTATTGCTACATGTATAGTAACTACTCTAGACCTTCCTATTGCTCCCAATGATGAATTGATAGCTCCTTATAGACTTGATCTTGATGCCATGAAGGCTCATCATTTTATTACTGCCAACTCTACTGCTGAACATCTAGTATATAGAGTTTTATTTACTGACGGAGATGAAAGGGAGGTTGCTTTTCCGCAGCTTGTTTTGTTGAAAGTTGACATGATGCCATGGTCACGCCCGAAGGGAGAGCTAGACGAGCAGCTGCGCTTGATTGAGTTCCATAAGCAGCAAATGAGGCGGAATGCGCCTTCCGAGGACTACACTACGCAGTACACCGGGGCATCCTCGAGAACATATCAGGAGGATGGCTCATCCTCGGCAAACTATGGGGGCGCCACCTCATGGCCTGCATGGGATTGATCTCCACTTAGGCCAAAAGCCTAAGCTTGGAGGAGGTATGCCGACATCACACTCATCTACATATCATGTTTCTATCTGTTCTATGTATATCCATGTTTTCGTTTCTTTCGCTTCTTTTAGTTTTTATTGTTTTGTTCTTTTCCAAAACACAAAAAGATCAAAAATATTTTTGTTATTTTCTTTATTTGTTTTTTTAGTTTCTTTTGTTGGTTTGCTTTATTTTCTCCTTTCGTTTATTATTCAAAAATCCAAAATTATTTTGCTTTGTTTGCTTGTTTCTTTTTGTTCTTGTTTTAATTTTGCAAACCCAAAAATATTTATTGTTCTTCTTTGGTTTTGTAAAGTTTGTTGCATAGTTTATCGGTCTTTCGTGTCTCCATTGGAGTTTGGTTACCATTCTATATTATTCAATCCACACGAGTGAAGAGCAATAATGACGATTTATGACAATTCAAGTTATGGTGAGAGGCTGGTATGAACTCTATTTGTTTTCATTTTTGTACATATACTCATCCATGTGGACATGCTTAGTTTGTTCATGTAAGGTGTATGTTATTAAATCGATGCTTAGTAGTTCGTGCTCTCACATGTTTAGTTTCAACTTATTAATATTAGATAGCATGTCGTATAAATGTTTGCTTGTATTGCTTTATTCATAGTAGGGTATGAAATTGTGGTATCTTCTTCCGAATGTTTCGCTTGAATCGACTTGGCACATTCTCACACATGCATAAGACTGAAAACAAAAAGTCAATTAAGCCTCAATGATTTATTTTGCCTCTGAGTATTTGTATCACTTTTATGCCCCCGTTAATTTTGTTTTGTCACAAACATGATTATGACAGTTGTTGATCTCTCGATTGTCGCTCCCCGTCTAATGCTAGCCTTCACCTGTACTGAGTATGAGCTCTACTCGTGCATCCAACTCCCCAAAACCAAAGTTTTCCAAATGTGTTCACCATACCTACCTATATGTGGTATTTAACCGCCACTCTAAATAAATTTATCATGTGCTATCTTTAAAACCTTCAAAAATTATTCCTGTTTTGTTCCCCTGTTTTAGCTCATGAAGACGTAAATAGAGAATCTTTATCTCACTTGTTAATTGGACTTTGCACAACTGGACTAGTGGCTTCATCCGCTTATCCAAATGATAGAAGAGCTGGCAGCGGGGTGCCCGGCCCCAAAATTGGTTACTATAAATTCTCTTCACTATTTGTGTCTCTGATTTATCAGTCAAAACATAATTGTGTAAACAAAAGAGAAGAGGGACGACCTTCTATACCAGATGCGTCCTTCAATGGGAGCCAATCTTGCAATGTCTAGTTGGCTTGTGACATACTGTATTGTCTGTTTACCATTCGTTGACATAAGCATACACCTCTCTAAAAAAATGTTTTCAATATGTGACGCCCCGAGATCGGGCACTATGCAGATTTCAGCATTCCCGCCAAATCCGCATAATAACCGATTCCAGGTTGCCATTTATGATAACATTACAATAGTTCACGAATAATCCACAATTACAACAGAAACAGATAGATACAAGATGACTCAACGAGCCGGTGTTACAACTGATACAATACAAAGATCCAAATAACAGCGGAAGAAACAAACGTCCGTCTACGGACAAGATCCAAATTGGACTAAGAGTCCTGAAGATAACCGAAGGCGTCCAATCCCTGCCCAGGCCAAGCCGGAGGGATTCCCAAGCTAACGTCGTCAAACTTCAAACCTGTTGACTGCAATTTGGAATTTGCAGCCACGAAATAGATTCGTGGGTCAGTACGGTTAAGTACTGGCAAGGGGGATAGAACCCATACTCACAAGTTACCGGCGTAGCCAGTCATCACAAGATACAAATACTTTAGGATCAACGGAAAGGAAGGGGTTATTGCAAATAAGCAACAACAGGCTGCACTAACCAGCTACAGAGATTCTATTACTTCCAGCTATCAGAAAGGAGATAAGATCGAGTGATAGTAACCAACTGAAAGATAACTTCAAACAAACCCATCCTGGATCTCGCCCCTTATCCGAAGAAGCAATCCGAGGATAACTCACACCGTGGTATTAAAGATGAGTCAAGTTATTGTGTGAATAACCTATTACTAATCAAGTTATTAATCATTGGGTGAAACATGATTGATCATTAGGTTTAAGTTGTCCTGAGTACTTGTTAGCCAGTACTTTCACCAAGTAATCCATAACCGCGGAAAACACGGCTTCTCGAGAAGATTTACCCTGCAGGGGTGCACCATAGTAACCACACTCATGAATATCCCGCCAGATGGAATGCCTCCCACCAAGCGGGGCACTCAACACAATCCAACCCTTCTTCGCATCAAGCCCAAAGAACCTTGGGCGCACGGCTAATCGAGCCCAGAAGAAAATGGACCCTCATAGCACTCTAAGAACGTGTCCCCCTATATGCCGACTACGAAAGTTCCACCCGGGTACCAAGGGCTCGCAAGATCATGCATGCAGCAAATGGAAAACCCGAACTAAATGAGGCGATTTGGACGAGATGCGAATCGGGTCAAACTGAGGGGGAGCCCATACTCCCCAAATGCGGGTAGTGCGCTCATCATGGATCAGTAGACAAGACCCTTTTCCTATTAGGGTCGACACTAGCAGGCCTCAAAACCACAAAGGGCCTCCTGCCGGTGCCTTATCATCAAATTATTATTATTACCATTAGCAATTAACAGGTTTGATTGATTAACATCGAGCCCCCAGAACATAATTAAGTAATAACAGAAAGTAACGGGTAACAGACTCGAGCAGAACAACCTAAGCAAGATAGTAAGACACAGGCTCAAGCAAAGGTTATAGGAGTGGGGGTGAGGCAATATCAGGGTTAAAGGATTCCTGTGATAGGTTCGTAACAGAAACAACTACTACTAAGGCTAGCAGAAAAGAATCAACGGAAAGAATCGGTAACAAGTGATGAAAGGCAGCCATATGGCATGCAAGTGAGTATACTTGCCTGAGATCCCGCAAGGTAGCAGAACTTGTCGTTGCTCACATCATCTCAACGTCCTATCCGAGAAGAAGCAACGAACCTCGAACAAACACCGGATGCAACAATTACTACTACGGCAAGAGATCCAGCATGATCAAGGTATGGATGCATGACAAGTTTAAAGATGCATCAAGGTAAACTAGTGGATACGATACACAAGTTTAAATGGATTCCATATGCAAAGATTGCATATGGCAAACCCATGCCTTATAGTTGAATTAATTGTTCTAACACTAAGCATCATGGGTAAGTGAGTTAGAATGATGCATGCATGATGTAGAACAAGAAGATAACAATATTAAATGCCATTGGAATGATAGTTAACCATTTTAGAAAACATTGATAAGTTTTGGAAATTATTGGTACTTAATGGTGTTGAACAAGTAGTGGTTGTTATCATCAAATTAAAGTGATCAAAACAAACAACAAAGTTGATATTTAAAAAGGTTATCAAATTTTAGTTGGATTACATGTTTCACATGTTGAAATTGGACTTTGGATTATTTAATTATGAATTAAACAATATTAAACAATTTTTAATTGCATTAAACAAGGATTAAATGGTTTAGGCAATTTTAATTATTCAAAACAGAAAACAACAATTATATTTAAATAGGTTATTTAAAATGGTACTGAAAACATATTTTATTTGTATTTATTGGATTAGCAAATAAATAGTTATGGAATTTACAAGTTTACATTTGAAACATTTGAATTTGAAATTTAAATGTATTTGAAGTTTTCAAAACAGTACACAAATTTGATATTTGGAAAGTTTAGGAAATGTAGATCAATATAGATATAAAGTTTGTGGTTATTGGATTTATAAAACAAAAGATATGGAATTTATAGGTTACTAGCAAAAATACCCGTGCGTTGCTACGGATTGATTTTTACTGAATATATTTTGTTGATGTTTTTATTCTGTAGATTTGTTACGTTTTTTTGGTTTCTATGCCCATTGATTGTTTTCTAGTACGAACAACATCGACTGAGGCAGCAGGGTTGGAGGGTAAAGCTATCACTACCACTATATCAGAGGCTTGTCTTATGCAGAACCGAGGGCAAACATGACGGTCAGGCTTAAGTAACATCGATGGAGCCGAGTCGAGTGCAAGGTGAAGGCTCGAGCAGAGACAACTACCACGCGGCATGGGGAACCGAGTCGGGGGGTTGAAGCTATGCCGGGTAGTTGTAGGGGAAACATTGCACAAGAGGTATGGCCATGATGGATGTCGTCTAGTGGGGGCCCACGTGGGGTTTAGACATAAATTTGCTGCTCGGATATGTTTTGATAATTACAAAATTAGAGCGGTTAGCTGTCCAGAACAAAAGGTGCATATATCTCAAAAAAAGGTTCATATCACCGTAAAAAAGAACGCAACATCTGCTAGTTGCCGCGATTAAGTTCGTATCAACGGTTAGCTGGGACACAACAATATGCAATGAAAGCTAGCATATTGATGCACCGAAGGCTAACCCACCGTTGAGAATCAATGATGGATATGACCATAAAAGATAAAAGCAGCTTTCGGTCTTGCCTTACTTCATCGAGGCCGAGCCGATTCAACATACTGGGAGGCGCGACGGAGCTTGAGTACAATGGCAGGAGTAATGTTTTGTAGTCAGACTCCTCTGAGTTTGACCAGAACCAAGAACACGAGCAACGGGAGATCAGTTACACTCGTTGCCTCGCCTAAGCGCATACCTCGCCGGGAACCCCGCGACCACGCCACGACGACTACAACATGCGTTCTTTGCTAGGCTCCATGGAGCATGTTCTGGTTGCCGAGACATGTTCTAGCTATGTGGCGTCCAGAGCTACAGCCTACACGTAAGGATATTGGAACCAAACAAATATTCTAACTTTCGTGAGCAGAGCAGAGCTGAGATGACAGATGGGCTACGTGTGCCTATGGACCCACCTTCTCCTTCCCCTTCCTTACACTCCACGCCTCGACTCCTCGTCGCCCACCGCAAAATTCTTTCCAACAAATCTGAGCTCTATAAATTCAGCATTAGAATTTGCTTTGAAAAGACCGTTCCCCGGGGAGCTCGGCCTTTGCCTAGAAACAACAGCCGGTTACGGGGGTCGCTCGGAGAGCTCGCCCTGCCTCGAAGCAATAGCCGATAATGGCAGTCAGGCGCTTGATCCGGTCGCCGGAGTTCTCAATCTAGTTACCATGGAGCATGTTCTGGTTGCCGGGAAGATCCCAATGCAGTGAATGCCATAATCCCCTGTCTCTCCCGATGTCCCTATTCTTCATCGATGCGTTATCTGTATGGTTCATCTTCTACCATAGAACATGTTACGTACTTACGTTCTCCCTCAAAATTTCTTCCAAATTGTTCTTCAAAATCGGAAGGATGTCCAACAAATCTTCAAATTAGAAGCCCAAACCAATCTATCCTTTTGCTCAGCCGTTTTTTTGCTTGTGCTTAGACCCCATGAAGGACGATTTGTACCATGAATCCATGAAGGAAGACCCACATTAAAATCCCATGGAGGAGTAGGAATACTTCTTCCAGCCTGAAGATCACCCGCCGCCGCGGCCGGCCCGCTTTCCCCTGTCCTATTCGGGCTCCAGCAGAGCACGCCTCCTTTCGGTTGAAGATCACCGGCCGTCGCTCACGGAAAACTATTTGCGAGCGGAGCGGAAGAAGGCCTTCTGACGGACGAAGCGAAAAAATAGATGCGACTCGACGAGAAAAATTAGATGCGACCTCCATGGCATAGGTGCGTCTGCTTAGACGGTTGCCTGGCCTGCTACGTTGCTCTAGCAAGGCATATTTAAGGGACGAATGCGTGGCCTTTTTCCAATCCAATTAGAGTCCCGATGGAGATCATGTCGAGGCAGCGATGTAGAGTCCTGATCAAGACACAGGAAAGATGCAGCGGCCGACAAAGGTTCAACCACCAGCTAGAACGTACGAATTGAGTGATTGACGGACGAAAACGTATTTACCAGACGGACGAAAAAACGTACGATAATTGGGAGGAAGAAACCTTCCTCCCTTTATTATTAGGTAGAGATTATTCAAATCTGTTTATTAAAAAAAAAGGAAATTTGGAATTGTTGGAAATTCGCAGAAATCCAACTGTCACGCAGCAGCACTCTACCCACTGCCACTGCGCAGTGGGCCAGCTGCCACAGTGGCCCTGGCGCAAGCTCACGTGGCCACCCAGGTCGATGACAGTGGGCCTGCCCACGCTGCGGAAACAAATCCACAAAAAAGGTGGGGTTTTGGATACTCGAACCCGCGCCCAGGCGCTGCGCGCAAAAGGCCAGTACCACTGCGCTACGAATGCGTGTTTGACAGGTAAGGGGTTGGATGCTGGTTGAGGTTCAGTCCGTTTAACTGAATCTCTGACGAACAGAAACATGCTCGTCCGTCAGACAGAGTTCGCCGGAGTTAAAACGTCGACGAAACACAGTCGAACTCGATACGAATCGGATGCGTGGACGTGGAGATGGGTGCGCAAAGATGTACTGAACAACAGAGAGGGATGAGGGGGTGGGGACGGCGCTCACCAGCGTGTGGCGTCGATGCAGAGGCTCGACGCTGACGCAGGACGACGACGGCGGCAGAAGCGTCGACGGCGGCGCGCATCCAGACCATCTCGAGCTCGATGAAGGAGTCCAGAAGGAGGAGGAGGCAGTGGGTGGACGATCCCCGTGGTCAGAGCTCCACGAGGGGCCCAGTAGCGATGACGGCGCGCCGGAATTCAGAGTCGTGGTCGCGGTGGCTGGAGACGAGGTTGCAGATGGCGGCGACGAGATAGGTGGCCTCCAGGCGATCTCCGGTGTCCAAGACGTAGAGGAGGGTGAGGGCTTTTGATTTCAGGTGATGGTGGGAGGGTAGAGGGTCATGGCTACGGCGCGGTGGCCGGAATTCAGAAGGATGCTTCGGTGGCCGCGGCAGAGAAGATTCCGAGGACGAGGTCGTGGCGAGGATAGGAATTGCGGCGGGCTCGAGGAGAGACAGCTGACCTAGGGATTAGGGCAGCGCCAGGGGGGTCTAGGCTCCTTATAGGTGCTAGGGGTGTCTCCTGGCCGTCGGGTTGCTACGGTGGCGACGTGGCTGCACCGATTGCTTGCCGTACATGAGGGAGACGAGGGCGATTCTTCTAATCGAACCGGTACGCGCACTGGTGGGCTGGGCTGAGGGTTTTAGATGCTTAGGTGGGCTTGGGCTGCTTAGGTGCTGCTGGCGCGCGGTAGTTAGCTGCGTTTTATTAATTTCTCCTGTGTTATTTTTTTCTGAAACAGTTTTGGATTAAAACTGTTAAGGTTTTATTTAACAAAAATTTCAGAAAAATTAGGTTAGGCTAGTTAGGAATTTAGAAACCATATTCAAACTTTGGATTTCAAAAATTTATTTTTAAAATAATAGTTTGTATTTGAAATCAACATAGAGGGATTTTGATATTAATAAAACCTTATTTCAAACAACACTTTTTAATAGGGTTATCCCTAAGTTTCAAAGTGATTTTTAAGAGGGCAAAAAGATAGTGGTGAACCTTAAGGTTTTCAAAGGGTACTAATTTGAAAACTTGGTTTGAATTGGAAAAGATTTGGAATAATTGCTTGAATTAATGCCTTGATTAAACCAACAATTTAATGAGTGATTTGATTTGAATTTTGGAAGTAGCCATTAGGGTTTTTAACAAGAGGGGGGAAGTTATTAACAAGCAATTGGATTAAACAATTTTCACACTATTGAAGAACAGTGAGTGGTTTAGTTTGCAAGTTTGAAATTTTAAATTGTTTTGAAAATTTCAGTTGTGATGCAAACATGGTGCAATGCAATGTGATGCATATGATGCAAGCAAACAAACAGGTAACACCACAGGTGTTACAGACGACACCACTAACAAGGGATTGCGCCCTCGCAATCCACCTGCTAACCCGGGAGGGGAAAGAAGTTCGACTATCGATTCTTCGTGCTTCCAGTTGATCTCCTCGACACCACTAACAAGGGGTTCTTGCTCGGGCTGATGACGATGTTCTTCCACCAGGAATCTTCCGATGATCGAACCTATTAGGTTAAGGGTTCAGAAAACGTCCACCCACGTAGGATCCTAACACTTTGAAAGATAGACAGGAAGAGAGACTCCAAAACAAATAAGATGGGAGGGGAAATAGAATAGAGGTAAGGAGAAAACAAGAATCCTATTGAGATGTTTTTCCAAAATAGTTTAACAGAAATAGTTTTTGACACTCTGGAAACAACGACCGTTAGCGAGGTTAACCTACAGGCTTTGCGGACCCGTTGCTTCGATAACCATTCGTATCGAAACAATCTCGGGAATCGGAACCAAGGCTCTGATACCATTTGTGACGCCCCGAGATCGGGCACTATGCAGATTTCAGCATTCCCGCCAAATCCGCATAATAACCGATTCCAGGTTGCCATTTATGATAACATTACAATAGTTCACGAATAATCCACAATTACAACAGAAACAGATAGATACAAGATGACTCAACGAGCCGGTGTTACAACTGATACAATACAAAGATCCAAATAACAGCGGAAGAAACAAACGTCCGTCTACGGACAAGATCCAAATTGGACTAAGAGTCCTGAAGATAACCGAAGGCGTCCAATCCCTGCCCAGGCCAAGCCGGAGGGATTCCCAAGCTAACGTCGTCAAACTTCAAACCTGTTGACTGCAATTTGGAATTTGCAGCCACGAAAGAGATTCGTGGGTCAGTACGGTTAAGTACTGGCAAGGGGGATAGAACCCATACTCACAAGTTACCGGCGTAGCCAGTCATCACAAGATACAAATACTTTAGGATCAACGGAAAGGAAGGGGTTATTGCAAATAAGCAACAGCAGGCTGCACTAACCAGCTACAGAGATTCTATTACTTCCAGCTATCAGAAAGGAGATAAGATCGAGTGATAGTAACCAACTGAAAGATAACTTCAAACAAACCCATCCTGGATCTCGCCCCTTATCCGAAGAAGCAATCCGAGGATAACTCACACCGTGGTATTAAAGATGAGTCAAGTTATTGTGTGAATAACCTATTACTAATCAAGTTATTAATCATTGGGTGAAACATGATTGATCATTAGGTTTAAGTTGTCCTGAGTACTTGTTAGCCAGTACTTTCACCAAGTAATCCATAACCGCGGAAAACACGGCTTCTCGAGAAGATTTACCCTGCAGGGGTGCACCATAGTAACCACACTCATGAATATCCCGCCAGATGGAATGCCTCCCACCAAGCGGGGCACTCAACACAATCCAACCCTTCTTCGCATCAAGCCCAAAGAACCTTGGGCGCACGGCTAATCGAGCCCAGAAGAAAATGGACCCTCATAGCACTCTAAGAACGTGTCCCCCTATATGCCGACTACGAAAGTTCCACCCGGGTACCAAGGGCTCGCAAGATCATGCATGCAGCAAATGGAAAACCCGAACTAAATGAGGCGATTTGGACGAGATGCGAATCGGGTCAAACTGAGGGGGAGCCCATACTCCCCAAATGCGGGTAGTGCGCTCATCATGGATCAGTAGACAAGACCCTTTTCCTATTAGGGTCGACACTAGCAGGCCTCAAAACCACAAAGGGCCTCCTGCCGGTGCCTTATCATCAAATTATTATTATTACCATTAGCAATTAACAGGTTTGATTGATTAACATCGAGCCCCCAGAACATAATTAAGTAATAACAGAAAGTAACGGGTAACAGACTCGAGCAGAACAACCTAAGCAAGATAGTAAGACACAGGCTCAAGCAAAGGTTATAGGAGTGGGGGTGAGGCAATATCAGGGTTAAAGGATTCCTGTGATAGGTTCGTAACAGAAACAACTACTACTAAGGCTAGCAGAAAAGAATCAACGGAAAGAATCGGTAACAAGTGATGAAAGGCAGCCATATGGCATGCAAGTGAGTATACTTGCCTGAGATCCCGCAAGGTAGCAGAACTTGTCGTTGCTCACATCATCTCAACGTCCTATCCGAGAAGAAGCAACGAACCTCGAACAAACACCGGATGCAACAATTACTACTACGGCAAGAGATCCAGCATGATCAAGGTATGGATGCATGACAAGTTTAAAGATGCATCAAGGTAAACTAGTGGATACGATACACAAGTTTAAATGGATTCCATATGCAAAGATTGCATATGGCAAACCCATGCCTTATAGTTGAATTAATTGTTCTAACACTAAGCATCATGGGTAAGTGAGTTAGAATGATGCATGCATGATGTAGAACAAGAAGATAACAATATTAAATGCCATTGGAATGATAGTTAACCATTTTAGAAAACATTGATAAGTTTTGGAAATTATTGGTACTTAATGGTGTTGAACAAGTAGTGGTTGTTATCATCAAATTAAAGTGATCAAAACAAACAACAAAGTTGATATTTGAAAAGGTTATCAAATTTTAGTTGGATTACATGTTTCACATGTTGAAATTGGACTTTGGATTATTTAATTATGAATTAAACAATATTAAACAATTTTTAATTGCATTAAACAAGGATTAAATGGTTTAGGCAATTTTAATTATTCAAAACAGAAAACAACAATTATATTTAAATAGGTTATTTAAAATGGTACTGAAAACATATTTTATTTGTATTTATTGGATTAGCAAATAAATAGTTATGGAATTTACAAGTTTACATTTGAAACATTTGAATTTGAAATTTAAATGTATTTGAAGTTTTCAAAACAGTACACAAATTTGATATTTGGAAAGTTTAGGAAATGTAGATCAATATAGATATAAAGTTTGTGGTTATTGGATTTATAAAACAAAAGATATGGAATTTATAGGTTATTATTCAAATCTGTTTATTAAAAAAAAAGGAAATTTGGAATTGTTGGAAATTCGCAGAAATCCAACTGTCACGCAGCAGCACTCTACCCACTGCCACTGCGCAGTGGGCCAGCTGCCACAGTGGCCCTGGCGCAAGCTCACGTGGCCACCCAGGTCGATGACAGTGGGCCTGCCCACGCTGCGGAAACAAATCCACAAAAAATGTGGGGTTTTGGCTACTCGAACCCGCGCCCAGGCGCTGCGCGCAAAAGGCCAGTACCACTGCGCTACGAATGCGTGTTTGACAGGTAAGGGGTTGGATGCTGGTTGAGGTTCAGTCCGTTTAACTGAATCTCTGACGAACAGAAACATGCTCGTCCGTCAGACAGAGTTCGCCGGAGTTAAAACGTCGACGAAACACAGTCGAACTCGATACGAATCGGATGCGTGGACGTGGAGATGGGTGCGCAAAGATGTACTGAACAACAGAGAGGGATGAGGGGGTGGGGACGGCGCTCACCAGCGTGTGGCGTCGATGCAGAGGCTCGACGCTGACGCAGGACGACGACGGCGGCAGAAGCGTCGACGGCGGCGCGCATCCAGACCATCTCGAGCTCGATGAAGGAGTCCAGAAGGAGGAGGAGGCAGTGGGTGGACGATCCCCGTGGTCAGAGCTCCACGAGGGGCCCAGTAGCGATGACGGCGCGCCGGAATTCAGAGTCGTGGTCGCGGTGGCCGGAGACGAGGTTGCAGATGGCGGCGACGAGATAGGTGGCCTCCAGGCGATCTCCGGTGTCCAAGACGTAGAGGAGGGTGAGGGCTTTTGATTTCAGGTGATGGTGGGAGGGTAGAGGGTCATGGCGACGGCGCGGTGGCCGGAATTCAGAAGGATGCTTCGGTGGCCGCGGCAGAGAAGATTCCGAGGACGAGGTCGTGGCGAGGATAGGAATTGCGGCGGGCTCGAGGAGAGACAGCTGACCTAGGGATTAGGGCAGCGCCAGGGGGGGGGGTCTAGGCTCCTTATAGGTGCTAGGGGTGTCTCCTGGCCGTCGGGTTGCTACGGTGGCGACGTGGCTGCACCGATTGCTTGCCGTACATGAGGGAGACGAGGGCGATTCTTCTAATCGAACCGGTACGCGCACTGGTGGGCTGGGCTGAGGGTTTTAGATGCTTAGGTGGGCTTGGGCTGCTTAGGTGCTGCTGGCGCGCGGTAGTTAGCTGCGTTTTATTAATTTCTCCTGTGTTATTTTTTTCTGAAACAGTTTTGGATTAAAACTGTTAAGGTTTTATTTAACAAAAATTTCAGAAAAATTAGGTTAGGCTAGTTAGGAATTTAGAAACCATATTCCAACTTTGGATTTCAAAAATTTATTTTTAAAATAATAGTTTGTATTTGAAATCAACATAGAGGGATTTTGATATTAATAAAACCTTATTTCAAACAACACTTTTTAATAGGGTTATCCCTAAGTTTCAAAGTGATTTTTAAGAGGGCAAAAAGATAGTGGTGAACCTTAAGGTTTTCAAAGGGTACTAATTTGAAAACTTGGTTTGAATTGGAAAAGATTTGGAATAATTGCTTGAATTAATGCCTTGATTAAACCAACAATTTAATGAGTGATTTGATTTGAATTTTGGAAGTAGCCATTAGGGTTTTTAACAAGAGGGGGGAAGTTATTAACAAGCAATTGGATTAAACAATTTTCACACTATTGAAGAACAGTGAGTGGTTTAGTTTGCAAGTTTGAAATTTTAAATTGTTTTGAAAATTTCAGTTGTGATGCAAACATGGTGCAATGCAATGTGATGCATATGATGCAAGCAAACAAACAGGTAACACCACAGGTGTTACAAATACCTCTATTTATAAAATAAAAAGCTATATCACATGAGTTAATCCTGCTTCCCTCTGCGAAGGGCCTTTCTTTTACTTTTATGCTGAGTCTTCACCTACTCACTTTATGCACTTTCTTGAGAGCATGTCTGTCATTCTTAGTGTAATGTTCTTGTCCAAGAACACAGTTAATTATTGTATAATTTTGATTCTTGTATCTTTGGTATGTTTACTTCTAGTCTTCATTTGAACTTCAGAGGTGCCCTACCATTTATGTTTTACTCCATTATTAAGGGTAGGCGAGTACACTTTATCATACCCTATTATGAGCATTGCAATCCTGCAGATTGATATATTTCATGTTGTTTATTTTTAGTGTGTTGATATCTCTTCATGGTCCGCATAACTACTAGGTGATTTTATCTTGCATATTTCTTATTATGAATTGACTAAACACTTGATCATATAGTGAGTATATTTACATCATATGAAGCAAATGTGTTTGTAAAAATTCATTTATCGCACTCAGTTGTCACTGAATTGTTTGAGGACAAGCAATAAGCTAAACTTGGAGGGAGTTGATATGTCCAAAACATATCTCCTTTTCCGAACACTTTTGCTATTATTTGGCTCTAAACTTGTGAGTTTTGGATACAACTAATACTGACTAACGCTGTTTTCAGCAGAATTACCTTGCAAAAATCAACTTTCGAGAAATTGCCCAGAAAAGATCCCAGAGACCAGCTGATGATCCATTTCCATGCACGTCTGCCGATGTTTACTCGGCCTAGTCTTGGTAACCACGGTAACTCTCGATTGTTGTTTCACTTCCCGTGACACATAACATCTCTGTATAGCCTTGGTCATGTTCCTTCAGTTTCATAAGACTCATGGAGGTATTCTTATTTTGTTATGACTAGCATGGACACGAGGAGGTGTTGTATTGATGTTGCCGGCCTGCATGCCGTGGGTCCATCTGCCGTTTAGTGTTATGGCCAGGGCTGGTAACCCTATAGCCCATGTGCCTCCATGACTTGTAGCGCATAACACTTATGTATACCTCTGGATCCGAGGTCCGTCACTTTTACTTGTTTTTTGTATCTTGCTTAATGTATTTTCATATAGCTAAATCCACCGTAGTTACATATTTAGAGAATTAACCTTTGTGCCAAGCATAAATCGAAAAACTATTAAAAAATTAGAGTAGCACCTATTCACCCTCCCTCTAGGTGGCTATACAAATCATTTCAATGGCAACGGCCTACAGAAGCCAACAATTGCCTCCTCGTCAACAAGGCCCGGCTGTTCGAATGGTTCGACTTGTTCGTCCGTCGTACTTCCACTAGCCGAAGAGATGGAAGATGAGCCCCGGAGGTTGCGCTAGTGTCGGACGGCGACGAGTTCACCCTCCGCATTCTGCAGCGGAGGGATGCGGTGCCGCCGAAGCAGTGCCTCGATCCCTACAACAGGGCCACCATGTACATCGAGTGGTACCGACGATTTCAGCTAGAGAGAGAGGCAACCCTCGCGCGACGGGTCTGAGAGGTGAGATGGGCGGCGGAGCGGCGCAAGGCGTGGTGGTGCGGCCGCACGCTCAAGGGCATCCTTGTCTGAGCGTGTGGCCCGCCTGAGCCGTCGTGCGTGCTTTTCCTCCCGGGGCTCGACGTGCTTTTCCTCCGGCGACAAAGAAGTTCAAATTGAAGTCTGGTGTGTCAAGAAGGAGTCGGGAATTATCATTGGGGCGCCGCAGCCACCGCCCCAGAGAGATGAGTTGACAGAGGAGTGGAGCTTCCCGAGATGCTCGGAGATGCCATCGGCGACGGAGACTCGCCTGGATTGACCATGCGCTTCTCCCTTCTACCAAGGAGCCGCCGCCCTCCCGTGCCACCCCCTCGACCCCGGCTGATAGCTCGGTTCTGCCTGACCCTATGCGCGTCGGTGGAGCAGAAGCCGCCACCGAAGAAGCTCGTAATGGTGTGAAGCCGGAGCCCCTCGACGGCGTAGTGGACCAGGACGGTCCGAGGCCGTCGCAGCAGCCGAAGCCATGAGTCCTACAACGGTGGCATCAGCTACATCTACGACAACGAGTAGATGTAGCCACCGTGTTTCTATTTTGTAAAATCATCGAATTTAAATAAAATATGATCATTGGTTAGTAATTTGACAGCATCCAAAAGTGGGGGCAGCTAGAGATGCTGTTAGCTCTACGGTGCCGGACATGTGGCTCATAGACGAGGCGGGCCGCGGTCGCATCATTTCGAGTTTCTGACTGATTTACACTGCGCAAAAAAGAAAAAAAAAATGGACATCCCGAAAAATTGCTTCAGCTAAGCATGCACATAGGCTGAAGCTGGTTTCCAGCTATGATTGATTAGGCATGAAAACCAAGTCCTACCACGCTTATCACATGGCTTTGAATGACTCACCAGTGTCAGAGTCCGGCATCCCAGCGTTGGGCTTGTGTAATGGCACGACGCTAAGTAAACGGCCTCGCGGGTCTCAGGATCATCCATGCTTCCGAAGCAAGTTTTTTTGGTGATTCCCCTCCAACCACCCGCAATCCGTTACCGATTATCCCCACCCTATCACCATTTGACCCGATAAGGCGTCGAATTCGACCACAGGTAGCAGCTATCAGCTATCAGCTTGATCAGCAAGCAGTCACCACGCCCAAATCAACAAACCGAACACCTCACGGCACCACCTACAGGTCTATGAGGAACGGAGAACCGACGACCCCCACTGAAGCCCGCCCTCCACAACGCCGCCGGCACCGACCCCAAACACTGCTAATCCCACCTCCTCTGCCCCCGCGGAGCCCCAGCTCGCCGGCGCCACCTTCTGCCTTCTCGCCGCGGGAAATGGCCGGTGGCGACGCCAAACACTGCTAATCTGGTCGGATTCGAATTCCGTATTCTACTGCAACAAGTCCCGCCCGGATTCAGACCCCCTTCTCCTAATCGGAGTACAAGAGCGAGGTATCGATCCCCATAAGATAAGCTGCCTGCCCTCGGCTTGAGCTTCAGATTAGTTCCAGTTGATTTGGTAGCCACACAGGGAACCAATTCATCTCCCAGAAGACACGGGCTTTGCAAATTTTGGCTCCAATGGAGGCCTGTAGCGTAGCCAAGATAATGAGCTTTGTACAGTTTGGCTTCACAACTTTGCCTAAGCTCTTGGCTCTGTCTCCCGGTTCACTGCAGAAATTCAGAAAAGGCTCACCACGGATGCGAACCGAGACTCTGTTGCCGGAGCTGCCGGGGGACATATTGATGGATATCTTTGCCCTCCTGGAGATCCCTGACCTTGTGCGTGCAGCCTCTGTGTGCTCCTCCTGGCACTCCGCGTACACCAGCCTACGCAGCCACCCTGAGCTGTACAGACGACCTCAGACGCCTTGCCTGTTGTACACCTCTGAATCTGCTGGTGACAACGTAGCCTGTCTCTACAGCCTCGCGGAAAAGAGGGTCTACAACTTAACTCTTCCAGATCCACCCATCCGAAGTAGGTATCTCATTGGGTCCTCACATGGTTGGCTACTTACCGCTGATGACAAGTCTGAGCTACACCTTGTTAATGCCATCACTGGCCAACAGATAGCTCTCCCGTCGGTGATCACCTTTGATTATGTAGAGCCAATCTTTGATAGTGCAGGCACGATTATTAACTATAAGGTGTGGGAGTCACCCTATGATCCGGACTTAGACACTGAAATGGCTGGACGCGAAATGTTATTACATGTTCCACCCAACGAGCTTCGTAACCACATCTACGACAGGGCCTTCATTTTTCCGGATCCATCCACAGGAAGCTATATTGTGGTTCTCATCCACGGTCCAGGACGTCAGCTTTCGTTCGCAAGGGTAGGAGATCGTAACTGGACCTTGCTGCCACCGGGTTCGGAATATGAACAATGCACCTACATGGATGATCTCCTGTATGCATACACGAGATATGGAAGAATTGATGCTTTTGATCTCACCGGTCCTACTGTCACGAGGAATATAATTTCAGATGAGATTGACTACAGCATTGGTACTCACTGGGGGACCTTATACCTTGTTTCGGGACCGTGGGGCAGTCTGCTGGAAGTCTGCAGGAAAAGAGAACTCGTGGATGCGGGTTATGAGGAGCCCATAGCCAAAACTGAGAAAATCTTGTTACACAAAATCGATATTGCAGCAAAAGCGCTTGTGAAAATAAATAGCTTGCATGATCACGTGTTGTTTCTTGGACACAGCCAGGCACAATGCCTTAGTGCTGAAGATTATCCACAACTGAAGGCTAATTGCATCTATTTCACAGATGATGATAAATTTGCTTGGAAGCGTAAGAACATTCCCCGGGATATAGGTGTTTTCAACTTGGAAAATAACAGTACGGAAGAAATTGTATCTCCGTTTTGGTACAACTGGCCTAGTCCCATATGGATAACACCCAGTCTTACACTAATGAACTTGTCATTGTATAAATAGGTAGTATTTTTAAATTATTATGTACTTTTATTCTGGGGTCTGTCTGTTGACCAAACTTACCATTTTTTGTGGGCATATGCTATGAAAACGGAGGCATGTTCCGTTTTTCTCTTCTTTATGCCTCGTTTGCTATACTGATAAAAATATATGCTCGAGAACCAAATATGAGGAATCGAAATTGGGAAATTTCACTTGATATATTTTCCTGAATGGCATTGTACCGGCTTTCTGTTCTCTGCATAGCTTTCCTATTCATGGCACATTCTTACTGAATATTGTTTGTTTGAGATACTTTTTTCTCATAACTGGAAGTACAAGCCATGTAGTGACCATACAGTAGAATGGTCTGTTGTTCTCTTCAGTATGAGATATCCTGGTTGCATTGATGTTTTCATTGCCCTTGAATCATTTATTTGATTGGGATGTTTCACATTAACTAGCAAATGAACACAACATCATTTTCAGCAAACATTGTCGGGACATGTTGCTAGTGCAATTGCCCAAAGATAACTGAAGGACGATGTATGTAGTTACATAATTTCTCAATTGATACTTCATATGGTTGTTTGATGCTCTGGCAAGCATTTCTACTGAGATTCTTTTAAAAAAAAAGTAAGATTGTGGCTAGTTATAGAATGTTGCTCTGACTGGCATATTTGATGGCATGCTCATGAAAACATACAGTGGTAGCTTTTTTCCCTGTCAAGTCTTCCTTGGTATATCAGAAAAGAGTGTCGAATAGAGGATTTTTGCACTATTGTTTTGTAGGTACTCTCAGTGGGCCTGGGATAAGCTTGGACCTGAAGGGAAGCGGCAAGATCGCCTTCTATCTCTGATTTTGTTGAGAAGATTCAAATCCGGTCCACTTCTACCATTTGGCCAATCAGCTTTGGGGCGTGCCTGCTAATCCTTTGGAAGACATGGAATGCCAGAGTCTTCAGCGCAAAAGATGTGACCAAGCAGATTTTATTACAGAGAATTGGCTGCTAGAAAGTAGATGTTGCTCAGATGGCTTTGGTACAACCGGAACTCTGCCGATCGTCCATGGAAGGGCTGCTCTATACCTAGCAGCAATGTGGACCATGATGTCTTTGCTGCCTGCTCCTCAGTTGCAATCAATGATGGTAGTTTCTGGTTTGACCACTGGCTGTTTGGAGTGGCACCAAAGAAGCAAACCCTTTTCTGTCAAAGAGGCACTCTCGGAACACATATGGATGCATGGCCTGTCAAGAATTAACTCTATGACGCAAGTCTCCCGGTCTGTGCAGCTTTGGTAAAAGATTCAGCATGCTCACCTTCATCATCCACACTCTTTTTCCTGGAAGCTTCGACGGATAACTTGTACCCAGCTAGATCAGCCTACAACCAGAGATGATGGCCTAACAGTGCTTCCTGCCTTCTTTGTGATCAGGAGATGGAATCCGTTTTCCATCTTTCCTTCACTGGCCCTTTTGCAAACAAGTTTGGTGTCTCCTCGGCCAGAAGGCGTGGCATTGCATGGGAAGCCTCAAAATATGGTGGTCAAGAAGCTTCATGTCCTCTAAAACCGAAGAGAAGAGGGAACAATGCACTTTGGGTGTATATACGATCTAGCATCTATGGAAGGAGCGAAACCATGGAAGGAGCGAAACCGAAGAACCTTCAGAGGCATTGTACACCAATTCCGCTTTCTTTTCCCTGCATTGCTTTCTGTTAAGTTCAATGGGAAGCTACTGAATTTTTTTAACCTACAAGGGGACTTCGACAAGGTGAACCTCTATCATCTGATATGTTTTTATTTTTAGCGGAAGGTTTTTCAAAGCTTCTTCAAAATGAAATTGTCAATGGCCGCATCCAAGAATGAAAAGTTGCCTCTGAGAGCCCAGGTATATCTCATTTTTTTCCGCCTATGACATTTTTTTTTTCTTGCAAATGGTGATAAATCAAGTAAGATTAATGTGTTTCTGCAAAAAATATGAAAATAGCACTGGTCAAATTTTGAGTCCCGCAGCCTATCAAGAATTAACTCTTCCGATTAAGATGGCTTTGGTACAGCCGGGACTCTTCCGATTATCCATGGAAGGGCTGCTCTATCCCTTGCAGCAATGTGGACCATGACGTCTTCCCTGCCCGCTCTTCGATTGACATCGGTGATGGGGGAACAACAAGTTTCTAGTTTGACTACGGCTATTTGGAGTGGCAATATGCCTCCCGATGTTTTTAATTTGGCAAGGCACACACCTTTTTTTCCTGCCAAAGAGGCGCTCTCGGGCCACAAATGGGTGCATGGCCTATCAAGAATCAACTCTGCGACGCAATTCTCCCAGTCTGTGCAGGTTTAGTAAAAGATTTTGCATGCTCACCTTCATGAGCATTCGGACTCTGTTTCCTGTAAGCTATCGGACGGATAACTTGTACCCAGCTAGATCAGCCTACAACCTCCAGTTTATTGGCAGAATTGCTGCCCCAAGCCTTGTGGATAGCTGACAGTCTAAACTCTAGAGGATGGCCTAACAGTGCTGCTTGCCTTCTTTGTGATCAGGAGATGGAATCCCCTGTCACTGTCCCTTTTACCAACAAGTTTGATGTCTCCTCGGTGGGAAGATGCCGCATTGCACGGGAAGCCTCAAAAGATGGCGGTCAAGATTCTAAATCTGAAGAGAAGAGGGACCAATGCCCTTTGGGTGTATATACGATCTAGTATCTATGGAAGGAGCGAAACCGAAGAACCTACGAGGGCAAAGAATTGAATCCAGTTAGAGTTGTGGCTCATGGGAGAGGCTTTTCAAAAGATGTGATGTGTATCTCAGCCTTCTTAAGGCCATGTATTTCTGTAACTTCCTTTTGTGGCCTTTGAAACAGCATGCTTATACTTGTAGCAACAAGTGATTTACACCACTTACAAAAGATTGGATGGATGTCTAGCAGATGTCCAATAGTGTTCTGTTTATACTAACACTACACTTAATTTTCTTGCTGTACTACATTCTATGCGCATGGTAGTCCTCATGGAGTCCGATCTCCCGCGCATCATTTCCGAAAACGAAGCAGCCCTTTTTGCTGCATTTCCACACCCCTCCCTTGTGGAATCTGTTCACATGGCATGTAACCTGAAACAAAATTGATCATGTTAGTCCAAATTCAGCTATTAACCACAAGATAATTAAGATAAATTGAGTTCAAACACTTTGCCATTATCGGGGAGAGAGTGAGAAATAGCTACCTCCGTCTGAATGTTCTCAATTTTCCGCTCCTTGCACTCATGTATGTGACAGATCATGCACGGGGTTACATTTTTGCCCTTGAACTCTCGATTCAGTTTCCAATAGCGATTATGAGCAGCAATTTCTTCATCCTACAAATTTTAGCATTCAGAGTAAGCTGCTGGAAACCGATGATTAATTGTTATCCGGTTTCTGGGCCAGCAATCGATGATTACACTCTACCACCAGCGACCATGGTCACAGCATAAATTCGAACAACAAGATTAGGATGAGAGATCATACCTCGGGGTCATGAAGCCGAGCGCAGCCGGAAGGTCCGGCTGCTGCAGGCGAGGCGGAAGTCGAAGAAGACGACGCCGGTTCCTCCGCGCACGTGGCCTTGTTCTTGATCGCCTTCTTCTTGGCCCGCTCGTTCTTGTCCCGCTTGTTCTCGGCCCGCTTGTTCTTGTCATCCTGGCGCTTGTTCTCGGCATCCTCGGCCGCCTGCTTCTTGGCCGCCTGCTTCTTGGCCGCCTCGGCTGCCTCGGCCGCCTGCTTCTGGGCATCCTTGTCCGCCTGCTTCTTGGCCGCCTCGGCAGCATCGTCACGCGCCTTCTTGGCATCCCCAGCCGCCTTCTTCTTGGCAGCCTCGGACGCCTCGGTCGCCTGCTTCTCGGCGGTCTCGGTCGCCTGCTTCTCGGCGGCCTCGGCCTCGGCCTCGGCCGCTTTCTTGGTCGCGTCGTCGGGGGCGGTAGGGTGCTCACCACCGCACGCGTTCGTAGCGTCGTCGGGGGCGGTAGGGCGCTCACCACCGCACGCGGTCGTAGCGTCGTCGGGCGCGGCACGGCGCCCACCAACGGACGCAGGCAAGAACCGCAAAAGCTTGTGCAGCTGTGCGCATGCTGCGCGCAAGAGCTCCAGGACAAACGATGGCCGACGCGCTCGCACCGGCACCGGCCGCCGCTGGTCCATCCCGAGAACGGAGGGCGATGAGTCTAGGAGAGTTCTGGGGTTGGAGGCGAAGCAGGAGGAGGTTGGCTCGGCGGTGGTGGTGGGTGTTGTTCAAAGGAGAGAAAGGCGGGGCGGGGAGGGAAATATATAAAGGATGGAATGGAGGCCCAACGGTTTTCTTTTTCTTAATTTCTTTTAATTTTTATTCCTATCGTCTCTCTCTGTTCTCTTCGATTCGATCTCCAGGCTCCGGCTCCGGCAATGGCTCGCCGTGTCGTTAATAACTCAGACCGACAGGTGGGCCAAGCGAGCCAGGTCGGTCGGTATCACCTGTTCCGATCCAACCCTTGAGTCCAAATGTCAAAACCAAAACCTATCCCCCACCTTCCGCCGCCGGCGACGAGCTGCGCCTCCCTCCACCAACGCCTGATGCCGCGCTCCGGACAGCTGCCTAGTCACCCGCGAGCATCCGGGGATCTCGACCTGCGTCCACCACATCTCCTCCAGCATCGATGCGCGCTGGCTCAATCTCCTCGTCGACACCCAACTCCCCGGCACCTTCTTCACCACCCACCCGCCTCTACACCTGCCTCTGGAAGTTCCCGGACGCGGCCGGCCTCCGCGCCGTCTCCTTCCCCCACCTCCGGGAGCTCGGCCTCTGCTGCGCTCAAGTGGAGATCGAGCTGTTGATGGGTGGACGGGGAAGACTGGGGAGCTGCAATATACAAGCCGCTGAAGCTGGATTCTGCAATTCAGGAGCAATGGCACTTTACTGGATTTGCTGGATGGAGGTACTATCTAGCATTGCAGTTTTCAAGTTGTTGATTCTTCTGCTCCATGATCGCTCACTTGCTGACTGGGTTTATAATGTTGCAGTATGCTAATCTCATCAGCCCACTGCCAAGCTCAACCTCAATTTCTGGGAAGATGAATGCGAATGTCTGCTGTTGTGCATCAGGGGTGATGACTTTCAGTGAGCTCAGAGGGGTCCATGCTGTCATTTTGATGGCCAACCCAACATTCGCTGCTCTCTCGTTTGGGAGAAAGAAGTAGCTGTTACAGATTAGCAGATGCAGTACAGAGGGTGAAATCGAAACATTTTTCTCATCAGTTCAGAAACATTTGGTCCTGATGCTTTTCAGTGGGGTTGCAAGAGAAATGTATACTTGGGCATGTTTACATTCTTAGATAGGTCCAGTAGGATACTGGTGATTATCCTTGAGACATGATGCTACTCCTTCATAGTCTTGTGATTTAATTTTCACAACATTTTTTGTTCAAGTTCAAACTGGCAACAAGATGTGGATATCGTCGTTCAGGGTAATACTTCTCCTAGTATATGCAATGTTATGCTGTTCTAACAGGGTAGATTTCTGATGTGGATTACTGCAAATTGTTACCCAAAGATGCTATTCTGCCAAATATGACAAGTCTGGAATCAATTGAAATTGATTCACGGGTACTTCAGACTGGACAAATAATATACTACTCGAGAAATGTTGAAGTACATAGCTGCTCGTTTTCTAAACAAATATAACAGCCTCGTCTTTCTTTTTCATAACTTATCATCAAGGCTCACTGGACATATCATAATAAAATGAATCGTGTGTGTTGCATTATATACTGTTCCCCTTTCAGAGAAATTTTCTTGTTTGGATAATTGGATGCCATGCAAAAGTATTTAACACTGCATTCTTTTTCCCATAACTCAGTTGTGTTTAGATACCAAGCTAACCCATGTGTAGTAATAAAAGCTAACTGCCTGATGCTGACTGAACAACTTGATGTTACCGTTTATTCCTTAAGATTGTAGTCGGCACAATTCAGCTTTTTGTTTCTTTGTTATAGGTTGTTTTCCTGTCAAAAAATGTTACAGGATGTACCATGCACAAACTGACTTCAAGTTATCTATGCTGTTGTTATACAGGAACCAAGCAGTGTGGAAAAAATCATGGAAATTGATCAGCATGTAGGCTGTGCCATGAGTGGCCTTTTTGCTGATGCTAGAACACTGGTTGAGCGTGCTCGTGTTGAGACCCAGGTACACACTTCTGTTATTATACATACATACATACACACACACACATATATATATATATATGCAATTCATACCCTTCATCCGTTAACTTAATTTCATATGTTCACAAACAGAATCATAGGTTCAAATATGGGAGCCAATGACAGTAGAATCTACCACGTAAGCCATCTGTGACTTGGCTTTGCGCTTTGGCGAAGGTGAAGAAGAGTCAATGGTGAGACTCATTTACTCTTACTCTATTAATGCAATGACAACAAGTCTTGCACACCTGAAGAAAATGGAAAACACAATTATCAGCAGAATCCTTCTTTTCTTATTTCATCTCCTTTTTTAAAGGAATTAATATAATACCTAATAGCCAATGTTAGTTGAGATAGCTATTAAAAAGACGAGTTGGTGAATCTAGAAAAATCCAGGCTGCACTTAGTTTGGCTCATTGTTGGTTATTTTCTTCTAACAAAAACAGTGGACTTTTGAGTTGCAGTACTTTGTTATGGTGTGTGTATTTGCAAAAAAGACCCGCATTAGTAAAAGCAATGTAATTAATCTCGGTTATAAATTACTTTGTTGTCTGCTCACATTTTCCTGTATTCTAACCGCCAACCAGTATGGTAGGAGAGGGTTCTGATGTCCTTTTTTTATGCAGTCACGACCATTTGGAGTCTCTCTCCTTATTGCTGGCCATGATGAAAATGGACCCAGCTTGTAAGTATTGATCTGTTTAACTTGGCTATTTGGGTTGTTAACGTTTATTTGAATAGTGAACATTTTGCAGTGTACCCTCTTTTGTTTAAAACAGTTGTTTGTAAGTTAGTACATTTTACAATCATTTTATGGAAATGAGTTTTACCAAGTTGTTCTAATGGCCATATGTGTAATTGTTTTTTCCTGCTTACTCATTTTAAGCTGATATAATAAAGATCATACTTTTAATATAGCTGCTTGCTTTGCTTTTCGAAATTCAAGCTGTTTTACATCCTCTTAATCGAGAGTTCATATTTGAAAACCTGGCATTGTCAAAGTGTCCAGAAAGTGGCTTCGGGTTTTTATGAGTTACATTGTCCATCCTCTTATATGTTTATGCATTTTTTCCTCCTATAAGAAAAAATAACTATATCCCTCCTTCCTGATAATTCATAGTATTATGTCTTTTATATTAGCTGGGGTTGTTGATTAATGCATATACTGTCTAGGTGATGCACTTGAAACATCTTTTTGTATGGCATTTCTGTCTGTCTTTGTTGTAAGGCGAGCGTGTAACTACATTAGATGATCAGTTTAGAAAGCCAGCTGAAACCTTGCTTATTAATAATTCATGGATCAATTCTTGCGTAATGCAGGTAACACAGATCCATCTGGGACCTTTTGGCAGTGCAACGCCAAGGCAATTAGATCAGGCTCTGAAAGTGCCGATAGCTCATTACAAGAGCAGTATAACAAGGTACTGTACACTAAGTTAAATAGGGGATTACCATAAGTTAGGTGCAGCTCAAGCACCAAAAACATAAGAAGCTACCAGTTCTTTTGAAGAAAATATACTGCATGGGTTGTAGAGATAAATTGCACGGCAAGACAGGACCCAAATCTGAATTAATAGTCTTATAGACCCATTGACCATGCAACCTATGACATCAGAGCCAGTTACATGGTGTTTATGGACATATACCAATTGAACTACAGCTTAGAATCTTAATTTTGCCGTCCGCATAGAAATGCATAGCAAATCTGGTTTCGCTATTTAATAGGCTTGCGTTCAGTCATCAAAATGCATGCATATCTCCCTCTACGCCGACGACGTGGTACTATTTTGCCACCCCTCGCCGAGTGAGATCGCCGCGATTAAGGCGATCCTCGGGCTTTTCGGTCACGCATCCAGGCTCGCGGTAAACTACAGCAAGAGCTCCGCCACCATGCTCAATTGCGAACCAGGAGACACAGAGCTGATCACAGAGCACCTGGGATGCAAGATTGCTGACGTGCCGCTCACGTACCTTGGGATCCCCCTCACCATCAGACGCCCCACAAGTGCGCAGCTGCAGCCACTTGTCGAGACGGTCGGCGGCATGCTCCCCAACTGGAAGTCGAGGCTCATTAACAAATCTGGCCGCCTCGCCCTCGTCAAATCCGTGCTCTGCGCCATCCCGATTCACCAGCTCCTCGCCTTTGCCCCACTGAAGAAAACGATCAAACTGATCGAGAAAATTCAGAGGTGGTTCCTATGGGAGGGCCGCGCCGCCGCCAACGGTGGTAGCTGCCATGTCAGTTGGCGCCGCATCTGCCGGCCTATCCCTCTAGGTGGCCTCGGGGTCCAGGACATGGAGCCTGCCGGTCTCGCTCTACGACTTCGCTGGCTATGGTACAGCTGCACAGACGAGAGCAAAGCTTGGCATGGCCTCGATCTCCAGTTCTCCAAAGTCGAGCAGGACCTGTTTTTCGCCTCCACCTCGCTCATCGTCGGGGATGGCAGAACAGGCAAGTTCTGGGAGGACCGCTGGATTAATGGACGCTCAGTCCGCGAAATTGCGCCCCAGCTCTGCGCCTGCATCCCTAAACGCCGGCGCAAGCGGCGCACCATCGCTGAGGGCCTGCAGAACCACTCCTGGGCGCGTGACATTCATGGCAACCTGGGCATCGACGAAATTGGCCAATACCTGCTACTGTGGCGTGATACCGAACGCGTCACCCTCACAGAACGCCCAGACCAGCTAACCTGGAAGTGGACTTCCAGTGGCGCCTATTCCGCACGCAGCGCGTATCTCGCCACGTTCCATGGCTCGGCTGGCTGTGAGGCTTGGAAGCTAATCTGGAAAAGCTGGGCGCCGCCACGGCACCACGAGTCAAAGGGTGACTTCTTTTAAGTTTCTGCTTATGCAGAAGTTGTGGTGGGGGGAAACTCCAGAAACTCCTCAGGAGACTTCTTTTGGCTTCTCATGTTTTTGCTTATTTTCTAGGTTGGGCTTTGATATGTCCGATATACCCCCGAATTTGATATGTCCACTTAATAAACGAATATGCATGTATCATACGCTATGTTTAAATAGAAAATGAGCTAGATATTAAATAAGATAATATAAAAGGGTCTAGTTATTTCGGAATTACAATAATAATAGATTCATTAATCCAGTACATGCCAAAATATGAAAGGGTCTAGTATCTACTGTCAATATCATCACTGGCACATCATATACTATCTTGTAACACATCATCTACTACCTACTGTCAATATCATCACAGGCACATCATAGTCTATCAATATTCTGTAGTACAAATAGTTTGTATTATCAATAGTCTGTAGTACCATCATCTACTATCTACTGTCAATAGTCTCAAGCTGTAAATATAGCATCATCTACCATCATACCTACTAACAGCAAATTGAGCGGGAGGAACAGATGCTGCACGGGAACCGGGTGGAGCAGGATGGGGACGGACGGGATCTTGGCTCGAGCAGAACGGAGCAGCACGGGGACGGCCGAGTGGAGCAGGACGGGAACCGGTTGGACAGAGAGTATCGATAGATGGAGCAACCATAATTAGTTAATCGTGACAAAAAGTGTAAAAAATTACTTGGTAATGGAAGTGCCTAAAGCTTATTCTTTTTTTTAGATAGGCTCATTCTGCATGAAATGAAGATGTTATCCGAAGAGAAGATTCTTGTGCTTTCTTGGCAACGGCCAGCGATTTCATCACGCCAACAATATTTTTACACGAGGCCAAGCAAGAAAATTCACATGTACTCACTTTGGTCCCTTTTACTCCGCGTTTTAGATTTGTCTTAAGTCAAACTTTATAAATGTTCGACCAAGTTTATAGGAAAAAAATATTAACATTCGCAATACCAAATCAATAGCATTCGCTCCAACATAGAATATATATTCATATTATAAATGTTAGTTATTTCTTTTATAAACTTTGTTAAACATTAATAGATTCAACTTAAGACGGACTTAAACAAACCTAATATGCGGAGTAAAAAGGAAGGGAGGTAGTATGTTTATGTATAGGGATTCTAAGAATTACGTCCAAATCATCGGATATATTTGCTGGACCAGATCTGTATCCCAAGAATTAGCGCTAGGATTCCATCATCCCAAGAAACCGTCCTAACCACAGGATGCCCCGAAGTAGATAAGTGAATTTGGAGTTTCTAAATGGAATGCGTTCCTCCTGGGTAATGGAGAAGATAGGGAACGTACAAAAGGAATAACAAAATACCGAGTCTCCTTGAGTATATTCCTAGCGCCACCACTTCTGCTAGGCCGTTTACTGTCTGCAAGGTAATAATATTCAAAACTCCAGGCACTTGTTGATCCGTTCCTGAACATAAAATAATCCAAAAAATCAAAATGGGTATATGATTCCTTACTCATATGTGTTTTCCAGCTGACCCGCAAAAGACGGTGGGCATCATGTGATCCAACCCCATACAAAAATTAAGTGAAAAAATGGCCAGAACTGAGTGCAGATTTGCGTTCTCAAAAGAAAAATTGAAATAAATATTTTTGGTATTACAAACCAATCCAATATACTATGTTCTATTCACGTATTTCTTGTTCACTACAAAACGGGATATTTGCATGGAAAATTAGAGTGTTCATCAGCTACATATGGCAACTTGCTTAAGGGGTACCCTAACTGATGAATCATTTCAGCCCTAGATTTCTTCATCAAGTGAAGTTCTAAAATTATAAATAGACAAGGGAATTGTCTGTAAAGTGGAGTAACCTTCATAAGAAGCACTTGGGGCACTTTCTCATTTCAGTTGCATCCTTTAGGTCAGCGGCTACACTGGTGTCATCTTCCTTGGTAGTAAGGGATTTATGACTACCAGCTAGCTGTAAAGAGAAGGCACAATTGTCATCTTCAATTTATGAATCTGGGTGGCATTCAAAATGAATCTGCATGGCATAAGAGCTCACCATCTTTCTGACCTTGATCATGAAACACGAAGATCAATCACTAAAATTAAATTGAAGTGGCATAACTGCAGAAATATTCATGACAATGAACATAATTCTGCAAAAAAACGGAAATATATACAGATCATCAACTTAGCTACACACCACGCCGTGGAATCGTATATACTATCCTTGGACTCATTTTTATAAAGGAAATGATCCAATAACAATATAGACTCCAAAAATCCTAATTAACAGTACTAAGAGCACAACAACACGCTTCCACCACTTAGAGAACCAAACATTATCAGAGTGTGACTAATTTTCCTCATGCAACACACTAAACAGGGCACTGCTTGCAGCAAAACAGAAAATACATCCCTTCTTACAACCATCAGAACGGCTTCCTGGTGCACCAAAATTATCATACCAGAAATGGAGCTGGCCTCTAGACTTACATAGTTACATGTGTGCTATTTTACTATGTACTCCCTCCGTTCACAAATAGATGACTTTCATCTGTCTTAGAAGTGGATGTATCTAGACACTAAAACATGTCTACATACATCCACTTTGGGACAAATGGAAGTCATCTATTTATGAACGGAGGGAGTAGTGGTTTGTGATTGGAACAGTCAAAAACTTTAGGCACAAATTGATTTTTTTTTTAAGGAAAATGCTAGTATCTGTAGTTTTGGAACTCTGCACCATTGTGTTGCCCAACAGATGATTAGTAACACTACATGAAATGAAGAAAAGTTGAATGCATAGATATACCTAAGATTTCTTGATCTCCATCTCAGCCATTTCTCATCAAATGGTTCTTCTATACAAGTAACTTCACCTTATTTTCACCCGTGTATCTGAATTCATTTACACAAAAAATGACACAAACAGTGAGATACCTGCAGGATCCTACATAGCAACATGTTCTTTTCCTTCATCTCAGTGTGGACGCGAGCTCACTCCAGGAGAAACCTAGTCAGGGACAGCGGGTCGGGCAGCAGCGCCGTCCAGTAGACGCTGATGACGTATTAGCCGTCCTGGAATTGGTTCAGCTGCAGTGCACAGGTCACAGGTCAGGTGAATCAGAATTCTTGCATGCACTTCTGTTTTGTTATGTATAGACCAGTGAACTCTTGTCTTAGCTGAGTTATGTATCATTATTGTTATTATCTTTACCCTGTATATGCCAGCTATCAATTAGAAGAAAAAGTAGTAATCAGATCTAATATGTTAGCTAGGCTACAAGTAAACATAACTCCCAAGTATGTACACAAGTACAATATATGACACTAATAGACAGTAATAGAGTTACACATAAAGAAGTACATTACACTCGAGTATTTTCCAGATAAGAGTAGCATATGTTTCTAAGTGAATATAAAAAAATAATCAATTACCTGGATGTTAGCACCTCACGTCCTAATAAAACGATCACCTTTGAATGGCAAAGCAAAAGAATGCTTATATGATTCAGCCTAACTAAAACTTTCAGATGAAAAAAAAAAGATGTTGGATTAAAAAAATATTTATAGGTGTGTGTCCCGTTTGGAGTGGTAGGGGCCATACCTATCCCTTCAATCCTCTGAATGTCAATAATATTATACAAATATATTTATTGGGAACGTACTTCCTATTTTCTGGTATATGGCACCAACTCCCTGTTGAAATGCATTTAGTAGCAGTGCACCACTTCCAAACTGAAGAATACGAAGAAACAAACTGTACGGGTTTGTAGAATGGAAATGATGACTTAATTTTTCTATTATCAATGTTGTGAAATCGAGTTTACAAATTTGACAAACAAACTTTCAACATATATTGTTATGTTGCATATACAATTTGTCGCATTTTCAGCGGGTGCAAGTGTCCGTTTACCTCCCATCCTACGCGTCTGAAAAGCAAATGATAGTGCAAGCATATTTGTAAACAAAAAACCCAGCCTAAAGATATCCACTTCAGTTCTTGAATTTGTTCTATACTCGGTTCATATGGAGCTAAAAAAGAGCTTGATTGAAGATTTTTACACTTTTACTACACCCATGAAATGAGTGGTGCCACCAAACTCATAAAAATGAGAACGGAGATGGTGAGAAGCCAACACCGTAAATATATCCAAGGAGCCAACACAGTTTCAAACTTGAAATTCTTCTCATTTATACTGCATGTCTGATAAAAAAAAAATCCAGACCACCTACAAATATTCTTTTATTACTGAAGATCACTTCTAGGTTTCTGACCAGCATTTCATTACAAGGAACATAGAATAAAAGGAAGATATAATACCGGCTTCTTAGCTTAACCAAAACCAGCTTCTGTGTTGTAGCCGTCCCAATCACCTTGCACAGGCACCTGTTGTACAGAAACATATTTGCTGATATGAGGAACTGAATTGACAAAGAGTGTAAAGTGACGCATTGTAGTTTATCTAGATTATTTGTCTATAGCTACTGCATTTGACGATACTATTCATCTTCGCATGAATTGACGAAGACTGTAAACTGACACATTGTAGTTTAGCACCTGCTGGACACAGGATGGTATAGTTTCTAATATTATTCATCTAGATTCTTTGTCTAGAGATAATGTATTTGTCATTTTTTCAAGATTTCTCATTCAGGCAGTTACTTCTTTTATCTTCAAATTATTTTGACAGGGAATTGGCTTGAATCATGCACCGTTTCAGATTGAGATGAGGGCAGGGATATCAGCATTCCTGGTACGCATACATCTTCCCATGCTAGGCCTATTGCACCATGTGTCTGGTTTTCAGGTTATCAGGTAAATTCTGGAATGTCAATGTTGATGGTTTCACTAAAATATGCAGAAAGGCAAATGAGGCTACACCTGCGTTGCCGAGGGGTTCGTCGGTGCCGATGTCGTCGGACGCGCAGTGCGTCTCAATGCAGGGTGAGTCCGCAGCTGTCAATATAATAAATTAAGAGCATAACTGATGCTGATCCATGTCATTAGCTATCAGAAAATGAATCATGGATATGTCACAAACTGTGAATATGCTTAACCATCAGACAATAAATCAAGGGAAATGAACCATGGGTATGTCAGAAGCTGTCAACGTTCTTAACCTTCAGAAAATTCCGATACACGAACTGTAGATGAAATGGCATTGCTATGTTCCTACTTCAATCTAAAAGTTGTGAGACGTGGTTCAGTAAATGAGGAGAATGCGATATTGCTGACCTTGGAATCCCTTTCCTGCCGACAAGGTCTCCATCTTGAGAGCTCGTTGAACTCGAGCGACTGGCCGGGATCGAAGGCGTCGACGGCCACCAGCTGGGACTCCTGCAGGCGCCGCTGCGCCTGTGCACCCGCCTTGCGGAGGCGTCGACGGCTACCAGCCGGAACTCCTGCAGGTGCAAATCTATGGATAGATTAAAGGGATACTCATCATCAACTTGTTCTTATTTGTTGGATTGAATTATGACATCATGGGGTTTCTTGATGCTTGTGTTTAGTAAAATCTCCATACTGACAAGGTGACAGTGCGGGCGATGTGTATATTAGAAAGTGCACTATTCAAGAGACAGGTGCTTGTGTAGCCCTACGCGATTCTCAACATGTTTGATCCATTAGGAACAATTTCCGAGTAACTTCTACCATGCACATTGTTAGAGGAAGTATCATGTGTTTGATTTAAATATGTTAACTTTGTTAACAGTTACCACTAGTGAAATTATGATCCCTCGGCCTTGTTTCCAACCATTTCTACAACTTTTACTTCCAGATTTGCTACATGTTACTTTGTTGCATTTTTTACAGATTTAATAAATCTTGTTTTACCATATTTTATCATCTCTTCGCCAAACTGGTGTACCTATATAGCTGAAAATTGTATTAGGCGTGTTGGGGAAAGGAGAGGCTTCTTGTATCTTAATTGTAGGGTTGCTTGAGAGGTATACATTCAACCTACATCTCCCTTAGTTCGATAAACCTTGGGTTACTCACTAATGGTAAATTTGATGATGTCCTACAAACCTCTGCGCTTGGAGGGCCAACATACTCTACAAGAGTAGTAACGTGTATTATACATCAAGCTTGTTTCAGGTGCCGTTGCGAGGGGTGAGTGCTTGAAGTTATCTTCTTAATATCTTGCAATTTTATCTTTGTTTGTCTTGTTTTATTTTTACTAGTTAGGCCTATGGTATAAAACAAAAAAATATGAGAGGGGTTTATAAAATTTATCTTGAGTTAGGACATGAAGTGTTTAAAGAGAAAGTTTAAAAACCTACAGAACTTTATTTGCATAACAGTCATGATAGTGACAATGTTATTAGTATGAATTCTTTCACCATCATTGCTAATGTTATGGAAAACTTTAAGCTTGGGAAGTCGGTTTTGATGAATATGATATTTTTAGTTCCCCAAGCTTGGAGGAGAAAAGTTACTTTAATGATACTATGCCTCCCATATATGATGACTACAATGGTGAATATGATATTTTCAGTCCACTATTTAGGAGAAAATTTATTTTTATTATGATATGCCTCCTATATATGATGATTACAGTGATAGCTATTACTAATAAGAAAGATTTCCCTTAAGTGGAAAGTAATAATAATTTTATGCATGTGGATCATCACAAGAATGTTTTATGTGATATTTATATTGTGGAGTTTGTTCATGATACTACGGAAAGCTATTTTGAGAGAGGAAAATATGATCTTAGAATTTATGTTACTAAAATACCCCTCTTTATGTTGAAAGTTTTGAAGTTGTTTTTGTTTTATCTTCCTATGCTTGCTAGTTTATGCTTCATTGATTTGTTTTCTTAAAAGATTCTTATGCATAGGAATTGGTTTATATTTAAATGGGTTTCATATTTGTTTCTTGATGTTTGATTTTGCTTCAATTCTTATTTTTATGTGAGCATCTTTTGAAATCATGAGCCTATCTTAATTGCTATAAAGAAAGAGCTTTTGGGAGACAACCCATTTTGTTTCAGCTTCTTTTTGTTTTCTTCGAGTCTTGGAAGTTTTTACCTCTCTAGCAACCTCTCCTTATCTTTTTTGTTTTGTTTTTGTGCCAAGAATTACCATTATTTGAAGGAAAGTGCAAGGTGTTGTTTTTGTTGTCTAGAAACAGATTTTTGTGCCTCGCCATTCAATTCATGTCATGCTACCAGAGCAAGATAAAATTCTGATTTTTTTTTGACACGTGACTCGGTTTGGTATCTATCTATCATTAGTATTATGTTTTCTAATTTGAACCATGGAAGTGCCTCGAATTAAATCATATTTACAAATAGTCTTGTTTTGGCAGATTTCTGCCTTTATTTGCATTTGCCTCTTCACTTGTTTCTTTTGAGGTTATTGATGACTGTGTGTTGACACTCGTTAGTAAACCCAAGAGAAAGGTTGTGAAGAGTGCAGCGACAAGTTTTTCCTCAGAAAGAAACCAAGGTTGAATCGACCAGTAGGAGAAATAAATCACTTCCGAAGTTTGATGCAGCTGATGTTGGCAAGGTGCACTACCGGTTCAGCAGCAATGTGGAATCTACACAACACAATCAAGTTACTTTGCCCCAACGAAACAGTGAGGTTGTCAATCTCACTGGTTTTGCTGAAACAAAGGATTAGACGTATAGTGTGGAAATTGGTATTTGGTTGCAGTAGATAAAAGAGAACAATGATGGCGGTAGAAAAACAGTAATTGCAGTAATAAAACAGCGGTTGCGGTGATTGTATATTAGTATAAAGAAATATACCGGGGTCCACGGTTCACTAAAGGTGTCTCTCCAAAATAGATAGATAACATGATGGGTAAACAAATTAGATTTGGGCAATTGACATATATAAAAGTGCACCATAGTGCATATGCATGACATGATGATTACTATGTGATTCATCCGGACATTACAACAAGATACATACCGTCATCCAACTTCATCTATGACTAATAATCCACCCTCAGAGTGTCATCTGAGCAAACCTTGGGTATTAAGTAAAGTGTGTAATGTAAACAATAAAATTATCCTTATATAAAGCATTGTTGTTTTCCCTAATGACAACAGCACATCCCCCAACCGTTATGTTTCTGTCACTCGAGCGTGACTGAAAGGGAGGCATGAACCCACTATCAAGCATAAATACTCCCTCTTGGAGTTACAAGCATCAGCTTGGCCAGAGCATCTACTAGTAACAGAGAGCATGCAAGATCATAAATAACATACACATGAAAAGAACATGATAGATTGATAATCATTGGATATATCATTCAATATTCATCGGATCCCAGCAAACACAACATGTAGCATTACAATAAGATGATGTTGATCATCTTAGGCAGCTCACAAGATCTAAACATGAGGCATAAAGAGGACAGAACAACCATCTAGCTACTGCTTTGGACCCGTAGTCAGGGATGAACTACTCACGCATCATTCTAGAGGCAGGCATGGTGATGAAGAGCCCTCCGGAGATGATTCCCCCTCCCGGCAAGGTGCCGGGGAGAACTCCAGAACCCTCCTGAACTAGGGTTGATGATGGCAGCGGCTGCGGATGTTTTTGGTGGAAAAGGCTCGGGTATTTAGGGTTAACCCGTTAAGAGGTATAAATAGGCGAGAGGGCAACATCGGTGGGCAGAAAGGGGGCCCACACCACCCTCCAAGTCTCCTCATGGTGTGGGGGCCCTGAGACCCCCCTCTGGGTCTCCTCCGGACTTCGTGTACGTGACGACTTTCTAAGACTCTAGGATTTCGTTTCGTCCCATTCCGAGAATATTTCTAGGACAATTTTTTCGAAACTAAAAACAGCAGAAAACAGGAACTGGCTCTGTGGCATCTTCTCAATAGGTTAGTCCTAGAAAATCCATAAAAATGAAATAAAGTGTATAAGAAACATGTAGCATATGGCATGAAAACAACATAGAACATCAGAAATTATGTATACGTTTGAGACATATCAAGCATGCCCAAGCTTAGTCCTACTCGTCCTCGAGTAGGTAAATGATAAAAACAAATAATTTCTGAGGTGACATGCTACCAACATAAACTTGATCATCATAATGTAAAGCATTTAAACTAAGGTCAAATGTAAAGGTTGTGGTTTATAGTTTAAATCTAAATGGAGTAATGTCTGAACCATTAGAAAAAACAAAGTAATTGTTTTTCAAGGAATCAATACTAAAAGACAATCCACTTTGCAAAGTATATTAAAGATGATTTAAGCTTCAAAAACAACAATATAATCATCCAAAGCATCCAACTCTCACAACAACTCCTGTTAGGATCAAGTCAAGTGACAACAATATGCACGTGGAAAAATCATCAAACTATTTGGGAACTCAAAACAAGCAAGCGTTATGTATTGGAACCTCGCACCAGGATGCTATGGCTAAAAGGACATTATGGGGGGTTTGGAAGGTCAATGGAAGAAAGTCTCACACAGCTGAAAGTGATCATTAGACAAGAGGAAGTCTTATAATCGAAGCTACGCAAGGAGTAGTGATTGCCACACGATGGATTCACGTAGAGCTATAAGTGTCTGAAAGCTCTCCAATGAAACTAGTGGGGGTGCATCGAACTTGCTTGCTCATCAAGACCTGGAGCACTTTTGAGGAGGCTCATCATTGGAATATACAAGCCAAGTTCTATAATGTAAGTTCCCCACATAGTTATGCAAGTCATAAAATGAAAACTCTCTCCAAACTGAAGTATTGGTGCTAACAAAGCACAAGTGTGGAATAAATGATAGTAGTCGCCCCCTCTCTCTTTATTATCTCTCTTTTGCCCTCTCTTTTTTGGGTCTTTTCTCTTATATATATATATATATATATATATAGGAAAATGGTTGAGTACTCCTGGGTGTACATACTCTCACGTGCACATATACCACATAACTGAAACTAAAATATCTCTTATGTATATATATATATATATATATCCTCACTGGTAGAGGCAACACTCTATTTTACAATGAATCATCACACTTTTAGTACTCATAACTGAAACTAAAATATCTCTTATGTATAAAACTAAATGCTCCCGCCAGTGTAGCAGTATGCAAAGTAACAATGGGACATGTAACAAGTAACATAATGATGATGGATGTTGTATGGCAATATATCTCGGCATGGCTATGGAAATTCCATGATAGGTAGATATGGTGGCTGTTTTGAGGAAGATATTTTGGGCTTATGTGTAGAAGAATAAAGTCCTCCCACGGGGTTTGGATGAACTAGTGATGTTTGCACCAACTCTCAATGTGAGAATGGGCAATGCATAGTACCGAAGAGGCCAACAAATATGGATGATGGAAGTGCCAGAAAACCGCAACTTAAAACTCACAAGTTACAAGATTACATCTATAAATTTGATCATACAAGGCATAACGAAAATCACTCCAAGAGGGTCCGTGGCAGTGACAAGTCACTGTTGGCTACCCCGACTGTAGCGCGTAACAAAAAGCCATTACGATTGTTATCAGCAGAGAAAGTCATATACCATTATACTCTCAAATGGTTTTTCGAGTGTGGAACAGTTTCAAGCTTTTAGACCAACCATTAATTATTTTTTACTTTACTAGACCAACAGGTTTACCACTAAGCCTATTAATATCTCAAAACTACAGCAAATAATCAAGTGAAACAGTTTAATGATCTACAAGAGTATTCAAGTCTTTCCCACATGTAGCATTTTCTATTTCCACCAAACAACAAACAATATATATTTCAACACAAACTCTCCAACTAATAGCAATGAAACAAGATAGTACCAACATAACTCTACTAGAACTAAACAGCTCTGAATAAGAGATGCGTGAAAAACATGAGCTAAAAGGATTTGCAGCAGCTAGAAGAAAAAACTAAGAATAGGAGCAAGTATTCATATGAAAAAGCGGAGCGTGTCTCTCTCCCACACAAGAATGCTGGGTTCCAACTATATTTATTGCAGAAAGGAAAACAAAACAAAACAAAATAAAACAAACATACGCTCCAAGTAAGGTGCATATGATGTGACCGAATAAAAATATAGTTTCACTAGAAGTGACCTGATAAATTGCTCAAGAATAAGGGGATGCCTTGGGCATCCCCAATCTTAGACGCTTGAGTCTACTTAGAATTTGCTGGGATGAACCACGGGGGCATCCCCAAGCTTCGGCTTTGCACTCTTCTTGATCACATTATATCACCCTTTTCTCTTGACCCTTGAAAACTTCCTTCACACCAAACTCAATGTAATTCTCGTTAGAGGGTTAGTGCACAATAAAAAATTCACATGTTCTCCATGGACACAAGCATTATTAGTACTTTTTAAACATTAGATACAACCACTGATGTTTTGTGGAGCAAATAAATCCACTCAACATAGTAAAAAAGAAAATGCAAGTAAAAAGGCAGAATCTATCAAAACTAGAACAATCTGTAAAGACGATTTTTTTGGGGCACTTACGTTGCTCAAATCGAATAACGAAAAGATAGATAAAGTTTCGGAATTAGCTGAGGAATAAGCACAACAACTTGAAGCTAATTTTGATCTTTCAATGAATTTACACGAATTGAACGGTGGACAGCAGAAATTTATTTCCTACGCAGAAATCCAAATCTAACCTCGATTTTCACTAGAGACTTTACTTGGCACAACAAATGCAAGAAAATAAAGTTACAAAGGAGTTGATACAGAAGTAAACAACACCTTGACCGAAAGAAGACAGAGAGAAACAAAGCAAAAAATGAAACCATGAGTTATCTCCCAAGAAGTGCTTTTCTTTAACACCTTTTAGCTAGGCCCAGAAAACTAGAATCAAGTATTTTAAAGTGAAGAAGCAACTTTATATAAGCACTATTTTTTATATATATAAAGAAGCAAACAAGAAAAAATAAAAATAAACTAAGCAAAAAAAAAGTAGAGAGATTGGAGGTGAGAGACTCCCCTTGCAGAAATCCTCTTCCTCCCCGGCAATGGCACTAGAAACTTGTGATGGCTGTGTGTTGACACTCGTTGGTAAACCCCAAGAGAAAGCTTGTGAAGAGTGCAGCGGAAAGTTTTCCCTCAGAAAGAAACCAAGGTTGAATCGACCAGTAGGAGAAAGAAATCACTTCCGAAGGTTGATGCAGCTGATGTTGGCAGGGCGCACTACCGGTTCGGCAGCAACGTGGAATCTACACAACACAATAAAATTACTTTGCCCCAACGAATCAGGGAGGTTGTCGATCTCACCGGTTTTGCTGAAACAAAGGATTAGACGTATATTGTGGAAACTGGTATTTGTTTGCAGTAGATGAAAGAGAACAATGATGGAAGTAGGAAAACAGTAATTGCAGTAGTAAAATAGCGATTGCAGCGGTTGTATATCAGTAAAAAGAAATGGACCGTGGTCCACGGTTCACTAGAGGTGTCTCTCCAAAACAGGTAGATAAATGATGGGTAAAAAAATTACAGTTGGGCAATTGACAGATATAAAGGCTGCACCGTAGTGCATATGCATGACATGATGATTACTATGTGATTCATGCGGGCATTACAACAAGATACATAGACCATTATCCAGCTGCATCTATGACTAATAATCCACCCTCAGAGTGTCATCCGAGCAAACCTTGGGTATTAAGTTGCAAGCAACATATAATTGCATTAAGCAAAGTGTGTAATGTAAAAAATAAAATTATCCTTACATAAATAATTGTTGTTTTCTCCCAAATGGAAATAGCACATCCCTCACCCGTTACGTTTCTGTCACTCGAGCATGAGTGAAAGGGAGGCATGAACCCACTATCGAGCATAAATACTCCCTCTTGGAGTTACAAGCATCAACTTGGCCAGAGCATCTACTAGTAACGGAGAGCATGCAAGATCATAAATAACATACACATGAAAAGAACATGACAAATTGATAATCATTGGACATAGCATTCAATATTCATCGGATCCCAGCAAACACAACATGTAGCATTACAATAAGATGATGTTGATCATGTTAGGCAGCTCACAAGATCCAAACATGAGGCATAAAGAGGAGAGAACAACCATCTAGCTACTGCTATGGACCCGTAGTCAAGGGATGAACTACTCGCGCATCACTACGGAGGCAGGCATGGTGATGAAGAGCCCTCCGATGATGATTCCCCTCCCGGCAGGGTGCCGGGGAGAGCTCCATAACCCTCCCGAACTAGGGTTGACGATGACGGCGGCTACAGATGCTTTTGGTGGAAAAGGCTCGGGTATTTAGGGTTAATCCGTGAAGAGGTATAAATATGTGAGAGAGCAACATCAGTGGGCAGCCAGGGGCCCACACCACCCCTGGGTGCGGCCAAGGGGGACTCCACCTCATGTGTGGGGCCCGGAGGCCCCCCTCTAGGTCTCCTCCGGACTCCGTGTACGTGAGGACTTTCTAAGACTCTGGGATTTCGTTTCTTCCGATTCCGAGAATATTTCCAGAATAACTTTTCTGAAACTAAAAACAACAGAAAATAGGAATTGGCTCTGTGGCATCTTGTCAATAGGTTAGTCCCAGAAAATCCATAAAAATGACATAAAGTGTATAAGAAACATGTAGCATATGGCATGAAAACAACATGAAACATCAGAATTTATGGATACGTTTGAGACGTATCAGTTCACTAGGTGGAGAGATTTAAAGGAAGTTAGTGACAGTAGATAATGTTTATATTTATTGTTTTCAATGTGTCCCATTGGTACCTAAGTGGATTCGTTTTATCGAGAACTAACCCCTCTAATGAAGATTATGAGATGTTTTGTGTGAAGGAAATTTTCAAGTGTCCAGAGAGAGGATGCCGTGAGAAGATGGCGGGATAAAAGCTCAAGCTTGGGGATTCCCAATGTAACCACAACAAATATTCAAAAAGTATCAAACATCAAAGCTTGGGGATGCCCAAAGCATCCCCTTCTTCATCAACAAAATTATCAGGTCGTCTCTAGTGATATTTCATTTTTATTGCTTCACATATTATGTGATGTTTTTGGAGCATCGTTTTGTTTTTATTTAGTTTTTTTTTCTTGCTGTTCATAGCTAGTTGGATCCTAGCATTCTTGTTTGGGAGAGAGACATTCTCCGCTTTTTCATTAGAATACTCTAGTTTTCACTCTTATTTTCTTGAGTATTCAGTTTTTGCTACTGCTGTTTTTAGCTTTTGTTTTTCTCTTATATCTTGTTTAGAGATATTAGTTTTATTTATTTGGTTGTGAAAATCTCTCTGGTGTTTAATGAGTACTAGATGACCCGTTGCGCCTGGCGCAAGGAAGTCCAATTTATTCCGGATTGGTTATGGAACCAAAAATATATATAAATCATATAGCAATGGTACATGATGAAGGTGTAATATAAAATCAAAATTGGCAATCCATAGGTACAAAACGGAAGCTATAAACACGAGTACCGAGACCAATTTCCTGCATTATATTCAGAAAAATGTATAAGAGATTTACATTATATTAATCACAGAGAATGGCTATCTAGAAAGCTTATTGACAAATCCAAACCCTTTTCTAATGGCGATTAAAGCTCGCCGATAAGAGGATGTTGCGTGCCCAGCGGCGGGGCGGTTCCTTATTTGGCTCGTCCTTCATGCGAGCGAGAGGATTTTCCAAGCATGTCCACGGAAGAGTTTCCAAGTAGGTCCACGACAATGGGAGGGGAGACGGTTGGTGTTGTCCAGCTACCGGTGGATGTGTGTGAAGATGCCGGGAAGGGTTGCGCCCCAGTTTACGCCACCAGATACGATGGCCATCGACATTCATGCGAGCCAAGACGGGACCTCTTGTAGGCAGCGGCACCAGCTATTCAACGTGGTGCTGGTCGAAGTAGGCGGTCTAGTCGGTGCCGTTCCTTAGATCCCAACGAGGTTTGAGCCGCGCCGCTGCCAGGCAATGCCTCTCTGATTGCTTTTATCTCGGACCCGCGTTCATGGTCGGCGGGCGGCGGAGGTACGGAGATACCTTTGGTGGTGATCCACCATGTCCTTGGGGCACACATGCCCGGCGACGCGTCGTAATTTGCTCAGTTCAGCAGTTGTGCCTCCCGTAGGTGGAGTGTGCGGCGCCGAAGCCATTGGCAGCCGCGTCGTCGCATGGGAACCTCGACATTTTTTGCGGTGAGGGTGGGCGAGAAGGTGGTAGGGAGAAGAAGGCGAGCGAGTGTGTGTTTCATAGCGGAGATGTGGGGTTTTATATGGGCCAGAGGGCGGGAGGGGTGACCATGCAATAGCAGCACCGCCAGAACTCCGCCGCGTTGGGCGATTGGACTGCTCAAATGCATGGCAACTAGACTGACCAACGGCGGCGTTAATATGCGCGGGAGAAAAGGCGACAAGGACTACTATTCTTTGGATTGTTGACATGACGGGGCTGAATGCGAGAAAATTGTTTTCGCGCCATTCTCCCTTCCACCGGCTCCCCAACTTCCCCACAATGCACTTGGTTTAAAGCGCTGAGTTTGAGCTGGGTTCATGAGGGTAACTTCGGCCCAACAAATCGATATTTAACCTCCCTGGGACGCGACTCGGCAAAATTGTTTGCACGGGCAGAGAAAAAGGGCTAGGGGGTCCGGTGGATATGCTCTAAGATTAAAAGAAGCGCTACCAATGTGCCCCAAGTATAAGTCAAAAGGCTGCCAAATTTTAGTTTAAATTATGTGTAAAATGTTCCATACAAAACTAATAGGATGAAGGCACAAAACCCGTCTAAACATTGCACTCAAACCGGGTTTAAGTTTTGTCCACATTGGCCTATCAAACCTAAGAGCACATAAGCACAAAGAGTCAAAGCCGCGACCACAAAGCGGTTTCTGGAGCCAGCACCAAATGGACAACACTTCACTATCAACTCCACGGACTATCCAGATTGAATTTCACGGCTTAGATAGACAAACAAACACATAAACATATCTCCTAACCTCATACAACATAGGTAAATAACACTTAAGTTGATACATAGCCACATCCCACATAAGTTCATCCATAGCTTACAACACACGGGTCCATAAATAGCTTACAGACACAACAAAAATCAATGCATAACTGAAGCTCTAGATCATAGCTTATATAACACAACTGACACAATTTGTTCTACGCACAAACCGCATTTGCAATTAACCGCTCACGCAAATCCATTGCAACCGAGACATGTTCCGTCGACCTTCCCCCGCCAAGTGTGAAACTTTGGACGCGGCTGAGGTCTTCACCATCCTCAGGTAAATAATTCTCTGGTAGGTCCTCGCTCAGCAGATAACCACGGTCGATGGAAATTCTCCATCCACGCATCCCCAAATAGAGTAAATTACCAAAACATGGTTTTTTGTACCCAACACTCTGAAACCTCTCATCCTTGAAGGAGGCAAACCAAGATACAACCAAAATTTGATAACTCTAAGCAATAAAAATCAAGAAATAAAAGTCGAAAACTGTGGCTGCAAGCCATGAACAAGGAAGAAGCTTTCTCTACACCATTCCATTGCTTAACCGCAGAATGACCAAGAAGATCTACTAAATTTCAATACCTCTGCTTAATATTATTTACTGTGAGTTACTACACTCCTCATCCTTTTCCATTTTTACAGAAAAAGCATACACTCCTCAGGGTGGCGCAGCAGAGTCGAGGAGGGCAGCAGCATGGGCCGCAGAAGCGGGAAACCACGTCTCCGTACACCACCTCGAGGATGTGGTACGTGAGCAGTAGCTCTGTGCTCAACGGTTGCAACATACTCCACCAAGAAACGAGGAAACCGCCGTCACGGTGGCGTCCACCAAAAAAAATACACCAGAGATCGAATCTTCCACATCGTGGAATCCAACAAAGCAGCGTTGTAGACTCACCTTCCTCCACCCATGGCCACCGCAGGGTGACGTCCCTCCTCGGCTTGTTCCGAATAGGCCCGGTGGCAACGGAGGAGTGGCACAAAAGGAGGGCGTCGCGGCAGTGCTTCACAAAATCCACCCCGTCACGCGTCTTCCTCCCTCGTCTGGCCATGGAGATCCATCTCTCTTTCTCTATTATCCCGCGTAGGAGCCGGTGAATGGTGGTTGGCTGCGTGTGTCCCTCGCCGCTCCAGATTGGGTATGGACGGAAAGGCGAGGAGAGGTGGCGGCGGTGTTGAGAGGACAGCCAGAAACGGCCGGCAGCGAGGTGAGAGGACGGGAGGCAAAGAGAGGTGGCGGCAGGGCTGAGAGGGGCGGCCAGAAACGGCCGGCGGCAAGGACAAGAGGCGGCTGGGGAGGGCAGATTCGAGGGTGCGGGGGAAAGGAGGCGCCTAGGGTTTTTACCCTACTTTTTACCCTTCTCAACGGGTCGACCAGAAACACAGCACAGGCAAGGCCATGGAGCGAGGCGGGTGCCCGCGCGTCGTTGGAGGCCCACATGTATGATGGTCCCAGTCGTAAGTGAGTGGGAGTAGACACGAACGGATGTAGAAACATGTTAAAACAGGATGTGCGCGCCTCGTGAAATGCCCGTAGAGGGGCTGGTTGGCCCTGAGCCTTTATAGGATAGATTAGTTAAGAGAGTTGTTTAAAATAAGTTGATTGGTGTTGGTTGAGAGTAATAAAGTCTCATGCATGTGGTAGTGGTGCAAAGAGAAGCTTGCTAGACTGTGATTTTGCTTTGACTTGTCATTTTAGATGGTATTTTAATAATGTTTTGTTAGTAATTCATGTTGTCCTATGATTAGTCTCAAAAACCGAGAATACTTAATGTGCTATTGAAATGTTAACATGTGCTATTTTGTTCATGATGTGGTATGGTATTGTGGTATCCTCCTCTTAAGAATTTATCTGAATTGAATTGGCACATGCTTACACCATGTTAAGATGTAACACCCCTTTGAAAACCTAATTTAGTGGTGTTTCTCGCACCTAAAATATTTTTCTCTTGTATCTCAAATTATTTTGGTCCTCTTTGGTGATTGATGATGCCCTCATGTTTCTTCTCTCAAATAATTTCAGAAGCTCTTTTATGATCTCCATTGACACTCGAAAGACTCCACCAAATATTCCAAAATTTCTTTCCACTTACTAATCTCCCATGCAAAACTAATGCATAATTTTCAATGCAATATTTCCTAAGACCCTCGATAAATATTTTAGTGCATGTGTTGGTCAGGGATTTATTATTCCACAGCATGTACCTCTCCTACACTTCTCATAAAACCATGAGATGATCATCATGCCATTGCCCACACCCCAAAAATTTATAATGATAATGTGAACCAGTTATTCACCACTCCCATTTTATTCAAAAATAATCATGAGACAATTCTCATGCATGGCAACCTTTTGTAATGAACCCAACACATGGGAATTGAGCACATGGGATATACCAGCCACACACCCGCCACATCATGTTCTTATCCAAAGAAAGCTATCCACCAAAAATATTGGTACGCCATGAATGTCATATCATTGATTTTGCACCCATATTTTTGGATCCATGCAAGTGTTCCCTTGTGTGAGATATTTTTGGGTATGGAAGATGATAAACCATCCAAGTCATCCTCATCTCTATCCTCTCCCTCTTAATTCCTTGGAAATAGTTTGGTGCAAGGTGCATTCATGCACCAATGAAGTAGTTGTCCAACCCTGCTCTTCCTTGCCTATAAAAGGAGCCCCAAGGCCTCTTGGGCAACTCACTCATCTCATTTCCTCTCTCCCTATGGACATCTTTTCTTGTTTGCTTGGAGAGCAAATCTCCTCTCGGTTGAAAATGTACGAAGACGCTACCATCGGCATATGGGTCAGCGAACGGAACAAAGCTCTGCTACCCAGCCAAACCAACGGGAGAGCCTCCTACAAGTCTCTTCTATACACTCCCGGCTACTTAGAGACCAAGTCTCCATGGACGGAGGTGCTCGTACGTGGCACCCCACGGGCATGGTTGTGTTGTGAGATAAGCTAGAAGAAGCAGCCAATCTTTTGCCTATGTCTAGCTGAAAACGTATGTCGGCTTTAGCCCTGTCCGCGTATATTCAGGTTAAATTTCGGATGATTGTATCTTTTGATTCTAGCCCCGTTTGAGGTGATTCGAATTTCTAAAATTTTGTTATCAAAATCTCAAACCAACGGTGTTATTTGTTTCTTTTTTGAACATGTTGATTTTCGTGGAATTTTGTTTATGCGCTATATTTACATATTCTTGATGGCGTTCTTTGAGGTTCTACCTCACGACGAGTCCGTGAATTTCCCGAACCATCGGGACACCGTCTTCACAGACAAGCCAGCCACATGCTATGAACACTCACACAATATTGCTTGGTTGCCTAACATCATGTCATATGTGTGCATTTGCTTGCCGATTATCTATGAACTATGCGTGTCGAGATATCGCGACTATTGTCGTGGGGTAATCACGGCAGATGTTACCAGGGGTAACTGATCTTGGGGCAAGTCGACACAGGCGTTTGGGAGAGGGTTTAGCTCAGAGGAAAACATGATGGAATTCGATCTGGTAGTCGGCGATGAAGTCGCCGGGTCTCCGATCTCAATATACTAACTCGATCTCTCGTGTACAATGGATACTCGATATTCGGCGATATGATTACTACTTGGGTCTCTCCAAAACTAAGCCTAGGGCCGGTTTATAAAGCACCCGTACCCCTACCTGGCTTGCCCTCCAAGGCACAGCTTGAATCCTACCCGAACACCACTTACAAACCCTAGCTTTCCTTACCGCAACCCACAATCCGGGTTACGAGGCCTACAAACTTTGGGCCTTCCAGAAGTTTCTTTATCCTTTGCCGGATCCCGCGCATCGTCCTTTTTGGGTCGGGTTATACCTTGGAGTTGGCCTACCGGGTTATTATCCCCACATCAGTAGTCCCCAGAATAGCTTGGGCTTCACGGACTCCTCCTTGAAGCGCTGGCTATTCCCTGTAAAAAATATCAACCGCACAAATGTGTGGAGACCGAGTTGAAATGCTTTGTGAAATGACTAGGTCCAACTCCCTGGTAGCCATATAGTAACCCGGCTTTTCTCCAGATACCTTGCTTACCTTCCCGGGTCTAAGCCTTGATAAGAATAGCAAAACTTTATACTTTTCTCGATAATTTATCTTGATGCCGCGGAAAGGATCTCCTTCTCTTTTTCGCTCGGAGACCTCACTCTATACTTAAGGCGTATCTCGCAGATTTCAAATAGATAGCCGTTACCCCGTAATTTCCGGGTCCCGCCTGTTGGGCTGAGTTTTTCCACCCGGGCCGTTATAAATAAGCCCTTAGAGGTAACCCTAACTCCAACGGCTCACTTTCCCCCATTCCTCTTCCTTACTTCTTTCGAGCTCGAACTCACAGAGCATCACTACGGAAGCCTCGCGCGGATCACTGGAGCCCATCCGTTACCGGTTGCGCTCCGCCACAGCGCGTTCTGCTCCGCCGCCCAGATCCGCCGCCAGACCTCCAATATGTCCGCCAAGAATCGCGAAGGGTCACCAAGCTTGCGCCATCTGCCTCCGCAAAGCTTCACTTCAATCTCCCCCGGTAAGTCTTTTACATCCTCTAATTTACCCTCGCAACTTCTTAACTTTCCCTCAGATTGGATCTGAATCGAGCCTCCCGTGATTTCTCGGGTCACGCCGAATTAGGTCATTAATATTCATTCTAGCCCACCCAATAGGTAGGGTATACACTATGATTCACTCTCCTACCATTTGTAATCATTAATCTTACCACAAATCTAGAAATGGAATTCCCAATCTAGGCTCGGGCCGCCCAAATCTTCCGCCTTTGTTCCTATCACCCGGAAAATCCTCCTTCTCCGGCTCATTTGCTCACAATAGATGTACAGACAACCACTTATCATCCCCAAACACTTACCCATGCATAAAATTCTACAACTTTTGTAATAATGCGCGATACCCGGACAATTCATGCCTCGCTTAGCAAAGTGATACCCGGATCATGTTTAACTTCCAGGTTAACTTGACACCACTTGTCAATTCCCTGTCAACTGAATAGTTTCCGAGTTTCTCTTCTCACATCCTTTCTTCTGACACTTTTTCAGGTTAACCCCATGGCGCCCAAGAAACAGGGAAAACAGCCGGTCAAAGCCAAGACCACGAACTCCATATCCGCCAACTGGGCGCGGTCCTCCGTCACCAAGGCCAAACTAGAGGAACTGGTCAAGCTAGGGGTTCTTCCTTCTCAAGAAGTTATCCACTGGAGGGTACCGGGTATCGAAACCCGGCCCACTCCAGCAGAAAATGAGGTAATTTGTTTTGTTGAACACGTGACCCGGGGCTTCCGGCCTCCGGGTCACCCTTTCTTCCGCAACGTTTTAAGCCATTATGGCCTTCGCATTTTCGACATAGGGCCCAACTCTGTACTAAACATCTCCCATTTTATCGTTCTCTCCGAGTCTTACTTGTGCACTCCGCCAAGTTTGGCTCTCTTTGTCGAACTTTTCCAGTGCAAACCGTGCCGCGAAAGCGGCGACGGTGCACTTCTTGCTTGCGGAGGGGTTTCTATCCAACGCCGCAAGAACTCTTTAATGCCTCCTCTCACCCTTAACTCCCACGTCAAGCACTGGCAGCTCTCGTACTTTTACTGCCGGGACACCTCTCCACCCGGCGAAAAGAAATTGCCGGGTTACTCGGAGGCTAGCTTGATATCTCTGAAACCTTCAACGCATTTGCCCCTGACTCGGACAGGGAAGCAATTCTGCCTCTATTGGCTAAAATATCCATCCTTTCTGCCCAAGGCCTCATCGGGCTTAACCTGGTGAAAACTTGGGTCAATTTCCGTATCCAACCCAACTCCATTCGCGCAAAATTAATGTGCGAATACTCGGGGCAAGCCACGGACCCAATCCGATACTCCACCAGCAGCTTTGCTCCTAGTGACACCAACAAAACAATCAAGAGCTTTCTGACAGAGAAGCTCGAGGTAATCCGGAATATAGCCGGATTAGAGCCCTTCACTCTCGAGAATCCGGCCCCCGCGGTAAGGACCTGGCTTTCACGATTTCACCTTTTACCTTCTTTACTGGATACAACCATTAACCCTTGTTCTTACACTTTCTCTTCAGGCCGATGATGATTTCTGGAAGATAGACACTCCTCCTAACTCCGGAAACCCGGAGGAGAAGGAGGATGCCATTAACTCGGATGAAGGTACATACCCGGTTCCTTTGAGTTCGTCGCATCCCACTTTTCGTTTTTCTATGGTAACCTTGGTAACTTTCAGAACAAGAAGACCAAGACGAGGAAGAAGAAGCTGACGGCAAAGTGGAGTCCGCCAGCGATGAAGATGAACCAGAGCCGACAATTAAGGCCGGATCTAAAAGAAAACCCCAAGGGGTCGTCTTCAAGGTTTTGCACCAATTTCTCACATCTAATTCGCGTTCCTGTGATAATATTCCTGAGCTGACCATGGCATTACCCCCTTTGGCCATACCTGAAGGAGTCGCCTATGACCAAGCGCAGGGCGACTCGGAACCACCCGGGCAATGATGCCCTTAACCCGGGTATTTCATCGCCTCCAACTCGGCACACCGGTAATGACCTTACCCTCCTTTAAACATAAAGATCCCTCTAAAACACTCCCTCGCAAGGTAACCTTACGCCTCGTTTGGTACTTTTCAGTTTCATCCGGTTCTAGCAGCGAATTCCCTGCGGACCTTATGGTGAACCCCGGGTAAAGTTCTTTTCTTAATGTCATACCCTACTTTCGCCGTCTTTTTCACGACTATGTGCTCACTATACTTTCACACTTTTCACAGGGCCACGGTCATTATTAGTGACCAAGAAGACATGGAAACCGAGGACCCGGGTAAAGAGAGGCCAACTAGTGATGTGTTCGCCGCAGCTGGTGATGAACAAGCGTCACCGACAGACCCGGCTAGGGGTGAAGCCGGGTATCCAATAGCCTCGCATGCGAGCGAGAAAGAAGATACTGCCACTTTGGGCGCGAGAGGAGGGCCAGACCCCGACATTCGGATGACCCGGGTGCCGTCTCCTGCTAAGAGGAAAACTTTTTCTCCAAGTTTCCGTGACCCCGAGTCTTCTAACTCGGGTAACGATAATTTTGACCAGCTGATGAGCGCTCTCCTCGCCATGAAAGCTTCGGAGAACAACATCCTAGAGCGCATGTCCGCATCGCATCAGGTAACCAACACTCGATATCTCTTGGCATATACCTAGTCCCCAAGTTCCGGGAATAACTTACCGAAGTTGTGCTCGGCACTTCACGCAATACCCGGCTTTCCATGATATCTGACTGACACTTTCGTTCCTTGTTCCTTACAGGCGGAAGTGACCCGGTCCGATGAGGTGTTACTCAAGACCGAACGGCTCCTGCTTGCTGAAGTAAAAAGAAGAGAAGCCCTTGAGGCTGACATGAAAACTTTGAAAAAAGACGTTTCCAAATACAAGAAGAAGTACAACACTGCCCAATCCGCGCTGAAAAACTTATCGAACCAGATTGCGGATACTTATCGCATCTCGCTAAGTGAGTTTTTGCTTTCGATTAACTTACTTGCCTCTACTTTATCGTTATAATAATCGGGATGACTGATATACTTTCCTTTTGTTTCAACTGCAGGCGCGAACCTCGCTGCTCCAGAGGATGATGCCATTGCCAAGGTTAAAACATTGAAGACTGTGCTCCGGACCTTTTTTGCCGGCACAAAGCTTATATTGGACGCCGTGAAGTGGCCTTCCGAGGTATACCCGGGTGAGGAGAATCTTATGCAAGCCTACTCGACGGTGCCTGGATGGATTGAAATATGGAAGCGCTCGTCCTGCCGGATCGGTATGACCCGGGCCTTTACGCTGGCAAAAGCTTACTTTCCTAAGCTTGACCCGGCAAAGGTAATATCCGGGTTTCCAGAATTCAAGGCTGATGGCTCCAAGTTTACACCCAAGGACTTCAAGGCCATACAATCCGCAATACGCCACTCGGCCACCACTTTGGCCGACAAGATGGAACTGGACACAATCGTGAGCTCATACGACGCTGAAGGGAACATCATATTGGCAGAGGCACCCCCTCCCTTTGATATGCTGGAAAAATGGGCGACTGATCTGGCCAGGAGAAAAGAAGAAACTGCTAAAAGAGAGGCCGAGTTAGGATTACGGCCGTCTACCTCTACACCAGCTGTCCCTCCGCCTGTCCGCCCTGACGCGGGAAGTCCGGGTAATGCTGCTGGAAAGGCTAAGGAGCAGATCCAGGACCAAGACCCGGAAGACCGCTCTCAGGATGCCGAGTAGGGCGATACCTGGTACTTTGTGTTTTAAAACTAATATGATTTTGATGGTGCGCCTGTGCACCCTTGATATTGGTACCATCACTTGTAACGTACTTTTAGTTCGTGATATATTTGTGCCTCTCCCGGCTTTTGATAATCTTGACACTTGTCTTACTCTTTAAACTTATTCTCGATACCCGACTATTTTTTGATTCCCTTTGCGAGACTCGGTTTTTCCGAGCATCACGGGCTTTTAATAAGTGGACTTTTCTTTAAGTCCCCAAGACTCAGAAGCTAGGGCCTTTCGAGCTTCAATAGCTAAACAATTTGTTTCTGTTCCGAAGTCCCCAGTCCCCATGACCCAAAGTACAAGCCAAGGGGGTGAGGCCTTTCTCAGAGAACAAATTACTCTTTACCAAGCCGAAAACCAATAGCCGTTCACATAAATACTGAAGTCATGCTTGATACTTGTTGAGTTTCCGGCTATTAGCCTTGTACTCTGCATAGACTTGTGGTTTAGATGACCCTTTTGATTATCTTGTACTGTAAGCCGGCTTTCGCGTGGATACCATGTTGTTACATCTATACGAAAAACAGGGTCAAGCAAATCCCATTGGGCTGCGTGATTGATTGTAATCGTAAGCGAACAGATCATGCCACTTTAGTGCGAGTCACATCGAGCTTAAGTAAGAATAACCAAGAAATTTGGCTCCTTCGTCCGGTTATAAGATTGCAGCCGTACTCGTCTTGCGAGTAATCGGCCCTCATAACTCATAGGCATCAAGGCCGGGTCTTTAGGTTCGTGACTACTATTTAAGCAGTTCAGCCCCCAAAGACCTATGTATGTGCAATGTATTTTGATGATACTGATGTATTGATAATAACGAGTACCACTTACCTGTAATCGAAGCAAAGACCATGACAATACTTGAAAACCATCTCTTTTTATTGATACGACAAAGTTTGGGTCAGCAAGCCGCCTCATTAAAACCTTCCAGTCCCCTTAGGTACCCTGGGTAGGAAAAGAGCGCGTCTGAAACCTGCTGCCCGTTACGCTGTTTAGTTCTTTTCGATAATCGGTCCCGGGCTGGCGCGACCGATGCACATTCTCCACTTGTTAGATCCGTTCATGACGAGTACCGAGTTTGCTAGCCAATCCGGGTTTGCCGTTATCACAGCGCTGCTAGCTGTAGACGGCGATGTGCTTTCCTCTTCTATGCCGGACAATTTGGAGGGATCGCTCCTGATGAAGGCCACCATCTTAGCATCTTGCTCTGCCCTGGGTTTTGCTTTTTTCTTCCTCAGAGCTCGGCCTTTTTGAAGTTGCCCTTTCCTCCAGGTCCGCTTGAGATCGGTAATGCCTGAGTTCCTCTTTCCTACAGGCTTGCTCAGCCATTGCTGCATCTCCTTCATCGCACTCAGCCGCTATATCTCGATTTCCATGTATGGTAATGGTCTTCTTAGGACCTGGAATTTTCAGCTGTAGATACACATAGCACGGTCTTGCCATGAATTTGGCATAAGCCGGTCTTCCAAACAATGCGTGATAAGGACTGCGCAACTTAACCACCTCAAAAGTAAGCCACTCAACTCGATAATTGTCCTTTGATTCCCCAAAGGCTACCTCCAATGCAATCTTTCCTTCAGGGCATGCTGAATGACCCGGCACTATCCCGTGAAAAACTGTTGTACTTTTTTGTAGCTGAGATTCCTTTAGACCCATGCGTAGAAAAGTTTCCCAGTACAGGATATTGATGCTGCTTCCTCCATCCATCAAGACTTTTTTCAGCTCATACCCGTTGACCTGTGGTGCCACTACCAATGCTAAGACTCCCGGGTGATCCACTCTATCCGGGTGATCCCTCCTGCTCCATGTTACCTCCTGTTCTGACCACCTCAAATACCTCGGAACAGCAGAAGAAACTGAGTTAACCGCCTGCTTTAGTATCTTTTTATCCTTGTTAGAGCCTCCCGTAGTATGCACGTGATATTGACCCAATTGTTTGGGGTTAGCCTGGAAACCTCCCGCTCCCCCTTGACTATTGCCCGGATTTCCGGCCGCCGGATTACCAGCTGGGGGTGGACCGTTGCCCAAATTTCCACCTGGACCCGTGCCTCCTCCCCGACCCGCACCTCGCATGGCTCTGTTTACTTCTTCGTTCTTCCATCTCTGTAAGTCGGCGCATTGTTCCAAGGAGTGATTAGCCGGCTTGCCATTCCTGCTGTGCTTCGGGCACGCCATTCTAAATATATCCCAACTGTTGCTTGGCCTCGGAGGTCCCTGATAATGTCCTCCATTGTGATTTCCGGTATTAAAATTCCCTTCAGATCTGGGTCTTGAAGACCCAGCCTCAGTATTAGCTACAAACTCGGAGCCTCCTTCAAATGGGCGCTTGTTCTGGCTATTTCCGTTATTACTCGGTACCGATCCATTGCCGGTTCTTCCACTAGTACTGGTGTTCGCTTTCGCTTTCTTGTCATCAATTTCCTCTTCTGTAGTGTCTGTTGCGGCGTGTTTGTTGCACGCATCCATTAATTCTCCCATCGTAACCTCCGATGCATTCCTACTGGACTTCATGCGAGTTAACTTTTGTACTAAAGGAATATACTTGCATGTTTTTGCCATAGCTTGTAGCGCATCTTTGGGCTGAATATCTGTGGATGAGTGAAGTATCTCCATAACCCGGCGCACCCAACTGCGCGCTGATTCTCCCTTCTTCTGAACGCATCGTTCTAAATCATCAATAGTGAATAGCTTTCTGCACGTCCCATGAAAGTGCTTGACGAACGCGGCCTTCAGTTCTTCCCAGGACTTGATCGATTTTTCCGGCAGGTTGGTGAACCATAACTTTGCTGCTCCTTCTGACATCATCAAGTACATGAACTTGGCTTGAAGATTCTCGGACGCGTTGCGAATTTACATTGCCATCTCATAACTGCTCAACCATGTTTCCAGATCCATGGTCGGTTCATAATTCACTACTTTTCCCGGCTCTTTGAATTTTTCCGGGTAAGGTTCAGCTCTGATGTCGTCCGAGAGACACCTGGGTCCTGCGAGGATGGTTGAGGCTGGTCTTACTCGGGAAACGTGCGATCCAGCCGGGGGTGCGGCGGGGCGGGGTGCCGCAGGCAATCCATGTGCAGCAGACCCGGCCCCGGCTCTCCGAGCCCTGGAGCTATCCACAACAGCCTGTGCCACTGATGCTGCCGGAACGCGGGGAGGAGGCGGCATTTGCTGCTGCTCTTCCCTCCGCCGTGCCGAGTTTGTTTGAATATTCCCTTGTTGCTGACTGGCGTATGGCGTCCCATGCATCCCGCTTCTGTGGTCCGGGTAATTGGCCTGCTGCGCCACTGCAGTGTGCAGTAGATCGATCGCTTGCCGGGTCTTTTCTGCATGGGGCGATTCTCCTACCGGGATCTGGTTCAATGCGAGTGTTGCTGCATACACGTTGTCCATGGGATTGTTGTAGTGGCCTGATGGTGTGCGAAACCGTGACGGTGGCGGTAACTCGTTGCCGGTTGTGACTCTGGTTCGTGGTGGGGGTAACCCGGCCTGCACGTTTGCCGCGTGGGCTTCCGCTGCTGCCGGTTGAGGTGCAGTCCCCTGGTTTACCACTGGGATCGGTTGGTCCTGAGGCGTAATAAACAGAGCCGCCGGGTTAATGACCCCACCCGTGGCCGGTAGTCTGGTTTGATGTCTTTGGTGTACTCTAGATGTTTCCTCTCGAAGCCGGGTTTCCAATGCATCCAGCTCGCGTTGACGTGTAGCCATCCCTTGTTTCTCCGCTTCCACTTGCCTTCTTTGCTGTTCCAACGCGCGGCGGGCCACATCCAGGTCCCTGACGCGTTCAGCTGCGTTTTCTGGAGTGATAACCGTAGCAAGGACCGTGGGGTCTAGGATCAGATTATTGTCGAACAAGGCCGGGTGGCGCGGGTTCGAAGGGTCCGCCCCCGGTGTCCGGTTTCCCAGGAATCCGAACGTATTTGCGTGCAACTCCTCGTCCGCTGCACGGCTAGTTACTGATGCCGACTCTCCATCGACCCGGGCCAGGATCGGGTTTCCGTTAGCTGCATCCTGCCGCTGCGCCAATGCCTGAGCCGCCCCGACCGGAGCCGTGGTCACGTTCCCTTGATTGAGGTTGGCTGCGGGAGCCGTGTAGACCGCCACTCGGCGTATTATGCTTGTTGTGAGTTCATGCTGTTCTTCTCCGCTGTTATCCTCTTCGTACCGGTCTTCCAGCAGGTCCCGGATAGATTCAATACCATCCTTTCCATTGCCCTGGTCACGCGGGGTCCATGCCGGCTCCTCCGGCTGTTCCCACTGCGCGATGGGTTCTTCTATCTGGTCTGTTGCTCCAACTGATTCTTCTCTATCTGACTGGGCGTAGGTAGCCTCCCCTGACACAGAATCAGATCCAAAATTGTCAGGAGCCGAGCCAGAAGTACATACCATAACGATGAAGACGCTGATCCGGCCGATTGTCACGACAGATCCGGATTCGAGGTGATCCGATTCTGGCCCTCAGCCGGAGTCGTCCACCATCTTCTATCCTTCGTGGTCGTCGTAGATCTTACCGACAACAAGGTTCTCCATGCTCTTCCGAGCTTCTCCCGTGATGTAAACACCTTTGGACGCAGGCCCCACAGTGGGCGCCAACTGTCGTGGGGTAATCACGACAGATGTTACCAGGGGTAACTGATCTTGGGGCAAGTCGACACAGGCGTTTGGGAGAGGGTTTAGCTCAGAGGAAAACATGATGGAATTCGATCTGGTAGTCGGCGATGAAGTCGCCGGGTCTCCGATCTCAATATACTAACTCGATCTCTCGTGTACAATGGATACTCGATATTCGGCGATATGATTACTACTTGGGTCTCTCCAAAACTAAGCCTAGGGCCGGTTTATAAAGCACCCGTACCCCTACCTGGCTTGCCCTCCAAGGCACAGCTTGAATCCTACCCGAACACCACTTACAAACCCTAGCTTTCCTTACCGCAACCCACAATCCGGGTTACGAGGCCTACAAACTTTGGGCCTTCCAGAAGTTTCTTTATCCTTTGCCGGATCCCGCGCAACGTCCTTTTTGGGCCGGGTTATACCTTGGAGTTGGCCTACCGGGTTATTATCCCCACATCAACTATGCTTTATCATTGTTGGCTAAATACACGTTGGGTTCTTCCCAACTGGATTGAACAATTTATTTTCTTTAGAGTTGCAGGGTTGATTTAGGAGGTATCATACACCACTTCACATTCTGGGGACGCTCGGATGGTGGAACCGCCTTGTCGACGGAATGGAGGAACGGTTTGTGTGAGCACCTCCGCTAACTTTTGTAGTTAACCTGAGGTGATGCATTAGTCGTCTGGTTAACGCTGACTACCTGTGCTAATACTTTTGTGTTGATTTGCGGTGACGCTTTAATCGCCCGGCCAATACAAAATAACTATTGTTTGAATGATTTTGTGACCAATATTGTTCTTGTTATTATGCTGATATGATATTGTGAATATTGTTGTTGTTATGCTAGACTAACTGTCACACCCCAGTTTATGGAACCTTGTAGTGTTGTACAAGAAGACAAAAATTAGGGCCAACATTTTTTACTAACAAATTGCTTGTTTGAACCAACATGTGTTTATGATCTTGGTCCTATTTGCAATGCAAGTCTTGTTTCATTCCAGAACCAATATCAATTTTTTCTAAAAACACTTTTATATTTTTTCCCTCTTGTTTTCCCTGATGTTACATGAGTGGATTTTTTTACTCCAAGACTTGGATCATTCTTGTTTGCATCTTAAAATAAACTTTTAACTTTTCTGGATCCAAGAAAACAAAATTTCAAAATGATTTATGGAAGTTTTCTTTTAAGTTTTCTATAGAAGCTATTCCCTGAAAATATAGCCAAGTACCTGTTTTCCACCTTTGTTTTCACTAGGCTATAAAATGTTATTTTATGTTTTCTTGACTTTTATTTGTTCCTTGGTATATGGAATACAAATACATAAGCTTGGTTTGATTTTTGCATTGACGAAAATAATCTTTTGCTTGTTGTTTTTGTGGAAGCAAAATAAGGCAGAAAAGGCATTTTTAGAAAACAGAGAAAAACAGAAAGTACACCTTTTCCCACTTTGTTTTCATAGACTTAAACTATTTCTAATTTGTTTTCAAAATATGTTTCTGAAAGTTTACAACATGTTTAACAAAATCATACTTGGAAAACAAAAATTGGAATCCATTTGGTCTCTGAAAACAATCCAAACTTTTTGCTCATTCTACTGTTTTCCAACACTTCGAAAAAATCCTAAGTGTTAAGTGAGTTTTTTGAATTTTTGAACAGTGGCAGATACACTTTTGGACATATATTTTCATTCCCTTTCTTGCAAGATTTGAAGTGAGACTTTGTCTAGTGTGTTGACCATAGTATGTACTCGACCTAGGATCCATTTCCTTGCTTGTAGAACTTTTGTGGAGAGAGATAACAAGTGAGATAAGAGAGGGGACAAGGATGATGTGGCTAGGTATGAGCCTCCATACCTTGACCTTTGGGGTCTTAGCTTTGGCTTCCCTAGCTCCCAAAAGGCACATTGAACTTGCCCCTTCACTTGTCTTGGCCCTTGGCAACATGACATGTCTTGCTATGACCAAAACACCACCTAGGGCGCCCCCATGACGATCTTGGCATCAACCCGATCCCACCCATGCCCTTTGGGTAACCCCCATGGCTATAAGGCATTCCCCTCGAGTCCCTTGTGCCACCACCCTCCCTCACACTCCCACAACCTCCCCAAGCAAGGAGGAAGCCATCCCTAGCCCCCTGTGGCCTCCACGAGCTCCAAGTCGCCGCTGGCCACCGAGCTCGAGCTCGAGGTGGTACACCTTGTTGCACTCCCTCCCATCCCTCTCGGTCGCCTTGGTTGAACTCCCCGTGCTCCCTCGAACTTGCCTGAACCCTACCCGTGGTTTGTTCGCCTGCAGGACGCCGCCGCCGTCGTGGTCGTCGTCGTGGTCGTACCGCTCGGCTCCGCCGTTTGCAACCGCCACTGGCCGCATATACCGTGCCCCTCGACTCCCCTGCAACCCTTCTATTCCCTAGACGTCGTGCCACCCCTCCACGAGCCCCCACGGTGAGCACCCTTGCCCCACCGTCATCAAGCCCGTCGGGGGAGAGAGAGAGGAGGTGAGGAGAGGAGAGTGACGATCGGGGCAGCGTCGATCTGGGTATCCACGGCCCCTGTTGAACCTCCCTTTTCCCGCGCGTGAGCGCGTGCGCGCCGTGCGCCTTGCTGGGCGGCGCCCGCAGATCCAGCCGGCCCCCTTTGTTTGTTTTCCCTTTTATTTTCTTTACAGAAATTTCTAGTTTGATTTGGCCCTGTGAAAAATACTTTAAGTGCAAAATAAAATCAGCCAAAAATTCATGGCACTAGATATATGTTTTCCTAACCATGTCCAGTTGGTAGATCTAGTTTTGCACCTTTATTTTCGCGATGGTAATTGTTTTGCCACAGACTATCTGTTGGACCATTTTAGACATAACTTTGTGTGTGTGTCTCCATTTTGGTCACGCTAAATTATTTTGAGTATCTTATTAATATATGTATCAATAGGGCTTGGCCTCACATCAAGGTGAGTTACCAAATGGAAATGCCATCCATTTTGGTAAATGACCAGTAGACTTTTCTAGGATTTCTAGAAGGAGTTTAAAAATGTTTTTTTGGAGGTCAATCCAATTGTATGATTTTTTTATGACTTGATCTATATAATACTAGCTTGGATTGAATTTTGGAGCCCTATATTATTTTTAGTGAGCCTTTTTAGATACATCAGCTTTTCTGTTTTCTTGTTTATGTGTGTATCTGTTTGTAAACAAATGTTTGATTGTGTGAGACTTGTTTCCTAGCATGTATATAGGTGTTACCACTTGTTATTAGGTTGTTTCCTTGCAGTACATCTACCGTAGGAAGTGTGTGCTTGATTGGAAATCTTTTGGTTATAGAAATAATATTTGTTTGTTTTCTAGTATTTATTTTTGACTAGGTTGTGTGAGCAAAAACTTTGTGTGACTGTGCACCTAAGTTTTTGATGTGTTTTATTTGAGTCCAGTAACATTTTGGTACTGATATTAGGATGGTAGTGTGTGATGAATGCTTTGTTAGATTAATTTTTTCATGTGTGATATTAGGAAGGTTTTTTCCTTGTGATTGATAAATTATGTGTGGATAGATTTCATTGAGTGTTTGTATTTTTTAAAGTGTTTAACTAAGCTTGTGTTGAGTGCATAGCTACTGGTTTTGTATTTTATACTTTGGTTGCTTGTTAATTGATTGATAGAAAAAGCATGATTTATTAGAATTGGGTTACTCTTGCTAAGTAGATGTTTTCATGAGAGTATTCTAGTGTATGCTTACTAGCATGTGTAAGGTGTTGTGTGATGTTAGTAGGTTTTTACCTTCATACCTTGCTTCTTTAGCATCATGCATCCTTGTAGCATTGTTTGCTTCTCTAGTGATGAACTAGTGTCACCAATAGATATTATGAGTTGCTCTAGTATTGTTGCCTTTTTATTTTATGGGTGTGTGATTATTCTAGCATGTTTAGGATGTTGTTACTTCTGTTATTATGACATGACTTGTGGAAGTGCTCGTTGCTATTAGTTGTAGAATACATTTTTTTATGGCATGCTTGTGTAGAAAGCTCATACTAGTATGCTATTAGTGGACTCTTGTTGTTATGTATGTTCTAGTTTAATTATCTCTTGTGATGATTGTGTTTTAGAGTGTGTATTATGACTTGTTACCATTGGCAGAGCCACTGGTTTGTTTGTTTATTTTCATGATTTATGGATTCCTTAACTTTGAGTAGACCTAAGCATAGTCTATATCTAGACTATTCATCTGTGTTGTGTTTGCTTGTTGTTTGGAAATTGTCTGAGTACACACCTTAGCATGAGTATTGTGCTTATGTTATTGTTGTGCTAGTGTTGTTGTTGTGCTGAGTAGTATCTTGTTATCTATGCTTTGAGTTGGTGGTGAACTTGTTTGGTGTTGATTGCTTGTGTGTTGCTAATACCCACTGCCATGGGTATTGCTTTGATTGATTGTTTTTATTTTAGTAGCCTCACCTTTTGTGCCCACAAGCTATATTTTTATCTTCTTGAGTATCTTATTATGAGAGTGGTACACCCACTCCATATATGGTATGTAAGATGTGGGATATGGTTTCTCAACCATATATTTGTTTGACGACAGTTTTGTACCATGAGAGTTTGTGAGATAGTTTTCTCGATAACGTTTGAGTGATTGCGCTAGTATAAGTTTGCTTGTTGTATGTGTTGTTTCGTGTAGTTGTTTGTCCTTTAGTTCTGAGTGTGTATTCGTTATTCTTTTATGACGTTAGAAAACGAAGGAGAAGAAGAAGCAGTTGTGGAGTTGTGCGTCAAGTTCAAGCTACTTCAAGGCCAGGGACACTAAGAGATTTAAGGCAAGCCATCCTTATGCTTACTATTACAACACTTATCATTATATATCATGCATGTTTTACCTCTGAAAGTTTTACAAAAACTTTGATTACCAAAAAATATTTTTGAGTGACTACTACTACTATTAATATTATATATACTATTACTATGCCAGTAGTTGATACTTGGTGTTACCAAGCCCATAGCCACCATATGGTATTTATTACCACCAAAGATATAAGTCCCTAATGGACATCCTAAAAATAAGTTTTTTCAAAACAAAGGCTTTATGGAAAACCTGGTGGAAAGACGAAGTCTTATCCACCGGAGGAATGTTCAAGTGGTCATTTTTGGGAAAAGGTGTTTTTTACAAAAAATGACACATAACCTAGTCTTCGCCGGACAACCTTTACCGTACTGCCACCCTACCCCAACATGGCCACAAGCTATATTTTTAGCTTCTTGAATATATTATTATGAGAGTGGTACACCCACTCCATATATGGTATGTAAGATGTGGGATATGGTTTCTCAACCATATATTTGTTTGACGACAATTTTGTACCATGAGAGTTTGTGAGATAGTTTTGTCGATAACATTTGAGTGATTGCTCTAGTATAAGGTTGCTTGCTGTATGTGTTGTTTCGTGTAGTTTTTTGGCCTTTAGTTCTGAGTGTGTGTCCGTTATTATTTTACAACGTTAGAAAATGAAGGAGAAGAAAAAGCAGTTGTGGAGCTGTACGTCAAGTTCAAGCTACTTCAAGGCCAGGGACACTAAGAGATTTAAGGCATGCCATCCTGATGCTTCCTGTTACTACACTTACCATTATCTATCATGCATGTTTTACTTCTTAAAGTTTTACAAAAACTTTGATTACCAAAAACTATTTTTGAGTGACTACTACTACTATTAATATTATATATACTATTACTATGCCAGAGTTGATACTTGGTGTTACCAAGCCCATAGCCACCATATGGTATTTATTACCACCAAAGATAGAAGTCCCTAATGGACATCATAAAAATATGTTTTTGCAAAACAAAGGCTTTATGGAAAACCCGATGGAAAGACGAAGTCTTATCCTCCGAAGGAATGTTGAAGTGGTCATTTTTGGGAAAAGGTGTTTTTTTACAAAAATGACACATAACCTAGTCTTCACCGGACAACCTTTACCATACTGCCACCCTACCCCAACATGGACATGGGGCTTAACTTGAAGTTTGTTTTTGTTAGTGTGTGTTCTATCTCAATTTGCTATAAGGGGACGGACACCCTCGAATCGAATGTCGCCAAGTTATGAAACGTGCGACATATAAAGTGTGGAATTAATTTTTTTCTCCGGACGTAGAAGTTGGGGCTCCTGTCTAGGCAAGGTGGGACCAGATGCCGGGGAGCACAAACCCAACTGAAGAGATAGGCATATCCTAGCTTGAACATAGTGGATGGTTAGGATCGGTTATCTGATGTTTACATACTGTTGTTACAATATGTGGTTGTTCACGGCGGATGTACTGGATCTGGTGGATTGATTACACCTCTGCAGAGTAAAACTATTCGGAATAGCCGCGTCCTCGGATATGGACAGTTGAATGGCCATGTAGCTAGCATTGTGTCAATGTTTTCAAAAAGAGTTTTCAAAAATGAGTTGGACTTATGAAGTACTGAAAGGAGAAAATCTTGTACCGTGGAGGTACCGTTGATGAAAAGCCAGAAGTTGTTTTTACAAGGAGTTTCGCAAAGAAAATATTTCTTTTCTAAACAGAAACTGGAAGTTGATTCCAAGAAGTTTTGCAAAGAGAAAACTTTCTTTTAACAAAGTTTTACAAAACCTCGTGTACATGTGATATCTACAAGAGAAAGAAAACTATATTATTTTCTTTTGAATCATCTTCTTCAACAAAGATATAGAGATTTTCAAAGTCAACTATGATATATCTTTCATATATCATGGATAGTGAACCCTATGTAAAGTCGACCTATTACACCATATAAGCATACTTGGATGTTGGTAAGATACATGATGGGTGTCTTGCTGAGTACATTCAAATGTACTCATATTGGTTTTGTCCCTGGTATTTACTTGCCAGACATCGAGAAGGAGTCTCAAGAGGAGATCTATGAGGAGGATTACTGCGACGATGGCCTTGCGAACTAGGATCGTCTCCCGGTCAGCAGCCTGTAGGTTAAGGCGTTACTTGGGCTCTACTACGTTTGTGTGTTTAGTCTTCCGTTGTGTGTGTTGTGTGTTTGCCCTGCGTGACAGTTGTGTTAGAGTTGGTCATGTGACCATGTCCCTTTTGTAAGTGTTTTATGCAATCGTGCAATGGATATTGTATCTGTGTACCAACTTGATATGTTGTTCACGACTGGTGTGATTTGGGATCGTGAATGTATACATATCGGAGGTGTCCTTGAACATCGGTTCTGGGGGACCTTACAGAGTTGGTATCAGAGCTATCCTGACCTTAGGAGACCTTAGTTAGCATGGACATTAGATGGTACTCTCACAATAAAAGTTAATAAAGTCCGATCACTAAGATGACTGTTTACCAAAATATTTGACATATTCCAGCCCCTTAGTGTTTTTGAAAAACTTTACTTACACTAAGTTACACTTGAGCATCTTAAAATTTTGCACACTTTTTCCTAACATAATCTACCTGAAAATTTTGTGTAGATGGCAATTGTCTTCACCGAGTCCTTCCGGCTGGGATTGCATGCACCTTGCTACCGCTGCTTTGAGGAGGACTTGATCAAGATGGCTAGCCTAATCTGTCGCCCAGTACCTGAGTTGAAGGGAGCGCAGATTCACCATGATGGACGAGAAGTGTCTTGGTTGGTGGTATGTACAATTCGCGCACCTTTGCTAGCACCATCGACCCCAGAGATCACTTATGAAGTGAATGAGAAAAGTTGGGAAGATGGTATCCTTAGAGTGATGCAGCTGACCATTGCCAAGCTCGCGAACTTCTTTCGCGGCAAGTTTGAAGGCACTCCCTATAGATACTATGGGAGGCGCGACGAGGATGATAAGCCTTTAGTTGTCACCGGAGACTTTGTGTTTGCTCGTCATTTCCAGCACTTGGAGGGACAGCTGTACAACACCCAGTTCTCCCTTGATAAGCTTAGAGGAGAGTTTGACACCCAAGGAAGAGAGATAGCCCAGCTGAAGACAAACCTGAAATTTTCTTCTGCTACAGAGCGCCGTCTCAAGGTACTCAAGAAAACCATGAAGTACGTTGACTCCCAGCATCGTGCACAAGTGAGAGGCCTTCAATACCAGCTTGCAACCAGCCAAGCTAGAGTTGAAGAGTTGGAGGAACAGCTACGCGCTTCCTCGAGCACTTAGGATTACCGTAGGATGTTAGGAGTTGTGTTGCTCCCACCCAAGACGCTTGTTTGTGTTTGTGTTGTGTGAACTCTACTAAGAGCTATGTGTGTGCTAGATGTGTTGTAAGCCTTATGCTATTGCCATGTGAACTTTAAAGTTTAGGTTATGCTTGTTGAGACTCTATTTTATGTGTATGTTAGTCTTTGTTTGTGATTGTGATTGCTTCTTAGATGCTTGTTGGATGTGGTGTTACCTACTGTTCTCATCTTTTGTTATGAACCGGTATGTTTCACAATTTTTCAAAACAAAACCACCCTTTTGTTTGCTCTCGTCTTATATCGTTCTTTTTCTTCAGCATGGCCAACGATTTACCTCCACTACCGGAGCCGACAGTTGCCCACCTGTTTGCTCTCATAATGGAAGAACATGAAGCCGCTCGTGATGAACGCATATCCACCCATGCTTCCCTGGAGCATTTGACTCAGCTTGTGACCACCAATGCTGAGAATAATGTTATCCTTATGAGAGGATACTAGCGACTGCTTGCTGAAGAGAGTCGCAAAAGGAAGGTAGTGACGCCAGGAGAACCTAGTCCATGTGTGACTCGCAGTACCTTATCTGCGATGCCACAATCTTCAAGGAAGCATGTGAATGTCAAGCCTAGAACCACGGGTTGTTATACCTGTGGAAAGGAAGGGCATTTCTCTCGCGAGTGTCCCCAGAAGAATTGTGTTCTAGTTCATCCTGATGAAAACTAAGAGAACCAGGGTCCAACCCAGAAGAAGCACAAGAGTGTGATGTGTGGCCCTCGAGACCAAGATGACGTTGCAGAAGCACCTGCGACTCATGCCTTAGTTAATGGTACGGTTTTGAACCAAACCTATGAACCCCATAGTTGTGTTTGACTTCGTACCCTGAGAAATCCGACGTAAATGGAACACTAGAAGTGTCACGTCGGACTAGAAAAAGTATCTTTAAAATTTACAATACTAATGTAACCTCATCTAACTTTAGCTTAACACCTAACACCAGTTTTAAGAAAAATTTCTAACCAACTTTTCAAAACCAAAGAGAAAGGTGCCTTAGGATGTTCTATAGTTGTTTGAAAGAAAGATGAAGGTTGAAAGGAATATTGGATTGGTGAACTATGATTTTTGCTAGGCAATAAGATCTCTCGTGTATCTTTTGGAGGAAACAGATTTTGGAATATGAGATTGTGGAGACTCATTTGAGGTTTAGCTTAGGGGTGAAAGTTATAGGATCACATGATAAGTAGTTGAGTTGAACTATGGTATATATTATCTGGGCTAACCAGTTGTGGACCCCGAAACTTTGGAAGTTATCGGTAACTAAAAATTTGTATCAGGAATGATTTGAGGTTTAGAAACATTGGTGGAAACTATTGGATTTTTAGGAAGCCCTTGATATATAAGAAGATTGGATTGATAAGAAGTGGCATGTCAGAGATTTTGTGATATTGGAATGATGATGATAATGGTTTTCAATAAGAGTTATTATGCTGGATTTTAGCAGAAAGGGGGATTATAGTAAAAAGATTATGTTTGATGGTGATAGGTATTAGATTTTGATTAAAGATGGATAGGAGGACTATTGGATTTAATATAGGAAGAAATTGGTGGATATAAAAAGATGATTTTGGATTTTAGGAAAAATAATATGACTTGGATTTAGTAGATGATTATTCTTGATGATATATACTCGGAGCTTGTCACGCTCTATTGAGATTGTTTGGGGAAATTATTTAGCATTGATCATGAGATAGGAGTTTGGAGAATTCGAAAGGATCTATAGAAGTAGTAGAGAGATTGGGATATGCTTGTTGAATTTGATGGTTTAGCTTTAGCAATATGATCGTGGAGAAAATACTGTTGAGGGAGACGAATGATTTGAGACTTGATTTCTGGGAGTATATTAGATTAAGAGGAGATAGTGGATTTCCTGGATTTTAGGAAGATGGGCAATGGAACACTCATGCTTAATGTATATTGGTGGATATTCGATTGACTGATCTATATGGTGATGAGAGAGTTTATGCCCAAAGAAGTTATTAGTGGAATGATAATCGTATGAAGTTGAGAACTACTAGGTTGATGGTTAGAGAATAACCCCTGGAGTGATATCATGGTTTTGAGGAATACTAAGTTCGAGGTTTAGAACATGGCACCAAGACCTTTGGAAAAAGTCTAACCTGTCGGTGGATTTTGGTAAGATTAATCAAAGGGGGAAGCACTTGTGCTTAATGTTACCAACCACTAGAACATGTTTTTGTAAACAAATGATCTAACATTGTTGTTTTGACCATACCCTCTTTTCAGTTTCCTGCGAATCTCGGGACGAGATCCTTTGAAGGGGGGAAGGTCTGTCACACCCCAGTTTTTGGAACCTTGTACTGTTGTACAAGAAGAAGAAAAATAGGGCCAATTTTTTTTCTAACAACGTGCTTGTTCGAACCAACATGTGTTTATGATCTTAATCCTATTTGCAATACAAGTCTTGTTTCATTCTAGAACCAATATCAATTTTTTATGAAGACACTTTTATATTTTTCCCTCTTGTTTTCCCTGATGTTACATGAGTAGATTTTTTATTCCAAGAATTGGATCATTCTTGTTTGCATCTTAAAATAAACTTTTAACTTTGTTGGATCCATGAAAACAAAATTTCAAAATGATTTATGGAAGTTTTATTTTAAGTTTTCTATAGAAGCTATTCCGTGAAAATATAGCCAAGTACGTGTTTTCCACCTTTGTTTTCACTAGGCTATAAAATGTTATTTTATTTTTTCATGACTTTTATTTGTTCCTTGGAATATGGAATACAAATCCATAAGCTTTGTTTGATTTTTTTATTGAGGAAAATAATATTGTGCTTGTTGTTTTTGTGGAAGCAAAATAAGGCAGAAAATGCATTTTTAGAAAACAGAGAAAAACAGGAAGTACACCTTTTCTCACTTTGTTTTCATAGCCTTAAACTATTTCAAATTTGTTTTCAAAAGATGTTTCTGAAAGTTTACAACATTTTTTAACAAACTCCAACTTGGAAAACAAAAATTGGAATCCATTTGGTCTCTGAAAACAATCCAAACTTTTTGCTCATTCTACTGTTTTCCAACACTTAGAAAAATTCCTAAGTGTTAACTGAATTTTTTAACAGTGGAAGATACACTTTTGGACAGATTTTTTCATTTCCTTTTCTTTAGAGATTTGAAGTGAGACTTTTTCTAGTGTGTTAACCATAGTATGTACTCGACCTAGGATCCATTTCCTTGCTTCTAGAAGTTTTGTGGAGAGAGATAGCAAGTGAGAGAATACAGGGGACAAGAATAATGTGGCTAGGTATGGGCCTCCATACCTTGACCTTGGGGGTCTTGGCTTTGGCTTCCCTAGTTCCCAAAAGGCACATTGGACTTTCCCCTTTGCTTGTCTTGGCCCTTGGCAACATGCCATGTCTTGCTATGACCAAAACACCCCCTAGGGCGCCCCCATGCCGATATTGGCATCAACCCGAGCCCACCCATGCCCTTTCGATCAACCTCGTGTCTATAAGCCATTCCCCTCGAGCCCCTTGCGCCACCACCCTCCCTCACACTCCCACAACCTCTCCAAGCAAGGAGGAAGCTAGCCCTAGCCCCCTATGGCCTCCACGAGCTCCAAGTCGCCACCGGCCACCGAGCTCAAGCTCGAGGTGGTACACCTTGTTGCACTCCCTCCCATCCCTCTCGGTCGCCTTGGTTGAACTCCCTGTGCTCCCTCGAGCTTGTCTGACCCCTCCCCGTCGTTTTTTTCGCCTGCAGGACGCCACCGCCGTCGTGGTTGTACCGCTCGGCGCCGCCTTTCGCAACCGCCACCGGCCGCAGATCCCGCGCCCCTCGACTCCCCTACAACCCTGCTACCCCCTAGACACCGTGCCGCCCCTCCACGAGCCCCCACGGCGAGCACCATGGCCCCGCTGTTGTCAAGCCCGTCAGGAGAGAGAGAGAGAGAGGAGGTGAGGAGAGGAGAGTGACGACCAGGCACCGTCTATCTGGGGATCCACGGCCCCCGTTGAACCTCCCTTTTCCCGCTCGTGAGCGCCTTCGTGCAGTGCGCTTGGGCAGCGCCTGGCTCCTTGCTGGGCCGCGCTCGCAGATCCACCCGGCCCCCTTTGTTTGTTTTCCCTTTTATTTTCTTTACATAAATTGCTAGTTTACTTTGGCCCTATGAAAATACTTTAGTTGCAAAATAAAATCAACCAAAAATTCATGGCGCTATATATATGTTTTCCTAACCATGTCTAGTTGGTAGATCTAGTTTTGCACCTTTATTTTTGCAATGGTAATTGTTTTGCTACAGACTGTCTGTGGGAACAGTTTAGACATAACTTTGTCTGTGTGTATCCATTTTGGTCACGCTAAATTGTTTTGAGTAGCTTATGAATAGATCTATCAATAGGGCTTGGACTCACATCAAGGTGAGTTACCAAATGGAAACTCCATCCATTTTGGTAAATGACCAGTAGGCTTTTCTAGGATTTGTAGAAGGAGTTTAAATTTTTTTTTAGGTGAATCCAATTGTATAATTTTTGTGTGACTAGATCTATATAATCCTAGCTTGGATTAAATTTTGGAGCCCTAGATTATTTTTGGTGAGCCTTTTTAGATACAACAGCTTTTCTGTTTTCTTGTTTATGTGTGTATTTGTTTGTAAACAAATGTTTGATTATGTGAGACTTGTTTCCTAGCATGTATAGAGGTGTTACCACTTGTTATTAGATTGTTTCCTTGCAGTACATCTACCTTAGGAAGTGTGTGCTTGATTGGAAATCTTTTGGTTAAAGAAATAGTATTTGTTTGTTTTCTAGTATTTATTTTTGACCAGGTTGTGTGAGCAAAAACTTTGTGTGATTGTGCAACTTTTTTATGTGTTTGAGTTGATTCCAGTACCATTTTGGTACCGATATTAGGATAGTATTATCTCTGTTAGTTTGCACTGGATTTTATAAAGATGCATGTGTAGCATTTGTTTGCTTGTTTTCACTAGTATTATAGTGTGTGATGAATGCTTTGTTAGATTAATTTTTTCATGTGTTACCAGAGGCTTTGTGACCTCTAAATGCCTTGGTATTATTGGTCCCATAACCCACTGGTCCCATTACATTTTCGTTTAGGGATGCAAATCCCCTACCATACACTTGTGTGCTAATAGCATGTATTTCTATATGTGTGTTTAATATTTTCCATCAAGGAATATAGTTGTTTGTTTTACTTGGGTGATTGAAGTGATTAGTTCTTCTTTGTGAATCCTAGTATTTTTATTTTTGGTTCATTTGTTAACATAATATTCCCCTAGGAGTGTTCACCATTGTTTTGTTAAATTGATTGTTGTTTGCAAATAGAAGGTTTTCCTTGTGATTGATAAATTATGTGTGGATAGATTTTATTGAGTGTTTGTATTTTTGAAAGTGTTTAGCTAATATTATGTTGAGTGCATAGCTACTAGTTGTGTATTTTATACTTTGGTTGCTTGTTAATTGATTGATAGAAAAAACATGATTTATTAGAATTGGGTTACTCTTGCTAAGTAGATGTTTTTATGAGAGTATTCTAGTGTATGCTTACTAGCATGTGTAAGGTGTTGTGTGATGTTAGTAGGTTTTTACCTTCATACCTTGCTTCTTTAGCATCATGCGTCCTTGTAGCATTGTTTGCTTCTCTAGTGATGAACTAGTGTCACCAATAGATATTATGAGTTGCTCTAGTATTGTTGCCTTTTTATTTTATGGGTGTGTGATTATTCTAGCATGTTTAGGATGTTGTTACTTCTGTTATTATGACATGACTTGTGGAAGTGCTCGTTGCTATTAGTTTTAGAATGCATTTTTTTTATGGCATGCTTGTGTAGAAACCTCATACTAGTATGCTATTAGTGGACTCTTGTTGTTATGTATGTTCTAGTTTAATTATCTCTTGTGATGATTGTGTTTTAGAGTGTGTATTATGACTTGTTACCATTGGAAGAGCCACTGGTTTGTTTGTTTATTTTCATGATTTATGGATTCCTTAACTTTGAGTAGACCTAAGCATAGTCTATATCTAGACTATTCATCTGTGTTGTGTTTGCTTGTTGTTTGGAAATTGTCTGAGTACACACCTTAGCATGAGTATTGTGCGTATGTTATTGTTGTGCTAGTGTTGTTGTTGTGCTGAGTAGTATCTTGTTATCTATGCTTTGAGTTGGTGGTGAACTTGTTTGGTGGTGATTGCTTGTGTGTTGCTAATACCCACTGCCATGGGTATTGCTTTGATTGATTGTTTTTTATTTTAGTAGCCTCACCTTTTGTGCCCACAAGCTATATTTTTAGCTTCTTGAGTATCTTATTATGAGAGTGGTACACCCACTCCATATATGGTATGTAAGATGTGGGATATGGTTTCTCAAGCATATATTTGTTTGACGACAGTTTTGTACCATGAGAGTTTGTGAGATAGTTTTCTCGATAACGTTTGAGTGATTGCGCTAGTATAAGTTTGCTTGTTGTATGTGTTGTTTCGTGTAGTTGTTTGTCCTTTAGTTCTTAGTGTGTATTTGTTATTCTTTATGACGTTAGAAAACGAAGGAGAAGAAGAAGTAGTTGTGGAGTTGTGCGTCAAGTTCAAGCTACTTCAAGGCCAGGGACACTAAGAGATTTAAGGCAAGCCATCCTGATGCTTGCTATTACAACACTTATCATTATATATCATGCATGTTTTACCTCTGAAAGTTTTACAAAAACTTTGATTACCAAAAAATATTTTTGAGTGACTACTACTACTATTAATATTATATATACTATTACTATGCCAGTAGTTGATACTTGGTGTTACCAAGCCCATAGCCACCATATGGTATTTATTACCACCAAAGATATAAGTCCCTAATGGACATCCTAAAAATATGTTTTTTCAAAACAAAGGCTTTATGGAAAACCTGGTGGAAAGACGAAGTCTTATCCACCGGAGGAATGTTCAAGTGGTCATTTTTGGGAAAAGGTGTTTTTTACAAAAAATGACACATAACCTAGTCTTCGCCGGACAACCTTTACCGTACTGCCACCCTACCCCAACATGAGCACGGTGCTTAACTTGAAGTTTGTTTTTATTATTGTGTGTTCTTTCTCAATTTGCTATAAGGGGACCGACTCCCTCGAACCGAATGTCGCCAAGTTATGAAACATGCTACATATAAAGTGTGGAATTAATTTTTCCTCCGCACGCAGCAGTTGGGGATCCTGTCTAGGCAAAGTGGGACCTGATGCCGGGGAGCACAAACCCAACTGAAGAGATAGTCATATCCTATCTTGAACATAGTGGATGGTTAGGATCGGTTATCTGATGTTTACATACTGTTGTTACAGTTCGTGGTTGTTCACGGCGGATGTACTGGATCTGGTGGATTGTGTACACCTCTACAGAGTAAAACTATTCGGAATAGCCGCGTCCTCGGATATGGACAGTTGAATGGCCATGTAGCTAGCATTTTGTCAATGTTTTCAAAAAGGATTTTTCAAAAGAGGAGTTGGACTTATGAAGTAGTGAAAGGAGAAAATCTTGTACCGTGGAGGTACCGTTGATGAAATGCCAAAAGTTATTTTTACAAGGAGTTTTGCAAATAAAATCTTTCTTCTCTAAAAAGAAACTGGAAGTTGATTCCAAAAAGTTTTGCAAAGAGAAAACTTTCTTTTAACAAAGTTTTACAAAACCTCTTGTACATGTTATATCTACAAGAGAAAGAAAACTATATTATTTTCTTTTGAAGTATCTTCTTCAACAAATATACCGAGATTTTCAAAATCAACTATGATATATCTTTCATATATCATGGATAGTGAACCGTATGTATAGCCTACCTATTACACCATATAAGCATACTTGCATTTTGGTAAGCTACATGATGGGGGTCTTGCTGAGTACATTCAAATGTACTCATATTGGTTTCGTCCCTGATATTTACTTGCCAGACATCGAGAGGGAGTCTCAGGAGGATATCTATGAGGAGGAGTATTGCGCTGATGGCCTTGCAAACTATGATCGTCTCCCGGTCAGCAGCCTGTAGGTTAAGGCGTGACTTGGGATCTACTACGTTTGTGTGTTTAGTCTTCCGATGTGTGTGTTGTGTGTTTTCCCTACGTGGCAGTTGTGTTAGACTTGGTCGTGTGACCATGTCCCTTTTGTAAGTGTTTTATGCAATCGTGTAATGGATATTGTATCTGTGTACCAACTTGATATGTTGTTCACGACTAGTGCGATCTGGGATCATCAATGTATGCATATCGGAGGTGTACTTGAACATCGGTTCTATGGGACCTTACACTAACCCTTTGTTGTCTAATTTGTTGTTAGTAAAAAAATTAAATGAAATGAAATAACCCTCCAAACATCGATCGGGTCAGTCCCATAGTGCCACTAATCTGAACTTTGAACGTGTTATCACTGTCGTTCACATGGGAGGGTGTTAGCCTACGTAACCTCTCAATCCTTCCTTGATTCTACCCACTTGGAAAGTCTAGTCGTTTACAGCATAGTTGTGGTTGGGGCTAGACTTGTGAAGGTTCTGGAGCTAGGTTTTTTCCATAGTTGCGGACGTGCCGGATTCACTTCGCCATAACACATAGAGGTATCTCGGTAGCTATACAGGAAGTGTCTTGGTAGTGTGAAAGGCTATGTAAGTGTATCTTGCTGAGTTCGTCTTAAGGATGATATCCTAAAGTACCGGCTAAGTGTGGTGCATTTAGATGGGTGGTAACTGCAATCTCTAGAGAGTGTGTCAAATCTAGCAGCTAGTGTCATTTTGGCAATCCGGAACAATTCAGTGTTAGTCACGCTGTGTGTCCTTGTCGTGTTCGAAGGTTAAACTTAAGCTCTACCGAAAGAAAAGATGAACAACCTGATTTCACTAAATGAATAATAAGATGATGCAGAGAATGTTACTTGAGATGTGGTTGTTTGTGGTGTGGGACGATGGTGTGATCGTTGGGAGCCTAGAGGTAGGTCTGAGCCAACATCAACCGTGCGCACCCATAATGAAAAGATGAGGCCAGTGGGCCTAGCAGTGATGTAACATCCCTACTTTTGTGTAGTAAAGAGAGGTGTTGAGTACATGGCATGCATGCATGAAAAATGGACCAAAATTTTTCTTTTAAAATTTAACCAGTGAGTTATCAGAAAATCATTTAATCTGGCTTCACACAAAATTGTTTTACAAAGTTTTCCAAAATGATCCAACTTTGTGCTAGAAAGGTGGCAAATTTGAAGAGCTTTCCAACGAGTATTTTTGTGTAATTTTTTGCTTCACAAAAAGGCCCTCAAAATCTTGTTTTGGTTCTGTTTTAAAATCTCTAAGGACCTCTTTGTCTTTTCCCCCAGTTCTCCAGGGGGTTATTAGCGAATGCTTCTGTCGTCTTCCTCCTGTCCGGTGACAGGAGGGCAACCCGCCGCCTCCCTCCACCTCCTTCTTACCCCTTTCGACGTGGAGGCTCGGAGTCCCTCAATGAGTCGTCCAGATCGAGCCTAACCCGCAGAGCTCCCTCGCAGTTCCCTCCTCTCTCCTCCTCTATCTCTCCCGCAGCTCCCGAAACCCTAGCAGAAGGCCGTCGTCGATTTCCGGCGATTGCCGTCGTTGTGGACCGCCTCGAGGCCCGCCGTTTGCCCCTGGAGCTCCGCCTAGTCCCCATCTACCTCTCCTCCGAGTCATGCTTGCCGGGACGCCGTGGAACGCGGGAATCACGCCGCCTCCATCCGCCACGGCCGCCGCCGTCTCTTCCTCGCCGCCGGCGATTGCCCGCCATCCCTCGCGTCCCCGACCACGGACATCGCATTCAGGGTGAGCTTCTGAGCACGGGAGTGCTCTCCCCTTCCTCCCTCCCCCTCTGGTTCTCCCTGTCCCCGCCGGCCACCCACCGCCGCCGCGCCCAAGCGCTCCGGCGAGCACTCCGGGGACCTTTCGGTCAGCCGCGAGCACCCCCGCACTCCCTGCACTCCCCTCCGACCCTTGGTATGATTCGATTCCAAAACCCCGCACAAGAACGATCAATTGTATCGGAGCAGAGAGAATTTGGGCACGGGGTGATGTCACTATGACATCATGCTTGCGTCACCAGGCAGTTTTCCATTTAATTTCATTTAAATAAATTCAGCTGACAGGTGGACCCCGCCTGTAATTTAAATTTCAGAAAAAGAGTTAATTCTATAAATGCAATATCTTTTAATTGGCTAATCAGAAAAATGTGTTCAATATACCAAAATGTTCAGAAAATTATTCTCTACCCATTTATGTCATTTTCACAGATGTTTGGCAAAGTCCAAAAATGAGTATTTATTTAATGTTGTTTAATCATTTAAAATGGGAAAAATAAGTTCTTATTCAATAAAATCAGAAAATTAAAAGTTATATACCAAAATGCTCAAAATGACAAATGCAACCTATTCATGATGTTTTCAAACCCATTTGAGCAATACAAATTGTACTCACTTTCATAATCGCCCGAAACCCTTCGAGGTCCATTTCGGGCTAATTCCAGAAAAACAGCATAATTGCCATATGAACCCTAGCAACCCAACGAACATGTTTAGGGATTTAATTCAGTGCATTAACCTGCTCATGCATACATATTGCGCTTTGCATCGATGCCATGTGCTGATTATTGTTCTTCTTGTTTCGGTGTTTGTTTCCCCCTCGGTAGAGCGTGACTCCGAAGAGAAGGCCAGCAATCCAATGACGAATACTTGATCCTAACCGACAAGTCAAGCACTTATTCCTGAAGACTTTCTCTGGTTTTCTTGAAGCAAGGCAAGCATAACCTCTTATCTGCCCATATATGATTTCGAAAGACTTTTCATTCTCGTACAAATGCATTCGGTTCCAATGTATCTTGAGTCAATAGATAGAGTTATCCTATTTATTTGCATAACCCAGATAACATGATTCAATGCTCCTAGCAGACATAGGATTTGTTTGTGTGTATCGCCAGAGCCTCAAATATGCCATGCTTAGTCATACATGCATGTTATCTCTGCTCCATCTGGTTGATGAATCAGAGCCGCGAACGAATCTAGTATGGTAGTATGTTGTGGAAAGATAAGAGAATTTGATTAACATGATTTAAAGGTGTGGATGACGAGACCACAGAGGGTCTGTGGTGGTTGCCTCGTTCATGCCCCTAGGAGCGAGTTCTCGTCTTCGAGCCAAGACTGAGCGTGCATCCACACGGGGCTTAGATTCCCCTCGGTCTCAACTTGCCTAGTTTGTTCCATGAGTTGCCTAGTTCGGGCTTTCCATTTGGATTTGCGGGGATATCAAAACACTTTCAAAACTAAAATGTGGGGATGTATCGGCGCTCTGCGGGTAGGTAACCGTCGAGCATCGCGCACAACGATAGAGACCCGGCGGGAGATGGCCACTCCCTATTGGCGGTCCATCTCTACTCGGAGCGACTCGTGGAATAGGCGAAGCAAGGGAAAGGTCGTGGTCAACCTCCCTCTACCGGCACTTCCCAGACTAGTGCTACCACCGGTGGCATTAAGAGTTGGTTGATACGTGTGGTTAAAGTTGTACACCCCTGCAGGGTTAAATCTTTTCGAAAAGCCGTGTCCGCGGTTAAGGACGACTTGGTGACGGATTCTGTGATCATAGATAACTTAAACGGAATGACTAAAACTTGTTGATAATGAATGAAGGATGCCTCCTCGGAGATGCCGAGAGGGGTTACCTTGTAGCATGAGTTACCGGAACAACTGGAGGAGGTGATCTTTGAAGCACGAGGTGCTGAAATGATTTGGTGGATTAAAAAGATGATGATCTCAGTAGTTGAGTAGTTTTCTCATATGTCTTCAAAATATTCCATGAGATGTGCTACTTCTCCCTCAATTTGGAAAACAAAGATGGCTTTACGCAAAATAACCTTCATAACTCTTTCTAAAAGAAGCGGATATATAATAGGTTAACTAAGTCTTGTTGAGTACCTCCCGTACTCATGTTTGCTTCAACTTGGTTCAGGTGGAGTTCCTCATTTCGGTGGTGTTTCGACGTGGACATCGACGAGTAGTTTGGGGTTCCCAGGTAGCAGCCTGGAATCTATGGGCTGGGACGTCACCTTATGTTGCAGCCTCTTAGGCCTTTTTGGTTCTTGTTGGTTAGCAACATAACTTGCCTTCTGTTGTCTGATGTAATGTTGGGTCATGTGACCTCTATTTGTAAGCTATACTCTAGTAACATCTGTTTAATACAACTTTCATGTCTAGAGTGCTGGTTTGATCAGTTGTTGGTCTCGAGCCCGTTGTTATACAGTTTTGGCTATGCCTGCATAGTTGTCGCAGTCGAGGGGTTGTGGAGCCGATGATCCATGTCCGAGCCCGCCTGCCGAAGATATTCGGCCTGGGGCGAGGTAACCCCAGTAACCCTCGATTGTTGTTGCACTTTCTGGACACATAGCAGCTCTGTATAACTTTGGTCCTGTTCCTTCAGTTTCATCCGACTCGTGGACGCTTGGGTATACATATCTGGTTATGACTAGCATGGACACAAGGAGTAGTAGACCGGGGATCCGGACTGCGTGCCGATGAATCCGGTCTGCCTGTCGTTGTTTGTTGCGGCCGGGGCTGGTAACCCTGAAGCCCTTGTGAGTCCATTGCTAGGAGCACATGACAGTTTGTATATCTTTGGGTCCGGGGTCTGAAAAAAGTTGGTATCAGAGCAGGACTGCCTGTAGGGAAACCTTACTGCTTGGTCGATGTCGAGTCTAGTGATTGTGAAAACTACTTTCAAACCTCAAATGAGTTGTGAAAAACCTTCTTAGGATTCCTTTTACTCCTTATCTGGTATCGCTCTAACTCTGGGTCACCTTACCTGTTTTGATTTGAAAAGGTTTTGCTATCTCTTCCAGTCATTCAAAACCTAGGTGCCTTCTCTGGCAAGGACGTCTTTTACCCAAGTTGACCTAGTTATGAGTTTCTAGAGTCGTGTGTGTTCCATGTTCCGTTATCTCTTAATCTGGGAGATTCCTTTCCATCCTAGTCTCTCAAAGTTGTGTGGACTCCACATTCTTATATATTTCAAAGTTCTAAATCGTGAACCTCGAGATCTGCTTTCCATCTCGAATGTATCCGTTATCTTCTACCCAAACTCTTCCGGAGTTAAGTTGTCTTTTGAAAGATACTTCGCGATTGCTATTCGTAGTGTCCTTAAGGCACTAAGATAGTAGTTGTTCCTTTCCCAATGTTTTCAACCTTGGACTTGAACCGAAGGTCCCGGAATGTGCTGAACTGTGGTGAGTTGAGTCATGTGGTTTCATAACCATGTGATGCTCATGCCATCAGTACAGGATGCTGACCTTTAACCCAAGTTCTGTTTCTTTGGATCCTGGAGAACCTGTTCTACCTCAGGATGGTAAGGAAATTCCAACTCTCATAGCCGTAGGCTTTCCTATGGAATCAAAAGGGATCACAACAAGAGTGGTCATCATGAAATCCACATCTTCGTTTTTAATTCAGCTATACCGATCTTCCAGCATGGGTTTTACAAAAGAGTATCACCTGTGCACTCCCCATGGCCTCTGGATTTTTCGGAGCATGTTCCTATCTTCCAGTTGCTCTCAAATCTCCATCCGTTCTTTTGAAACCAAGTCGCATATGTGTGTTGGATTGATCGAATGCATTTGCTCTTGTTTTCCGTCAAAACATTCCACCTTGCAATGTCAGGAGAAACAAACTCCAGTACCTCGTTCATCTCTAGGACCAGGTCAAAGTTTTGTAATTCGCGGATTCAAGAAGTTCCGTTAGCTTATGTTCTATTCTACCTATGAGTATCACACTCTTTTAAATCAAGAGGCCGTGTTGAGTTTCATGGTCTTATTGATGAAGTGATGCTCATACATGTCTTCACTCCCCTTCCTCCAAGTTTGAATGCTTGAGAATGATGGGTATGTTCTTCGACATGTGTACCAGATATTCCTAGCAATCTTTATTGCTTTGAAAAATCTAAGAAACATCTGTATTCTTCTTAGAACTATAGGTCATCCGGTCTCTACTTGAAGTTGACCGTGTTACCAAATCCGTTCATTCCGGTGCACATTATTGGTCAAAGAGTTAGGTTCACACCAAAGCTCTCGAGACCATATCAGTTTCTTTGAAAAGCAAGCCTCCTTCCAAACTCCAAGACATACCGGTGGGTTGTGATATTCTGGTTGTCTTTCTAGAAGTATCACCAGGTTTTACCTGACCGTGATGTCTAAACTAGGAGTAGTTTGAACTACTCCTTTCTCCAAGGAACTCTGCTGGATATTCCAGACTAGTTGGTTGAGCTTAAACAACAACTTTGAGAGTTGAAAGCCAAAAGCTCATCCTAACTCGATCCTTCGTTATGGTATGTCCGATTTCCTTCGTGTTGAAGCATGATATTATCTCCTTTTCGTAAATGCTATCACTCTACCTCTTGATTTGATTTGGGCTATCGTCAAATCAAGTTCAGCTCCAAGGACTATCTTGATGGTGTTTTCACTCATGGGGTTCGGCCGAGTATACCTCATGTCCTTTGGTCTGGCCAATGTATTGCCTTGTTCATATATCATATGAATCCCTCTTCTTGGAGTGTTTCGATAAGCGTGTTTTCGAGCCCATCGATGACATTCCTATTTTCTCCAAGTTGCGAGAGGCTCATGTTGAACAAATGGCAACAATGTTGGAAACTTCCGAGAAACATCTTTGTGTCATCACGAAGTTTCATTCTGGATGTTCGAAGTGACTTTCTCACATTCGTGTGCCTATGGTGAAAGTTGTCGCCATGGATCCGAGTAAAGTTTTCTTGTTCCTTCGGGAATAATCCCAAGTTGGTCATGCATGTGTGGACTAATCTTGAGATGGTTGGTTGTTACCTCCGTCTAGTGGAAGAACTTTGCATCCACATTAAGCCACTGACTGACCATTCGTGAAAGAGCAGAAAGTTTATCTTTGCAATCATCTTCCCAACAAGGACTCTGATGTGTTTCGTTGCAAGTAAACCATGTAGGTGCAACCGTCTGTCGCAAGTTGCTAATACATGAGTTTTGCAATCTGTCTCATTTTTTTCGAGCTTGACATCGTAGTCCATATCTTGAGAATCCAGCATATGTACCTCGCTGGTAACCGGTGCAATCTTTTTTTATCAAACATACCGAGTCTTGTTCTCAACCCACTAACTAGAGCTGAATCTCAAGCAGCAACGATGGTTGGTGTTTCCTCAAGGGTATTGAATTAGGTTCATTTGAAAATACAGCTTGGTTGATGTTGTGGTTGACACAATTAGCCGGAAGGCCTAATGCCATATCTCCTTGAATCCGTAAGAACAGTCACTCTCCATGAGAATTCTTGTGTAGCTTATTCTAACAAGTTTTCCTCAACGTTCTCCCAAACCGGATTTCTACATTCACTTGATGACCTATAGAAGGTTCGTCATGAGCCTGCTGTCGGTATCTAAAACATCAAGGAGAACTTGGAAGTTGTTCTGTTCAACGTCTCTTTGTTGATCCTCCAAACCTTCCTTCCAGTGGAAACAAGTTCATCCCGAGAACCATCTCGTGGTGTTTTGTAACCACCATTGATCAGTTCCCTTTTCCAAGTTGATGGTACCTGAAGTTCTGTTCATCTCACACATTGTGTGAATTTGTCAGTCACTTCAACCATGGGGTCTTGACTATGTGGTATATGTACTACTACGTCCAAAACCACAATAGGAAAGAGATTCCTTATTCTTTTTAATGTTCCAACCGATGGTTGCTCATCTTTATGGTGTGACCAAGGGTTACTCCTTCATTACGGTGTTCCAACATTCAGTGGTTACTCATGTTCTGCCATGGAGTAACATCATGACCTTTGACAAAGATCTCGACAAACTTTGAAGGAATGGTTGAAAGTTACATTATCTTTCGGTGTTCACTCCGAGAAGTGAACATGATCATGTATCAATTTTTTTCTCTCTGACGCACGATCACAGTGTTTTCTCGTGTTTCCCCTCGTCTACGGATATTACATTGTGATATCTAAAACTATCCTTCCCATCTTGGTATTCCGTTTGAAGAAACCTCGATGTCATAAGTTGTCCAACCTTTATTTCCCAAAAGGATTTAAAGTCTTATGCAAAGCTCATATTCTAAACCCTTTCAAAAACCATCATCCACAGACTTGAAACCTTCTCTTATTCCCTCTGCTATCATGATGTGTTTCATGTCTGTTAACTCAAACGTTCTTTATGAACCTTCCTGTCATGAGTTAGCCATGAAATACTCGATCTTCGTGAAGATCATTTCCTAAGAGTTTCCCTCTTACCTAAGTTGTATCCGTTCAAGACTTTAAGATGCTACGGATCAACCTCTTCGAGAGAAGAACCGTAAGGCTCGAGAAGACCATTCAACCCGGTGTTCCTTCTCTCTTTCTCCTTCGGGAATCTCGGGACGAGATTCTTGTAAGGGGGGGTAGACTTGTAACATCCCTACTTTTGTGTAGTAAAGAGAGGTGTTGAGTACATGGCATGCATGCATGAAAAATGGACCAAAATTTTTCTTTTAAAATTTAACCAGTGAGTTACCAGAAAATCACTTAATCTGGCTTCACACAAAATTGTTTTACAAAGTTTTCCAAAATGATCCAACTTTGTGCTAGAAAGGTGGCAAATTTGAAGAGCTTTCCAACGAGTATTTTTGTGTAATTTTTTGCTTCACAAAAAGGCCCTCAAAATCTTGTTTTGGTTCTGTTTTAAAATCTCTAAGGACCTCTTTGTCTTCTCCCCCAGTTTTCCAGGGGGTTATTCGCGAATGCTTCTGTCGTCTTCCTCCTGTCCGGTGACAGGAGGGCAACCCGCCGCCGCCCTCCACCTCCTGCTTACCCCTTTCGACGTGGAGGCCCGGAGTCCCTCAAGGAGTCGTCCAGATCGAGCCTAACCCGCAGAGCTCCCTCGCAGTTCCCTCCTCTCTCCTCCTCTGTCTCTCCCCGCAGCACCCGAAACCCTAGCAGAAGGCCGCCGTCGATTTCCAGCGATTTCCGTCGCTGTGGACCGCCTCGAGGCCCGCCGTTTGCCCCTGTAGCTCCGCCTAGTCCCCATCTACCTCTCCTCTGAGTCTGTCTTGCCGGGACGCCGTGGAACGCGGGAATCGCGCCGCCTCCATCCGCCACGGCCGCCGCCGTCTCTTCCTCGCCGCCGGCGATTGCCGCCATCCCTCGCGCCCCCGACCACGGCATCGCATTCAGGGTGAGCTTCTGAGCACGGGAGTGCTCTCCCCTTCCTCCCTCCCCCTCTGGTTCTCCCTGTCCCCGCCGGCCACCCACCGCCGCCGCGCCCAAGCGCTCCAACGAGCACTCCGGCGACCTTTCGGTCAGCCGCGAGCACCCCGGCACTCCCTGCACTCCCCTCCGACCCTTGGTATGATTCGATTCCAAAACCCCGCACAAGAACGATCAATTGTATCGGAGCAGAGAGAATTTGGGCACGGGGTGATGTCACTATGACATCATGCTTGCGTCACCAGGCAGTTTTCCATTTAATTTAATTTAAATAAATTCAGCTGACAGGTGGACCCCGCCTGTAATTTAAATTTCAGAAGAAGAGTTAATTCTATAAATGCAATATCTTTTAATTGGCTAATCAGAAAAATGTGTTCAATATACCAAAATGTTCAGAAAATTATTCTCTACCCATTTATGTCATTTTCACACATGTTTGGCAAAGTCCAAAAATGAGTATTTATTTAATGTTGTTTAATCATTTAAAATGGGAAAAATAAGTTCTTATTCAATAAAATCAGAAAATTAAAAGTTATATACCAAAATGCTCAAAATGACAAATGCAACCTAATCATGATGTTTTCAAACCCATTTGAGCAATAAAAATTGTACTCACTTTCATAATCGCCCGAAACCCTTCGAGGTCCATTTCGGGCTAATTCCAGAAAAACTGCATAATTGCCATATGAACCCTAGCAACCCAACGAACATGTTTAGGGATTTAATTCAGTGCATTAACCTGCTCATGCATACATATTGCGCATTACATCGATGCCATGTGCTGATTGTTGTCCTTCTTGTTTCGGTGTTTGTTTCCCCCTCGGTAGAACGTGACTCCAAAGAGAAGGCCAGCAATCCAATGACGAATACTTGATCCTAACCGACAAGTCAAGCACTTATTCCTGAAGACTTTCTCTGGTTTTCTTGAAGCAAGGCAAGCATAACCTCTTATCTGCCCATATATGATTTCGAAAGACTTTTCATTCTCGTACAAATGCATTCGGTTCCAATGTATTTTGAGTCAATAGATAGAGTTATCCTATTTATTTGCATAACCCAGATATCATGATTCAATGCTCCTAGCAGACATAGGATTTGTTTGTGTGTATCGCCAGAGCCTCAAATATTCCATGCTTAGTCATACATGCATGTTATCTCTGCTCCATCTGGTTGATGAATCAGAGCCGCGAACGAATCTAGTATGGTAGTATGTTGTGGAAAGATAAGAGAATTTGATTAACATGATTTAAAGGTGTGGATGACGAGACCACAGAGGGTCTGTGGTGGTTGTCTCGTTCATGCCCCTAGGAGCGAGTTCTCGTCTTCGAGCCAAGACTGAGCGTGCATCCACACGGGGCTTAGATTCTCCTTGGTCTCAACTTGCCTAGTTTGTTCCATGAGTTGCCTAGTTTGGGCTTTCCATTTGGATTTGCGGGGATATCAAAACACTTTCAAAACTAGGATGTGGGGATGTATCGGCGCTCTGCGGGTAGGTAACCGTCGAGCATCGCGCACAACGATAGAGACCCGGCAGGAGATGGCCACTCCCTATTTGCGGTCCATCTCTACTCGGAGCGACTCATGGAATAGGCGAAGCAAGGGAAAGGTCGTGGTCAACCTCCCTCTGCCGGCACTTCCCGGACTAGTGCTACCACCGGTGGCATTAAGAGTTGGTTGATACGTGTGGTTAAAGTTGTACACCCCTGCAGGGTTAAATCTTTTCGAAAAGTCGTGTCCGCGGTTAAGGACGACTTGGTGACGGATTCTGTGATCATAGATAACTTAAACGGAATGACTAAAACTTGTTGATAACGAATGAAGGATGCCTCCTCGGAGATGCCGAGAGGGGTTACCTTGTAGCATGAGTTACCGGAACAACTGGAGGAGGTGATCTTTGAAGCACGAGGTGCTGAAATGATTTGGTGGATTCAAAAGATGATGATCTCAGTAGTTGAGTAGTTTTCTCATCTGTTTTCAAAATATTCCATGAGATGTGCTACTTCTCCCTCAATTTGGAAAACAAAGATGGCTTTACGCAAAATAACCTTCATAACTCTTTCTAAAAGAAGCGGATATATAATAGGTTAACTAAGTCTTGTTGAGTACCTCCCGTACTCATGTTTGCTTCAACTTGGTTCAGGTGGAGTTCCTCATTTCGGTGGTGTTTCGACGTGGACATCGACGAGTAGTTTGGGGTTCCCAGGTAGCAGCCTGGAATCTATGGGCTGGGACGTCACCTTATGTTGCAGCCTCTTAGGACTTTTTGGTTCTTGTTGGTTAGCAACATAACTTGCCTTCTGTTGTCTGATGTAATGTTGGGTCATGTGACCTCTGTTTGTAAGCTATACTCTAGTAACATCTGTTTAATACAACTTTCATGTCTAGAGTGCTGCTTTGATCGGTTGTTGGTCTCGAGCCCGTTGTTATACAGTTTTGGCTATGCCTGCATAGTTGTCGCAGTCGAGGGGTTGTGGAGCCGATGATCCATGTCCGAGCCCGCCTTCCGAAGATATCCGGCCTGGGGCGAGGTAACCCCAGTAACCCTCGATTGTTGTTGCACTTTCTGGACACATAGCAGCTCTGTATAACTTTGGTCCCGTTCCTTCAGTTTCATCCGACTCGTGGACGCTTGGGTATACATATCTGGTTATGACTAGCATGGACACAAGGAGTAGTAGACCGGGGATCCGGACTGCGTGCCGATGAATCCGGTCTGCCTGCCGTTGTTTGTTGCGGCCGGGGCTGGTAACCCTGAAGCCCTTGTGAGTCCATTGCTAGGAGCACATGACAGTTTGTATATCTTTGGGTCCGGGGTCTGACAAGTGATGACAAGTGTAATATCACGTCATGATTTGATTAATGATTATGACCGTTATTGCTCTCTTAGTTGGTCCCTCCCACTCTTTGCTAGCCTACATCTGTGCTGAGTATGAGCTCTACTCGTGCATCCAACTCCCAAAAACCAAAGTTTGCCAAATATGTCCACCATATCTACCTATATGTGGTATTTAACCGCCACTCCAAGTAAATTTCTCGTGTGCTACCTTTAAATCTTCTAAATTATAACATGTTTTGTGTTCTTTTTTTAGCTCATGAGGAAATAATTCAAAGTTTATTATGGTTTGTGTCAAGCAAAGTTCTTCTTCCTTCTTTCACCCGATGAGTATAAAATTTATGCTCATCTAAATTTGCAGAGAGCTCATGCCAAATAATAACAAAAAGGCACTTTGTAACATCACAGGATTTTGAAAATTTTTAAAAAAATTCAAACCATCATAATTACATGCGCATCATAGCATCCCTGCATTTTTTTTTTGCACAAAAATTTGGTTTTAATTGCCAAACACAAAAATTTAGGTGGTATTACCTATTAAACCACCTTTTTAATTTAAATCAATTTCCTAAAGTAAGTATTTTAGTTTGGGGAAAACACAAAGAGAAAAGGAGAGAGTGAAAATCCAGCGGAGCAGCCCGCTTCCCTCTCTCCCCCACGGCCTAGGCTCACCTTCCCTCGCCCCTCTCTTAGCTCGCATGCATGCAGCCGCTAGCCGACGGGACGGCCCAGTAACTCGACGAACGTGCGGCTCGTCCCTTCCAACTCTCTCTGGCATGCGGGTCCCGCGCGTGACGCAACCCAACGTCACGGATGACGTCTCCCCGCTTCGACGTCCGTGCCACTGCAGGACTCCGCGTCGCCATCGCCTCGATGTTCCCTTCTGCACGCATCTGCCCTTAAAAGGGGAAGTCCCTCGACGTACGCGACCCGCACCTCCAAACCCTAACCCTAATACATGCCGCCTCCGAGACTTCTCGCCGAGATCCGTCGCCGCCTCCATTAACGCCCCTTGGGTAGCACGCACCGCCGCCGTTCCACGCATCGGGAGGTGAAGGCGAGGAAACGAGGGAGTTCACCTCGAGGAGACGAGTCCGAGGAGCTTTGCGCCGTCTCCAGGGAGCGCCGGGAACGTCGCCGTCGTCGTCAACCGCAAGCCGGCACCGCCGTCTTCCTCTCCTCCGGTGAGCACCCCCCCCTCGCCCGGTTCTTTTCCCTCCGTCGGATCGCGATCGGACGTTCCCTGTTAGATCCAGCCCCAAAGGGGTACCAGTGAATAAGAGGTCGCCACGTCGCCCGCCTCGTCATCGGCTGCGCCCGCTCCGCTCCAATTGGGATCTGCCACGTGGACCGCCTAGTCAGCGCAGAGTGAGCGCAATTTTAACCGATTTAAAATTCCAGAAATTTGCAAAACTTGTAAAATCTATAACTTTTGTTCTGTAACTTTGATTTAGATGATTTTGGACTTTGCGAAATTAGCATATTGTGTAGATTAATCTAGGCTGTTGAAATTTCAAATTTTAAACGTGCACTCACATGTTATTTGTAGATCTCTACTAATCTCTATTTTAGGCATAACTTTTAATCTATAAATCCTTTTTAGGTGAAATCAATTGCAACGGTTTTGTTTTGATGTCCTCTATCCAGTAGAAGTGTTGGAAAAATTATTTGTGCAACTTTGTAACATAAACTGTATTAATCTTCATATTAGCCTATATTAAAACCCTAGTAATGTTAATAATTAAAATTTGATAATAAATTTGTTTGCATGCCTCATAACCATGTTATTATCAGTAGAGAACATCATTGTTAGAAATTCTTGCTTGTAGAAAATATTGTGCATTAATTTGATCATTGCATGACATGCATACATGTTTTTGTTGTTATTTTGTTTTTCTATGTTATGTTTGTTTTGTATGTTTATGTGTGGCTGGTTTTTCTTGTTTAGATTGTGAAGAGGAGCAAGTCTACTCTTGTTGCTGTTATACTTGTTGTGGTTGTTCATCCTATTGCCAAGGCAAGTGACACACCATCAAATCTCCCATATTTTACCAATGCATTACTAGTGTTTGAGTAGTATGCATGATAGGAAATTTTTACTAAGTTATTATTATGCTATGCAAAATCCCAATTAGTGGTAGCAATCCTTTAGACTTTTTATTTTGGAGACTTAGTACTTAGTAGATGCTTAGCCTTGCTACAAACTTGTTTTTCTCAATGTTGTGGAAAATTCTAAGTATAAACTTCAATGAACCACCTGGGTGGGTTTGGTATTGCGTGGTTGTCAAAAGTTGAGTGTATCCTTAGGGACTTTAATATCCTAAGGAGTTAACTTGTGGATTCTCACCCAGGAAACAAAGAGATTACCAAGTCCTCTAAGTTTAGTTGCTTCTCGTGCAGCCCTTTGACATATGGGCTCTGTCTTGATCAACTAAGTTGTGAGAGTTTATCCCATGCTTGACATGAAGATGTAGCATAATTATAGGTGGAACGGGTCTTGCTGGTTGGGTTGGATTCTTGCTTCTGAAAGATCTCGTCTCAATTCTCTCCTTTCCATGATGCACTCCAGGGTGTATAGGATGTTTGGGCTAATTGAAGACGAAGGGTGAAAGTGCACAACCTCTGCAGAGTTAGAAACTATGATCATAGCCGTGTCCCCGGTAATGGACGACTTTGAGCAGCTGGACAAGGATGGACAGAATAATCTCAACACCGTTTTGAAGAAGTAAAATTTGGCTAAGGAAATATTAGTAGTGGTGCCAATCTTTGAAGAGAAAACTCTTTTTCAAAAGTGTTGGGGAAAAACTTGCTTTCTGCAAATAGCCTAAACTCCACCAAGCCAGATATGCATGTAGTTTAGACTTGCCATTTTATATCCACCAGAGTGTCATTTTCCAGTACATCAATTGTACTGATCTCCTTCGGGGGCTGCATATTCCAATGTGCAGGTAATTGTGATGATGAAGTTTGATCAAGTGCTTGGACTTGAGTCTACACCCAACATGTAATGCATGTGGCGCATGATTGAAGATGGAGGCTCATTGCTACCTTTATTCCTATTGTTTAGAAATCTGAGTTTTGCTAGTCTTTCAAGACTATGCAATTTATAATAAAGCTATACATAGCTATTCTGGATCTTTTGTAATAATTTTGATACTTCTGCAATGATACTTTACATTTTGTTCTGTGGTACTACCATTGATCCAGGGACTAGCACTTAACACAGTAGTTCTAACATTATTAAATGTGAGGGGGCTACACATTTCCCCATGGTTTGATGAAAGTTGGTGGGTACCCGTGAACACGGAAAGCCCTGGTTTGTGAAAGAAAGGTGGGAGGAAGTGCCAAACTAATAAAACAATGGAAACCCCTCTCAAAAGTATAAACACTTTGCTTGACATGGATTACGATAAGTTTTTCATTACCATTCCTTGACATAGACATACACCTCTATCAAAATTGTTTTCAGTGTCTCTATTTTATCAAATAAAAATCTCTAGCACATGAGTAATCCCTGCTTCCCTATATGAAGGGACTTTCTTTTACTTTTATGTTGAGTCTTCATCTTCTTACTTTATGCACAGGCTAAGAGAGCATAATTGTCATTCTGAGTATAATATGCACAGTCCCAAAATTTAGTATTGATTAATTCATGATTGTGGTATTGCTTGCTCTCAAATTATTTGTATCTAGTCACCATTTAAACTTTGAAGGTGTCCTGGCATTTATGTTCTGCTACCACACGAAGGACTAGATGGATGCCACTTTATTATGTTTTTCTTTATGATTGAAACAAACGTATCACTTTCAATGTTTCATTGTTCCTTTTCTTTTATTTATGTTTCTTTTCATGTGCAACATGGTTGCTAAGTTTACATTAGTTGAAATAATTTTTATCATGCCTACTTTGATCTCAGCTTTCCAATGCTTTTACATAACATTGATCAAGATTTTTGTTGGCTTGATGTCACCTCAAAAATTATTTTGCTATCACTTACCTACTCGAGGACGAGCAGGAGTTAAGCTTGGGGTGCTGATATGTTGCAAACGTATCTATATTTTTTGATGCTCCATGCTTGTTTTCTACCTAATACCTTTTGTTTTACACATGTTTTCTTTCATTTCATTCCGTTTTTGGTATGTTTTCACTGACTAACCTATTAACAAGATGCCCCAAGCCAGTTGTTGTTTTTCGTTTTTTCTATTTCATAAAAGGTCTTAAGGAAATATTATCGGGAAGGGCTGAAAATCCACAGAGATCAATTTTTACCGAGAACAAAGACGGAGTCCAAAAGGGAGCCAGGGGGAGCCAGGGGCCACCAGGAGGGTACCAGGCGCGACCCCCTAGGCCACGCCTGGTGGCCCCTCGGGTGCCCCGAGCACCGCCTCACATCCCTCCTTCGCTTATAAATTGCTTTTAACCCTAAAACCATCGAGGACAGAGTTATTTTCCATGAAACGTATAGACATGCGCCGTCACCTCGAAAGTCCAATCTAGGGCTTTTGCAGTCCTTCTCCGACACCTTGCCGGAGAAGGGGATCATCACCGGAGGCCTCTACATCGCCATGATCGCATCCGAACATATGCATGAGTAGTTCATCTCAGGACTACGAGTGCATAATAGTAGCTAGATGGTTGTTCTATCCCCTATGCCTCCATGTTTAGAGTCTCGTGAGCTTCCTCACATGATCGATACCACCATTATGTAATTGTGCATGTTTTGTTTGCTGGGATCCGATGGGCCATGAGATTTTGATTATTTTGTTCATGTCAATCTGAGATGCTTCACTTATATTTGTAGAGAGTTTTAATCTTTTCTTGCAATGCTCTCCAGTGTTTATGATTACCTTGGCCACATTGTGCTTTCGCCTCCAAGAGAGGTTTTATATGCTAGATAGTGGGTTCATGCCTCCTTGTTGCCTGCGCTCGAGTGAAATAAACGTGCGGGGGGAGGGTGTGATGTTGCCACTAGGGAGAAAATAGTGGTGCTCTTGTCTACTGATGAGAACCACGGCTTACATTACGTATTGATCTCAATGCATTTGTCTCTTGCGCATCTATCAATCACTTCGTTGCTGCAACTTAATACCAAGGGATTTGCTGGATAGCTTTCTTGAGGTGAAATTTTAGATATGGATGCATGATGGTGATGGCTAGGTTGAGACTCCAAGTGCAGAGTGTGTAGCTAGTGGCAAGCCCTCTTTCCCACGAGGGTGACTCGAGGGTTGGGGAGCCAGTATTTCAGCAGTTGTCTTCCAAGCTTCCTCCAGGATCCTGCAAACAAGTAGAGAATTTTGTGCCCTCAACCTCACCAAGTGGTTGTCAAGCACAAGGTGTGAGACTTCTAAATTGCGATGCAAAACTGAAAGTAAATGTGCAATAATTAAATCTACTACTAAATTCAAATGAGAAAATAAATATGCAATGGATTGTTTTTGTATTTTTGTGATGCAAGTGGTGATGGAGATAATGTAAATTAGAATTAGATATGCAAGTAAAGTAAAGTGCAGGTAATGTAAATTGCAGCAAAGTAACTAGAGTGTTTTCTTATAATTAAAATAGGACCGGGGTTCATGGTTTCACACTTGCATTCTCTCAAATAAAGTGGTAGACGGTGGACATAAAGAATTACATGTGAGATTACAATAACATGTTTAACATTGAGTACTTTCATATGGGCATCACGTCTTAGCATAGAGATCTCTACGGTCATATTGATCCCTCTTATACTCCACCAAGACGCGAAATAAATCATAACACCTCGATAATTAAGGAAAAACCAGAGTATAGCTTTAAGCAATGTGACATGAAGAGATTGATTGGTGTCACTTCAAATCCCCGGTAACAAGGTACTCCTTTTTATCCCTACTGAGGTAACTAAGAAAGGTTTAACAAAACCTAAGTGGATCGCTGAACTTCTGTCACTTTCACAGCACTAGCCACCCCCCGTTACTCCAACTAATGCACCCATCACTCCACACACGCTCTCAAGAACTAGATTGATCAAAGCTAGCAAATAAGAACGGGGTACATAAGATACATCTACTCAAATAACTCAAGATAAAAAATTGCAATCTCAGATTCAATAACTCATAGAAAAGATCCACCACATAGGAATTACAACGGTGCCCGTAATCATGTGAGGCAGCTCATACGGATCTAATTAGTGAAGCACATAGAGAGAGAGAGATACAAGTGCTACTTCCACAAACCCATAGCACTGGGGTGGACTACTCCCTCTTCATGGAGATGTCGATGGAGATGACGTTAGAGGGGTAGGAGATCACACCGGCGGCGCCCCGCCGGAGTTTCCCCCTCCAATCTGGAACTTTTGGTCTTTGTTTCGGTGGCGCTCTCCTTTGTAAGGATACGGGGGGCCTTTTTATAGTCGGTTTTAGGTCAAGACGGAGTCGGTAAGTCGAAGATGGAAGGAATTGGGGCCACATGGGCCAAAAGGGGGCCTCTCACGCGGCCAAGGAATCTGGCCGCGTGGAGGGTCCTCCTTTGGGCCTCCTTGCCCAATTCTCGTGGATCCTTCGCCCGCAAGTCTTCTCCTTCCAAGAAAATGACCCCCGCGGATTTTCAGGTGATTTCGCGGAAGTTTGCCCCCTGAAACGTCAAAAATATAGAAAACGGGGTTTCTGACAGGCAGGGTTAATTCCATAAAAGTTGGGGGACTTTGTAATTTAACCCCAAAATACTATAAAACATTGAATTATACCCTTATATGATGCAATATGTAATAGAAAACCATGTGAAAATATGCAAAATTCATCTATGCATTTTACATGCATCAACATCCCCAAGCTTAACCCATGCTCGTCCTCGAGTATGAAGGTGATAAAACTAAGATGGGTTTTGCATATTGAAACAATCATGGGATATCAAGGAGGATTATTCATGCTACATATAATCAAATGATTAATACTAGAAATGAGTAGCAATATACAATTCATGTTGTAAGAAATATCAAATATGCAAGCAAAGATGCTTCATGAAAGTTCACAAAGTGTATAATGAAATAAAAGCACTATGGACCAAATGCATACACAAAATGAAAAATAAAATCCTATATTGGTCAAAGAATAGCATAATGGAGAATAGAAAATATGGTGGACACCTTGGAGAAAATTGAGTAGAGGTAAAACATGATCAAGTCTTATTTAGCCTCTAAATTATTCAACTAAAATTACTAATTGAAATGAGGTATCCATTGATCTAGGACTCTCATTGCCCCTTTATCACTAGCATCTTAAAATTGTGAGTATTGAAGTAATGAGAATGACAAGGTGGTTCAAAGCCTCATGCCCCGTGAGTGTGAAAACCTACTCCATGATTACTCAACTGAAGATTCCTAATAAGATTTGTACAATCATAATAAGTATTAATGACATCATAGAGAACCGCAAAGAGGTACCTCTTGCCCCATGACATGGAAACAAGCCCATGTTACAATGACAAGATGAACAAACGGAGTAGACTCATCATCCTTTTTATTTTCATTCACTATTATGCATAGCTTCTTATTTTATTATAGGATGTGTTGTAGAGTCACTCAAGTTGTAAGTAAATTTCCACCATGATAAAGCATGGCTTGGGTTAGCGGCCCAATGCGTTTCTCTAGTCATATAGATACTTACTCATCAAAACTTACTATTCCTCTATTTCATTTCGGCATGGCAGGAGTCCAAAAACAAAAGTACATGATATCAACCAAATGCAAATTTTTTGTGCAATGTTGAAAGCTTTCCGGTGATACACGTTTATAGCTATCTCCCAACCACACACTTGTCAAACGCAAAACTTGTGGCTCCCATTATTGGGTCATGTTTATTAGATGCATAAAAAGTAAAGTGTGCCTTCAAAAGTTTGTGAGAGTCCTATCCCAAGTTCAACCCATGACAATTAATAAAGTGAATATCTTAATTTAGAACATAAATAACACAATAACATGGTGAACATACTCGGAATAACAATGAAGCTAATGGGAAGATATGGTGGACTCACTGGAAATACTTGGCTAAGGAGTGTTGGAAACAAGTTTTTACTTGTTGGAATTTTAAATTTTTGGGTTAGCAAGAGGGAGATAGTTGACAAGCTAATATGCATGCATATGTCCATAGAACTACTCATTTCATGACAAACTAAATAAACCAGCAATTAACATCAAGGACATGGATAAGAGATAGCTCAAGACAACATTATAGCAAATTTCTACACATAAAAAGCCTATAAATCATGCAAACATATGTAGCTCTTCAAATCAACCATGGCATCCCTATTCCAAGTCATAATACTAGCATTCAATACATTCGAACCCCAAACTCCAGTAGCTCAATCTCATATAAAATGATGGTGGTGGTCTTATCAAAACAAAAATAAAAACAAAAACTAGACGCTTCAAGTCTCTACGATAAATGATTTGCTTAGAAAAACAGAAAGTAGACGTGTGCTAACCAAAAGAGTGTCAGTGGGGTGTTCATAACATCCCCAAGCTTATGGCTTTCACCATTCTTGGATGTCTTGAGGCGCAGCTCCTCTATTCCCTGTGAAAAAAACTTCACAAAACATGTTTCTTCCAATTCTTTTTCTGTGGGGTGAGATTAGCAAGGACAAACAAATCATATGCTTGCTGTGCAAAATTCCAAATCAAATGCTCCAGTAGATAGACAATAAGGTTCATTATGTTGTATGTTCACTCTCTTGCTTGAAAGAATCATGGAAATTCGATTCCCAAGCCCAAAGAGTGCATAAAACAAAAGAAGGCAGAATATGTCCAGAAAAGCAGCAGCAGCAAAACGATCGTTTTTCCCTAACCTAGACTCATCAAAAAATTAATCCAATTTTTGTGCTTACAGAGGACGAAAAGTTGCAGAACATACTAAAAACTTAGCTCAATCCGACATACCAATAAAAAACGTAAAATCATACGGTGAGCAGACTCGTGCTGAAACAGAAATTTCATGCACTAGGATAGCAACTTATAACTCCAAATGGGTTTGACTTGACTCTTTATTGAAACTCCAGAATTAATACAAAACAAAATAATCTCTTGAGACAGCAAGAGGACACTAGGAAAATCCAAACAAAAACAACCGGGTTGCCTCCCGTAAAGCGCTTTCTTTATAGCCATATAGCTAGGCTTTACTTACTTGATAATCAAGAGGGATAAAGCTCATGAGGGAGCTTGTTCTTCAGCGTGTCCCTCTTCCTTGGGAAGTGCTCCATGCTTTTCTTGTGAGGGAACTGAAACTTTACATTCCCCTCCTTGGAGTCTATGATTGCACCTGTAGTACGAAGAAAAGGTCTACCCAAAATAATAGGACTAGGGGATTTATCCCCCATATCCATAATAATGAAATCAACGGGTACGAAAGTCATGTGCAATTCAATCATAACATATTTTACTTGTCCTACAGCATGTTTAGTAGAGTTATCAGCAAGGACAAATTCACTTGAGCACTTCTCTAAATTTTCTAGTTCTAGCAATTCATATAATTCTATAGAGAGTACCGATACACTAGAACCTAGATCTAACATAGCATGGTGAATTTCTTTTCCAATTGAAACTAGAACCTTGGGGATCCATGCATCCCCAAGATTAGGAGGTATCATGGCCTCATTCTTGTACCTAGCAATTTTTTCTTGCAAGACATGATTAGCAATATAAGATCCAAAGCCAGGTTGATTAACATTTATAGTGGGATCACTAGCAAATTTTTGTAGAGTAGCAATAAGTTCTTGCAAGCTACTTTTTTGTAAATCAAGCAATGGATCCTTAATTTCAGTAAGCATCATAATTTCCTCTACTTTTCCTTTTCTATTATGCATATTAAAAATCTCATAGCGACCATCAAAAATATCCTCGGGTACTTCAGCCTTTTTTAAGCTCTCTTTAATTTTAACCTCTAAGAGCAAACTTTCAAGCAAAACATGGGTATTTGAAGCATTAGTACTAGTAAAAGATCCCCCACATTCCTTATCTAAAAAGGCTCTAGAAGTTTCAGAAAGTCCCTTATAAAACATATGCATAAGTATCCAATCTCTAAAGCCATGCCCTATTCCATATGCTCTACTTCTAAATCTCTCCCATGCTTGTATCATTGATTCATCTTTTTCTTGTTTAAAGGTAATGAGCAATTGTTTAACATTGTAATTCTTTTCAGCATGACAAAACCTTTCAATAAATGCAGCCCTTAAGTTGAACCAAGTAGTAAAATTGCTAGGAGGCCATCTTAATATCCAATCTAATGCTTTGCCTCCTAGTGAGTAGGTAAAGAGTTTAACTTTAGTAGTGTTGATGTTTGCATGATTCAAGTTCAAAGTTTTACATCTTTCATCAAATTTCTTAAGATGGAACAAAGGGTCTTCTTTAGGCTTTCCATAGAAACGAGATTCATAAATCATTTTAATAACACTAGGATCTACCTCTAATTTTTCAACGGGAATATTTAGCTCTTGAGGGAAATTCCTAACACTGAATGGCCAATAAGTTCTCTGCTCCATTTACCAAGTTTTTATGTAGTTTTTTAATTTTTTATGCAAAACAAAAGTAAAGTAACTAAGCAAATTCGAAATACTAAAATAAACTAGATAACTAAATGCAAAACTAAAATGCAAACTAAAATAAAATATGCAAGACAAAACAAAAAACAAGAACAAAAACAAAACAAAAACAAAAAAAAGACAAGAAACAAAACAATCTACTTGAAAGAAGGTGGAGATAGAAAGGACGGTACTCACGTAGGTGCAACCTCCCCAAGCTTAGGTGTTTGCACACCTTGTTGGTGATGAAGACTTCTTGTGAGCTCCCTTGGACAACTCCTTCACCTATGGCTCCCCGGCAACGGCGCCAGAAAAACGCTTGATGGCTAGGTTGAGACTCCAAGTGCAGAGTGTGTAGCTAGTGGCAAGCCCTCTTCCCCACGAGGGTGACTCGAGGGTTTATATAGAACTCTTGGGGAGCCAGTATTTCAGCAGTTGTCTTCCAAGCTTCCTCCAGGATCCTGCAAACAAGTAGAGAATTTTGTGCCCTCAACCTCACCAAGTGGTTGTCAAGCACAAGGTGTGAGACTTCTCAATTGCAATGCAAAACTCAAAGTAAATGTGCAATAATTAAATCTACTAGTAAATGCAAATGAGAAAATAAATATGCAATGGATTGTTTTTGTATTTTTGTGATGCAAGTGGTGATGGAGATAATGTAAATTAGAATTGGAGATGCAAGTAAAGTAAAGTGCGAGTAAAGTAAATTGCAGCAAAGTAACTAGAGTGTTTTCTTATAATTAAAATAGGACCGGGGTTCATGGTTTCACACTTGCATTCTCTCAAATAAAGTGGTAGACGGTGGACATAAAGAATTACATGTGAGATTACAATAACATGTTTAACATTGAGTACTTTCATATGGGCATCACGTCCTAGCATAGAGATCTCTACGGTCATATTGATCCCTCTTATACTCCACCAAGATGCGAAATAAATCATAACACCTCGATAATTAAGGAAAAACCAGAGTATAGCTTTAAGCAATGTGACATGAAGTTGAAGTAAGAACTTGCTAGATCTAGTCATGGATATTGATTAGTGTCACTTTAAATCCCCAGTAACAAGGTACTCTTTTTATCCCTAGTGAGGTAACTAAGAAAGGTTTAACAAAACCTAAGTGGATCGCTGAACTTCTGTCACTTTCACAGCACTAGCCACCCCCCCCCCCCCCCCGTTACTCCAACTAATGCACCCATCACCCCACACACGCTCTCAAGAACTAGATTGATCAAAGCTAGCAAATAAGAACGGGGTACATAAGATACATCTACTCAAATAACTCAAGAGAAACAATTGCAATCTCAGATTCAATAACTCATAGAAAAGATCCACCACACAGGAATTACAACGGTGCCAGTAATCATATGAGGCAGCTCATACGAATCTAATTAGTGAAGCACATAGAGAGAGAGATACAAGTGCTACTTCCACAAACCCATAGCCCTGGGGTGGACTACTCCCTCTTCATGGAGATGTCGATGGAGATGATGTTGGAGGGGTAGGAGATCACACCGGCGGCGCCCCGCCGGAGTTTTCCCCCTCCGATCTGGAACTTCTGGTCTCTGTTTTGGTGTTTCGGTGTTTCGGCGGCGCTCTCCTCCGTAAGGGTACGGGGGACCCTTTTTATAGTCGGTTTTAGGTCAAGACGGAGTCGGTAAGTCGAAGATGGAAGGAATTGGGGCCATAGGGGCCAAAAGGGGGCCTCTCACGCGGCCAAGGAATCTGGCCGCGTGGAGGGTCCTCTTTTGGGCCTCCTTGCCCAATTCTCGTGGATCCTTCGCCCACAAGTCTTCTCCTTCCAAGACAATGACCCCCGCAGATTTTCAGGTGATCTCGCGGAAGTTTGCCCCCTGAAACGTCAAAAATATAGAAAACGGGGTTTCTGAAAGGCAGGTTAATTCCATAAAAGTTGGGGGACTTTGTAATTTAGCCCCAAAATACTATAAAACATTGAATTATACCCTTATATGATGCAATATGTAATAGAAAACCATGTGAAAACATGCAAAATTCATCTATGCATTTTACATGCATCAGATGGATAACAATCTATATGCCTTGACGTAATGTATGGAATGTTAGAACCCGTGAATTTTATCTCGTCATAATAGTATTGTTATACATTCATGATTTGTCAATTTTTCAGTTGTAATTTGTTCGTCCAGCATGTTTGTTTTCTTTGGAAAGACACCACTAGTGAACCTATGGCCCCCGGTCCTATTTTCCTCATATCCCAAACCATCTTTTAAGCACTTTTATCATTGTTTCCTTGCTGTTCTGTTTTTACTTTTATTATTCTACGAGACTCTATACATTTAATTCCCCTGTTTTCAGCAAGACCAGAAGATTGACACCTTCTGAAAAGTTGGGGGCAAAAGAGAGTTTTCTATCAATTGCCACATGTTTTCTCTATGTTTTCCACACATTTTCTAGGACTAACCTATTAACCTAGTGCCCAGAGTCGTTTCCTGATTTCTATATTTCGGAAAATCCGTAGAGAAAAAGTCTACAGAAAATTCCACAAAAATTCGAGGGCAAGTTTTTAGCCGGAACAAAGACGAGGTTCAAAGAAGAGCCAAGGGGGGAGCCACACAACCATCAAGCGACCTCTAGGCATGGGTCCACCCTAGGACGCACCTAGCTATTGCTCGGTGGCCCTGGACCTCTCCCGGCACCGCCTCTTCACCTATAAGTTGCCTTCTGGCCTAAAATGAAGACACGCGGACGATTTTTTCTAGAAACAATTCCGAGCTCCGAATCCGTACAAAACCCTAATTTAGGGGAAAAATTCCTGTTCTAGCACCCTGCCGGACGGGGAAGTGCTCCTGGAGCAGTCTTGATCGACGTTGCTGCATCACATGATTATTCCGGAGAGTCCCTCCGCGGCGCCGAGGGCTCGTGCTAGTAACTATGTGGTTTTCTCTCTCTCTCTCTCTCATGGTGTGATCTTGATGTGATCATGAGTCTAATTTAATTCATATGATGTTTCCCCTTCTTCATGTAATGAATATGGTGTTTCTCAATTAATTTTATCTAGTATAATCTTCCGGAGTCAGTTTTGTCTCACGGTGCCACGGTGACAGTGTGGGTGCCGTGTGTGGCTCTATGGACTATAGATTAAAGGGATACTTATCATCAACTTGTTCTTATTTGTTGGATTGAATTATGACATCTTGGTGTTTCTTGATGCTTTTGTTAGTATAATCTCCATAATACCAAGGTGACAGTGCGGTCCTTGTGTATATTAGAAAGTGCACTATTCAAGAGATAGGTTATGGTGTTTGTTAGTACTATCTTTAGATGCTCAAAGTGACAGGATTGGGGTGTCGATAGATGTGAACGCGAACTTTAAGTTGTGCTTGTGTAGCCCTACACGATTCTCATCTTATGTGATCCATTAGGAGCAATTTCCGAGTAACGTCTACCATGCATTCTATTAGAGGAAGTATCATGTGTTTGATTTAATTGTGTTAACATTGTTAAGAGTTACCACTAGTGAAAGTATTAGCCCTAGGCCTTGTTTCCAACCATTGCTACACCGTTTACCGACAGTTTTGCTACATGTTATTTTCCGCCATTTTTATTACGATTTACTATACTTTGTTTTAGCATCCATATTACTTGTATTTTATCATCCCTTCGCCGAACTAGTGCACCTATACAACTGACATTTTTTTACATTATATACAACAGTCAATTGTATTAGGCATGTTGGGGACGCAAGAGACTTCATGTATCTTAATTGCAGAGTTGCTTGAGAGGGATACATTCAATCTAGACCTCACTGACTTCGATAAACCTTAGGTTACTTACTTATGGGAAATTTGATGCTTTCATATAAACATGTACGCTTCGAGGTCCAACATAGTTTACAAGAGCAGTAACGTGTAGTAGACATCAACTGTTTGCTTCCTGCAAGCGTCCCTTTTGGAGAACTTATTATCCAGACCAAATGTTGTCTTTGGTGGTGGTCGGAAATTGTTGTTGCGAGTCGTCGATCATTATGGCGGGTTTTTTCTTCTCTATCCATAAGTTTAGCAGTGTGCAAGCTTCGTGTCTTTATGCTTGACATTATGTTGGTGCAGGCGTAATTGGTATCTTTTGAATATTAACATATTCCCTTTATTAAAAAAAAACCTAGCATGCATCAACTTCTCCTTGAAGAAGTTCCCAGCATGAGGGAAGTCTTTAGATCGAACTACTATGTTGCGAACACCATCCGAGTATAGTCATAGTGGATTTTTTTACCCTTATTTTATTCTTCTTCTAGATTTGATAGGGTTACTTTACTGGTCAGATTTGAATTCCTTTCCGATATATCCACTCATGTGGTGCTTCATCATACGATTTTCATATAAGATACGTTTGTCTAGAGATGTCATATACATCTAGAAAGTCGTATGCTTTGGAAGAAGTTTGTACAGTTTAGCAACGGGTTTTTGAGAGAAAAGTAGAGTCTATTCCAAACGATATGCCCTTAGGCACGGTCATGCATATCATAGAAATCACACGTGGAAGGGGTGGGCAATTAGCTAGAGCTGCAGGTGGTGTAGCGAAAATGATTGCAAAATAGGGTAAATTGGCCACTAAAAAGACACCTAAATCCGGAAATAATCTGAAAAGAAGTTTCATTCTAAGAAAAAGGAGTAATATCGTTTTCAAGAAAAACAGATGCTCTAGCCTTCCTCTTGTTTTGGTCGTCGCTGTCACCCGTTGCCAGTCGTTCCAAACGCTTCTAGCTCCTTCATAGGAGGAACATCAAAACTGGCGCTATGGGGCTCAGTTGTAGTTGCTCCCGGTTTGATTAGGAGGAGCACCACTGAAGCTAGATGGCCCTGCCTCGAATCAACTGGAGTTGGCGATGCATGAGCTCGATTAGATGAAAAGGGAGAAAGGGGCTACAGAGCGCTCACCCGCTTCCGGTTCATCTTAATATGGTCTTTCGGAGTCAAGTCACGTCTATATAGTAGTGTATGGTTGTCAGTCTAGGTAGGACCATGTCTTTGCAAGTTTGTTCCAGTGTTTGTACCTTGTGATGTAGCGAAGTAGGAATACTTGCAATGATTTACCTTGTGCAAGTTGTAAAGCTATCCAGCGTAATTTTATGAGCCACAGCCATCACAGCGATCTTGACAGTTTTCAGGCTTAGGGCATCTCCAGTCGTCCCCCCAGAGCTCCACCAGGACGCAAATTAGCGCCGTTTTGGGCGAAAAGCGCCGTTTTTCCACCAGTCGGCCCCCCCAGGACCTGAAAAAGCGCCGTTTCGGCGGAAATTAGCGCCGCCGCCCCCAGGCGGAACCCAGCCCGTTGGGTTCGGCCTGGGGGGGCGGCGATAGGAAAAGCGCTCGTGGGCCAGCTCTGTCGGTGAGGGAGAGGTCTTTTCCCACTTTCTCCACCCTCGAACCGTCTTTTTCCCTCGCTCGCCTCGCCGTCGCCGCCCCACCCACGCACCCCACGCCGCCACCGTCGGCCACCATCGGACAACAGCGACGAGACAAAACCACCGACGTCTGGTCCACCACGTCGTCGCCGCCGTTCGAGCACGTCTCCGGCGCCGAGGAGACTGCGCCCCAGTGATCCACGTCCACCGCCCGCAAGGTGTTCGACGCTCTGTCCGAGGCATGGACTCCGACGCCGAGGAAATGCTCGCCGAGCTATTCGACGAGGAAGACCAGGCCGCCATCGACGACGAGGAGCACCTACTCGTCCTGAGCTGCCTGGCCGGGATGCTGGCCCAGGACGCCGCGCCGCGCCGCGCTGGATCGAAGCCCGGTCGCCGGAAGAGCAGGCCGAGGCAGCGGTACAAGGGCTACTGCATCCTCTACTATTGTTCTTTTTTTTTAAATTGTTGAACTATTTATTTGTGTGGCCAAACTCTATTTATTTGTGTGGCAACAATCTATTTATTTAGTGGAATTTTTTTTTGCCCAAATTTGGCCGAGTCGCCGCTGGGGGGCGGCCTGGGTTCACGGCTGGGAAACGCGCCCCCCCAGTTCCGAGAATAGCGACGTTTCGCGCCGCGGCGCAAAAAAAGCGAGATTTTTTGCGTCCTGGGGGGGCGCAACGACTGGAGATGCCCTTAACCAGAGTGACAGGTTTCGTCAATGCCACAGCTATTCAGATATGTGATACTGAATGCAAGATGAAGTTGGCTTTGCGGGCAGGCTCAACGAAAGAACACAAACACACTTCGCCCAAGCCACCCATTCATTACAAAGACGCATTCAGAGATTGCCTACAGAGTTTTACTGGAGAATGAAGTTCCCAGCTCGATCATGTTTAAACTAACGAGTCCTTCGACGGAAATTTTCAAACTGGATCATGTCTTGCTCAGAAACCGGAGAACGATCTCTGGCCATAGTTTACTTAGATACAGATCACAGGACACAGCTCTCAAGCGAAACAGAGTAGGAATTTCAATGCCATTACATGACTCACCACAGAAGTCCATCAGGTTCGCTCTCGAAACACCGCATGCCCGTATCCATACACCATGTCAAAGACCTCAGTTGCAGCGGCACTCGCCAGCTTGCGCTTCCTGCTGCCTGGTCACCGGGCCTATAAATTGATGTACTCCCTCCGTCCACTTTTATAAGGCACACTTCTTAGCAATTCAATAGCAAGAAGTGAGCCTTATAAAAGTGGACGGAGGGAGTAACAACAAAAGGAACTGATTAGATGAGTGACCTAGTCTATTAACACAGACCATAAGGAACTGAATCAGAGTTTACAAAGTCATGCTCTTTATTTTCGCTCAATATTTAGAAGTCTTAGCGTGCCTAAATTGTGCTAACAAGTGAACCACATTACATAACAGCAATACAGTACATATTATGACTTGAGTGCGCTAAGAGCTTCATTAGGAGTTAACTTCCAGCAGCCTGAAACACAAAAAGACAGTGGGGGACTTGGATCTTGTATTAATAGGCAGGCAAGGTGTGTTGTATTAAAAGAAAACTGGTATATCAGTTTCAGGGTGCATAACTAGATGTAACAATGTGCTTGAATACTGGAGGAAAAGATGCAATGCACAGAATACATGATCATACAAGAAGCAAAGCAATAATTCAACAAAATGTGTGAATTCAAAACTGGGAAACATGCAGCCCTTAAAATTCTTAATGTCAAGGCTGGGGTTTAAGTTACAATTGGCTAAGGTCATGCAGTCGAAAGATGTATCGGCACCACAATTCATGCCTAAATGAATCACTTAGCTTGCATAGCCGCACATAAAGATTCATATTTACTCCCTCCGATTCAACAATTGACGACTTCCATTTGTCTATATATGCATGTATGTAGACACTAAAACATGTATAAATACATCCATATTTGGACAAATGAAAGTCATGTATTTTTTAGCGGAGGGAGTAATAACCAAAGAACTCTGAAAGATTACAGAGTTATGCAATGATGATTAACCCGTATGATCAATCGGGACAACAGGACACAATCACCAAGAATTTAAATACCACTGCCAGTAACCTTGGCAATTCAAGCTAATCAGTCCATTAGAATATAATCTATAGCAGTGCACATGTGAATACTGGAAAACAATGTGTACCACGTACCTGAGACTCTGAGAGGAATATATATGGAGTAAAAGGATCTTCATCAGAAAAGTCTGCTCCTTCTTCAAAGGTCAAGGGCCAGCCTCCCTCAGGACCATCACTCTCACAGACCGCCAGCTGGAATTTACTGGCCCATTTTTCATCACTCATATTCTGCACACTGGAACGCATCTCATCCACGGAGAGAGAAGTGAATCTTGGATTCGCCATTGTAATGACTGCATCCTTTAAAACACGTGCACTCTCGAAGAAGCATTGGAGGAAGGAAAGCTCATATTGCTCTGCTCTGAATTCACTGAACGTCATCACCTTGATGCGGAACATCACACTTATGATGGGACCAGCCTGATCTTCCCAGAACTTGAGGTTGAGCTTGCCAGTGGGTTGGTCACATGTCGCAGACTGCAAAGTTTGTAACTCGGTGAACATTTCAGCAAGTGAGGGATTATGAAGCAGCAGAGGCAACAACATGAAAAACAAATTAGTACCTTAATATGCAGCGTCTCAACATTGGGAAAGCATCTGAGGAAGGTAGGCATCCTCTTAATGTCTTTGTCAAGTCCAAAACACAGATCAAAACTCAGAATCTTCACCGACGTGAGCATCATACTTGGGGTCGCCTCCATCCCAGCCTGTAATGTAATGCACCCAATTCAACAAGATCACACCTTTAGTAATACATGATTGCTAATTGAACAATAGAAAGATGGGATCTGGGATATGTACCTTGATCATGGTGTCTCGGATCTCTAGGGCATAATTCCCTGTCTCCAGGTACCCGAATAATCTCAGCTTGGGGGCATTTCCAATCTTCACCTTGGTGCACAAGCCGTTCCTGTTTGTACTATCCGACAAGATGAGCCGTTCGAGACACGGGGCGTTCACCACGGCGATGCCCTCCATCTTCGAGGTGCAGACCTGGATGCACCGGAGGCTGTTGCTGACGAGCCGGAGGCGCAGCCCCTGGATGCTCATATGGATGTTGAGGATCTCCAGGACGGGGCTCCTCGCGACGACGGCGTCGATGTCTCCGTTCCCAACACGGACAAAGCAGAGGCCGAGCTCCCTGAGGTGGGGGAAGGAGACGCCGCGGAGGCCGGTCGCGTCCGGGAACTTCCAGACACCGATATAGAGGCGGGTGAGAGTGGTGATGCTGAAGAGGGTTCTGGGGAGAGGCACGTCGATCGGCCACGGGCGGTTGACGAGGACGAGCTCCTGGACGCCCCTGGCAGCGAGGAGACGGAGCCAGCGTCTGAGCTCGGCCTGGCGCTCGCTCATGCGACTGTAGACGAGGTGGACGGAGTGGAAGGGCCCAGGGTGCGCGGAGAGGATGCGGGAGACGGCAGCCGCAACAGTGGGAGTGTCGGTTGGGGGCCAGGCAGCGTCGGAGAGGTGAGCATCGATGAGGACGAGCGGCGCCGAGCGCCAGACCCCGCGCCAGCGCGTGGCGAGCACAGCGGTGCGGGCAGCGTCCTTGGCCGGGAGGCGGGAGACGATGTCCCGGAGGAGTGCGTCGGAGAGGCTGCTGATGCGGTCGACGCCGTCGGAGGGGGAGGAGCGGCCGGCGGTGAGGTAGGCGGCGGTAGAGACGGCCGGGTCCGGGAGGGCGGCGTAGATGAACGACATGAACTGCTCAAACATATCGGCACCTTCGTCGGTGAAGGGTGCCTCGCTCCGGCTCGACATGGCCGGGAGGCGAGCACGAGCAGGCTAGGGTTTTGTGTCCGGTTTGGACAGAGTGAGTGAGCACCGAGTGAGCAGCGACGCGGATGGCGGCGGAATGGCAGCAGAGGAGTCCCGTTTTGTAGGGTGGTAGGCCTAGGGTTCCGTGGTCTGCACGGGCCGAATCTTAGCGGGCCTACTACTCGGCAATTCGTTTCTTAATTTGTCCCTAACTTTGACGCTATATTCTATATAAGGGCCCGCTTGGATGCCCGCCCTTTTGTAATGCATCGTCTCTTATTGCGCTATCCTACTTAGTAGACAATTATAAGATATAACACTCCTAATGCATTGTATGTTAAGTGTTGTATCTTATTTAATGATTTTGGTCTCATACTTATATGTGATTGGTCTAACAAGTAATTTTGCCTATGATACCGTGCCAGAGTTGTATCTTAAATAACATACAACACTCTTATCGTTCCTCATTATATATAGTGACACATCAGCATTTTACCTATGATATTGTGTCAAGATACTACCATTATGGAAGGCTTAAAATAAACCGGTCATAGAAAACGAGTAACTACGACCCCTTAGCGAGCCCTTTGGGGCTATCCACCTGGCTTGCACGGGCTGGGCGTCCCTAGCGATCCAAGTTTTGAGCGTTGCGTGGCTGCGTGGGCAAGGAGAAAGGCACATGGAACCGTTCGGTCCGACGATAAGCTCCGCGTTAATCTAATTCGTTCGCTTGCCACATTTTGGACAAAACCCACCAGGAAAACCTAGCCGCCAGAATGCTCGCACTCTCCCGTCCTTGACGTCGATGCGCTATCTCTCGTCTTCGTCGCCGTGTTCGCGCCAGATCTCTCTATCTCCTCTCCGCCCGCCTCTCCATACGAGCAACAGCTGACGGTGGCGAGGCACCGACGCCGGCCGAGATTCGCCTCGTTACCGCTCCTACTCTTTCCTCCATCACGATGCACCACGAGAGGGCGCGAGAGCCGCTGCTGACAGTGGCATGGACGCCTTCATGCCCGTGGTCAGCGCTGAGAGCACACATGGGCATGAAGTGAAGGGGTCGTTGTATAGAAAACAAAAAAATTCCTACGCGAGAGACACCCGAAAGGCCAAGATCTAATCTAGGAGACGAAGTGCAACGAGCAAAGAGATGGTTAAGGAGAACACATACCCTCGAAGACACAAAGCGTTACGAGATCAAGTCTCGTTGTTGGCGCAGTCGTACTCACATCGATCACGAGAGCGAGAATATGTGCACCGCAATCCGGCGGTGCCTCCGTGATCGGTCACACGTACGGTTGATGACGACCTCCGTTCCCTCGATCCAGCAGGGCAGCAGAAGTAGATGATCCCTCAGAAACCAGCAGCACGACGGCGTGGTGTGATGGAGAAAACTTCGTTCAGGGCTTCGCCAAGCGCATGAACATGAGGTGGATCAGTTGGAGGATAGAGATGGAGATGACACCAAGTGTGGGAGGGAGAGGGATCTCATGCCCTCTATTTATAGGAGGGGAGGCAGCCACGAAATTTTGGTGCCTCCACCTCTCCCCTCATCATGTGGGTGGAGTCTCCACTCAACCCACTCATTCTCTTATCAATTCCCACCCAAAATTCTAAGGGTTTTCTTTAATAAATAAATAAGACAATTTTATTTATTTATTTTAATATTTGTTAATCCTATTAACAAACATTAACACTTACCCCCTTGAACTATTTGTTAATCAAACATTAACATAAACCACCTTTAACTATTTCAATATTCCCTGAAACAATTCCGGTGACTATTTCAATATTCCCCGAAACAATTTCGGTCTTGTCCAAGCTTTTCTCCGATATTCCGTATCCTCTCAAATGCGTCATCGAATCTTAAGTGTGTCACCCTACGGTTCGCGAATAACATAGACATGATCGAGAATCATCTCCAATAATAAACAGCAAGATCTGGAGATCCGTGATGACTCCTATGTATTCAACGACGACTCTCGTGATCGTAGGAACCATCAACGTCGTGACTATTCCCTTTATCTCGCGATGTTTTACTTGTCCGAGATCCGATCATCGGTATCACCCATACCTTGTTTTCATCTCGTTACGACAAGTACTCTTTTCTCGCTTCCGTGATATGACATCCTTGTGATCATATCACGTGCTTGCAAGCGGTGTCGATGTCATATCACCGAGAGGGTCCAGAGTATATCTCTCCGTCATTTTGGATGGACAAATCCCACTTTTGATCCATGAGCCTCAACTAATACTTTTTAATACCTAACGGCACCTTTATAGTCACCCTGTTACGGTGTGACGTTTGATGACATCAAAGCACCCTTCCGGTCTCAGTGATTGACATGATCTCATGGTCTAAGGAATAAGTTACTTCGTACGCAAGATATAACAATATAAACTAAATGACTTGATCGTATTGTTATCTTGATATTGGGTATGTGTTCATCACATCATTCTTCTAATGACATGACCTCTTTATTAACAACATCCAATATTCATGATCAGGAAACCTTGATCATCTATTAATCAACGATCTAGTTGAAAGTAAAGTATGGGCACCTAGAGGGGGGTGAATAGGTTCTACGACCAATTTTAACTTTTCTCGTAGTTTAGGCTTGACACAAAGGTAAATTCTCTAGATAGTGCAACTAAGGTGAATTTACCTATATGGCAAGTGTAGCAATAAATGCAACTAGTACAACTCTTAATGCAACAAGTAGAACAATTACTGCAACAAGTACAAGTGAGTAAAAGATAAGGGAACGAGATAGCCGAAGGAAGCACGCGGAGACACGATGTATTCCCGAGTTCCTCCTTGTTAAGGGAGTACGTCTCGTTGGAGGGGTGTGAGATCGCCACGAAGGCCTACTCAACGCCACAAAGGCCTCGCCCTATTCTCCGATGAACTCCGCCACAAAGGCCTAGTTCACCTTCCACTATTGAACCCCTTTGAGGCGGAGATCGAGTCCTTTACAAACAAGCTTGGGGCACACACCCACAACCAAATTGGGGGCTCCCAACAATCACAAATCACCAAGAGTAGCAAGAAGCATAGGTTATCCACAAGAGGAAACCCTAGGCAAAGATCCCTCAAGCTAATGAGGGGGAAATGGAAATCCGGTTGGTGAAGATATAGATCGGGGCTTCTCCTTCAATCCTACAAGTTTCAACAAGTTTGGGTGGAGGAGGTGGGAGATCTCGCTTGGAGGTTGAGCTCAATCAATGGAGTCTTTAATGCTGGAGGAGCCTAACCCTTGGGGAAGAAAGAGAGCCTCTATTTATAGTCCCCACTTCAACTAGCCGTTTTCTACCCAGTTTAAGACCATTCCGGAATCACACGGAATAAACCCGGCCTCCGAAGCAATCCGGATTGAAAACAGAGAGATTTGCGTTCATGTCAGAATCCACCCGGATTGGTCCGGAATAATTCCGAATTGCAAACGAGAGATTTGCGTTCATGTTGGAATTTCTCCGGAATAATTCCGGAGCCCGGAATCACCCGGAACTTTTCCGAATTGCAAACAGAGAGATTTGCGTTGAAGTCGGAATCCACCCGGATTGCTTCGGAATAATTCCGGGTGCCACATAAGAGCTCTTCTTGGGGCCAGAAAAACATCCGTTGATCTTTGAACTTCTTCACCATTTCTTTGACACCGTATATGTGCTGATTATGACTATAACCTCTTAAGCAAAATAGCACACATGGTTAAAACTTCTTTATGTTGTTAACAAACACACAAAACACAAAGATATTGAAAATGCACTTTCAGTCTCCCCCTTTTTGGTGTTTGATGACAACATAAAGATTCACGGGGATAAACAAGATGAACATAAAGAAATGGTCTCCAGAAAATAGATGGAGATCTTCCTAGATATGTGTCGTGAGGCCCATACTTCATAGGCTTTGCCCCCCCCCCTATGTTTTAGACACCAAGCAGTCTAAACAAGTTCACAAATCATGCATATAGATAATAATAATGAAGCAAGCATGATAATAGCATAACCACGGGTAGGGTGACACAACAAAGTCACAAGGTTCCACACACGAATAATAAAAAGTTTTGCAATGACGAGAAACAAAACTAAAAAAACGGAGCACAAGCCTATAAGATCGAGAAAGAAAGGCAAAAGGCTCGTGCTCCCACCCTTGCAACACCCATGACAACCTAATAGAAGACTCCTTCTCCCCCTTTGGCATCAAAGACGCCAAAAAGGGAAAACGAGTCCAACTAGCATCCCAAGGGATCACTCGATGTCATCATTTCCTCCACGGTGATCATCTTCATCTTCCTCTTCCTCTTCCTCCTCTGGATGCTCACGCTCACCACGGTTGCCAGCATCATCAAAGTCATCCTCATCAGAAACTTCCTCATCATCAACATCAGCTCGAGGCACCCCGAAGTAGAGGTCATCATCATGGATCTCAGGCATCTCAATGGGAACATAGTCAGCAGCAGCAAGAGAGAGAGGATCAGCAGGCACTTCTATCCCAACAACTCTACGGTCAGCATTCTGATGCACCGAGTCTCCTTGGCCAACTTCGTAGCCTCATGGGCAATCTCCCTAGTGTCATGCACATACTGAACATGGCCCTGAACTTGGCAATGCCACTAGAGGGACGCTGAGAGGCACCACTCGAAGAAGCAGAAGGAGTAGCCATAGGTGACTTGGACTTGGCCTTGGAGTACTCAGGGATCTCCACACCACGAATGAGAGAAGGCACCATCTTCTTGCCCTTGACTGTTGGAAATTCTTCCATGATGTCAACTCTCAGCTTGGCATTAATGAACCTCTGAATAAGTGGGACAAAAGCGGGCTTCCTCTTCTCCATGACCCCAATGCAAATCTCACGGTACACAAAGTCCATCACATCAATCTTCCTCTGATTTTGAGGCCTGGTGAGGAACATGAGGTTCACCATAAATGCCCCAATAGCAGAGTAGTCACCAGCCTTGATCACAATGGTGGAACGGAAGATCTTGGACAACAGGTTGTAGTAGGGGTACATGTTGGAGTTGAAAGGCCTAGTCTTCCCTGAGCATCAGGTGGATAGCAGATCCAAGCTGGAGTTGTCATACTCTGGGTTGTCATGAACTTTGAAACCATGATTACCATAAGGGATCGTCCACCTGTATCCTAGTGCCTCAGAAAATTCACCCAAGTTGCTCGAGATCCTCTGATCCCCAGACATCCAAGTCATAGAATGCACAGCATCACCCGTGTAGTGGAGAGTGTAATAGAACTGTGCAATAAGGTCCGGGAAATACTCGCACTCGATCTCCATAAGTGGTGCCAGACCTAGCTTCACGAAGCAAGCATGAACATGACGAAGATCACCAGTCTTGTGCCTATGATAGAAGTCCGTGTCAATCTTAGTCTGCTCACATACAAGTGGGTTCTAAAGAGAATAGAAGTCATCCCATGTCTTTAGCTGAAGATTTGTCCAAAAGCGAGGATCCAAACAAGTGGAATCAATAAAGCGGTATGGATTCTTCCTCTTGATATGCTTCCATTGAGCGATGGTGTAGGACTTCAGATCCCCTTCTGATCATCATCACGATTCCCTCCACGAACACCGGAGGTGCGAGCCCTTGTAGGGAGAGCACCCCTCCCAACAGTGGACTTTCTCTTCGTACCCGAGCGAGAGACGATACCTGTGAATAGAGGACATAGGAATAGCAATAGATGAGTGCATATGCCAAACAGGAAACAAAAGAACTCCAAAACGTTAGATGTAGTGCAAGTTGTCGAGATTCTGGCAGGATCCGGAATTATTCCGGATGGGTCTGGAATTATTTCGACTGAGTCGGATTTATCCGGAAAAATTCCGACAGGGCCGGATTCATCTAGAATAATTACGGGACCCTCGATCTGACTCGAGAGATCCCTAGAAAATCGAAAACTTGGCTCACTAACTACATCAAACTTTGAGGAAAACCATGGAAACGATCCTTGATGAGTTCTATCATGGTGGAAATTTCTGGGAGTGACAAAATATGTGATAGATCTAAGTCTAGATTGGAAAGAGGTTAGACTAGATCTAAGATGCCATGGGAACTTGGTAGGGAGATTAGCAAGATGATATAGTTGACATGAACTCGGATCTAGATCAAACCCTAGGTGAGATTTCATCTAGAACATTTTCAACCAATAGAAACAAGAAATAAGATATGCCAATCACAATACCTTCCATGGGGGATGTCCTTGTCCAAAGAGGGATAAAAATCCTCCCTAAGGGCAACGGGGACGGATGCTGCGAATTTTGGTGGCTAGGGCACGGGAGGAGGGGGGAAAAGGTGGAGGAAAACCACCTCTCGTGCGTGCGGGCCTATTTATAAAGAAAACTGGCAGGTCCGGAATGGCCCGGAATTAATCCGGTTCGGTCGGAATTATTCCGGAAGTACCCGGAATTTTTCCGGTTGGGTCGGATTCTTCCGGAATAATTCCGGCCAGATCAGGATTTGCTCCAATCAAGACCATAAATGACAATTTGGAAAGGCTAGGAATGGTGTGTCTTTGTGTGGAGTAAGGCACATGCATAGAAGAACATAAGGAGAGGACAAATAGAGCAAAACACAAAGGGGTTAGAATTCCTAGTCTTACTTCTCGGGGAAGATGCAAATAAGATTCGAGATAGAAACGAGAAGTAGTGTTCGGAAAATACAACACAATAAACCAACCAAAAAAACAGCCAACTAAGAACCAACTCTTCAAAGGAGAAGAGGTTGGTGGCCTAAGCCACCATGTAAGAGTTCATGGTATGCAACCGCGAAGATATATCTTGGGGGCATTGCCATTACTCAACATTGAAGCACACAATTCAACATTAGAAAAAGAGAGATAACAATGAAATTTTTGCTTTGGGCATAATGGGGGGAGGGAGAACCCAATGTGTTAGGATAACACTCCCCCTATGTCCATGCCTACACCTAAACTCGAACACGTTTCATCTATAGGGGTGTGTGCAAGATCCTCAAGTCAAACTCCTAGAATCAATGACAATTAGTTCATTCCTCAAGAACAAGAATCTTGCATCATCAAGTGGCTTCGTGAAAATATCCGCAAGATTGTCCTTGGTGGGCACATAAGATAGTGCAATATCCCCTCTTGCCACATGGTCTCGGATGAAATGATGGCGAATCTCAATGTGCTTCGTTCTTGTATGTTGCACGGGATTGTAGGCGATCTTGATGGCACTTTCATTGTCACACAAAAGAGGCACCTTATCCATATGAACTCCATATTCCTTGAGAGTTTGCCTCATCCATAGCAATTGAGTGCAAGCACTTGCGGCGGCAACATACTCGGCTTCGGCGGTGGAGAGAGATATGCAATTTTGTTTCTTGGAAGACCAACTCACTAAGGACCTACCAAGAAATTGGCAAGCCCCGGAAGTAGACTTCCTATCATATTGATTACCCGCTCAATCGAAATCCGTGTAGCCATTAAGAGAAAATTGTGCCCCCTTTGGGTACCACAAACAAAATCTTGGGGTATGAACCAAATAACGAAAGATCCTATGGACCGCCATAAAATGTCTATCCTTAGGAGCCGATTGATACCTTGCACACACACCTACACTCAAAACGATATCGGGCCTAGATGCACAAAGATAGAGCAAAGAACCAATCATAGAACGCTACATCTTTTGGTCCACGTATTTACCCTTCGGATTACGTGATAGGTGGCACTTGACTTGCATAGGAGATGTCTTGATCTTTGCATCTAGGAAGTTAAACCTCTTGATCATGTCTTGGGTATACTTGGCTTGAGAAATAAAGTCCCACGAGCCAATTGCTTGAGCTCAAAGCCAAGTAAGAATTTAAGCTCACCCATCATAGACATATTGAACATGTCAGTCATAAGCTTAGCAAACTCATTATTGAAAGCTTGGTTAGTTGAGCCAAAGATAATATCGTCCACATAGAGTTGGCATATGAAAAACTCTCCATTTACTCTCTTGGTGAAGAGAGTGGGGTCGATCTTCCCAACTTCGAAACCACGGTCATCTAACAATTCTCTAAGGTGCTCATACCAAGCACGAGGTGCTTGTTTGAGACCATACAGAGCTTTGTCAAGTTTGTAGACATGGTTAGGAAAGTTGAGATTCTCGAACCCCGGAGGTTGCTTCACATATACTTCCTCCTTTAGTGGACCATTCAAGAAAGCACTTTTGACATCCATTTATTTCTATTTGAAATTATGAGAAGAAGCATAAGCAAGGAGGATACGGATGGACTCAAGGCGAGCCACGAGTGCGTAGGTTTCATCAAAGTCAACGCCTTCAACTTGAGTGTAACCTTGAGCAACCAATATAGCCTTGTTCCTTATGACTATGCCATGCTCATCTTGCTTGTTCTTGAAAATCCACTTAGTGCAATAACATTGTGGAAATCTTTGGTCTTCTCAACCAATCTCCAAACTTTGTTGCGCTCAAAGTTATTGAGCTCATAATGCATTGCTTCAACCCAATCGGAGTCCTCAAGAGCTTCAAACACTTTCTTAGGTTCCACCATAGAGATACGAGCTTGATGCTCACTAAAGTGTGCCAATTGCCTTCTTGTGGATCTTCTAGCTTGAATATCCTCCAAGACCTTGTTGTCTTGGTATCAATATGCTTCAAAGCTCTTCTTATCCTTTTGACACGACGGGCTTCGATCTCCACATTATTGCGCGGAGGGATCACTTGATCATCTTGATAATTTGGGTCCCCATCTCGACCAACTTGGCCTTCATCATCATCATCATCAACAACAATATCTTCAACACTTGCTTCTACTTGAGGAGAGGATGAAGAGGATGGTTGATCTTGGCCTTGACCTTGACTAGCATGAATAATAGGAGTGGATGCATCTTGCGTAGTGACTTGGTCAATAAGAGGAGGGTCTTCAACATGTTCTTGGTTAGGTGTAATATTTGGCTCCTTGGCTTGATCTTCTATTGTAGAGGAGAGATCCACTTGAGTAGAGCATAGCCCTTCTCGAGTCGCCATAAGGTGTCCCTCAATGGGGCGGAAAAATCCCACACCCATCCTTCCTATGGCTTCTTGAGGTATTTCAACATCTACATCAGAAACATGAAATTGCGCCACTTGGGAGCCATCATTTTCCTCGAAAGCCACACTACAAGATTCTATGACAATCCGTGAGGCTTTGTCAAAGACTCTATAAGTGTGGGATTCGGCACCGTAACCAACAAATATACCCTCAATAGTTTTGGATTGAAATTTAGACAACCTAACACCCTTGATCAAATAAAAGCACTTACAACCAAATACACGGAAGTAGGAGACGTTGGGCTTGTTGCCGGTGAGGATCTCATATGGAGTCTTGTCCAAGCCTTTGCGGATGTAGAGGCGGTTGGAGGAGTGGCATGCGGTGGATATGGCCTCGGCCCACAAATATTGAGGAGAAGTGTACTCCGCCAACATGGTCCTTGCCATATCCAAGAGAGTGCGATTCTTCCTTTTGGCAACACCCTTTTGTTGAGGAGTGTAAGTGGCGGAGTATTGACGTTGTCTACTAAGGAATTCATTCAAAGTATAGTTCTTGAACTCCGAACCATTATCACTCCTAATAGCCATGATTTGCACATTGTGTTGACGTTGCACTTGGTTGGAGAAATCGATGATGGTTTGTTGAGTCTCACTCTTGCACTTGAAGAAATAAACCCAAGTGTATCTTGAATAATCATCGACAATCACCAAGCAATATTTCTGGCCTCCAAGACTTGCTTCGGGCACGGCACCAAAGAGATCAACATGGAGAAGCTCCAAGATCCTCTTTGATAAAATAATAGTCTTGCCTTGTGTAACTTATCATGCATTTTACCTTCAACACACGACCTACAAACGCGATCCTTTGAAAAGGAAACATTTTATTTTAGTCCGATAATAAGGCCACCTTTGTGAAGACTTTGCAAAGTTCTCATGTTGACATGGGACAAGCGGCGATGCCACAACCATCCCATGTCCGCCTTTCCAAAGATACACATTGTTTGAGAGTTGGTAGACTTTGAAAAGTCCACCACGAACAACTCATTTTCAACATGTCCCACGTAAGCGACGTCAAGAGTCTTGCTCCTCAAAAGGACCACAATATCAACATCAAAAAAGACGGAGAAACCCATCTTTCCAAGAGAGCAGACGGAAAGTAAATTGTAACCAAGGGATTCGACAAGCATGACGTTCACTATAGTGATATCGAGAGCAACCACAACCTTGCCGAATCCGGATACCTTAGACGAGGACGAGTCTCCATAAGTGACGGTTACTTGAATGTCATTTGGGCGCAACTCCGTCAAGTTCTTGCTTCCGGTCATTGGCTAGTGCTTCCACTATCAATTATCCATTTAGTCCCACCGGAAGCATAGTCCTGCAAGAGATCATTGAATAGAGTTAGGACCCGAGGAGGGTCCTTCATGTTAGCAACAAGGGTATTTGGAACCCAAATAGTATAGTCAATGAAATCCATAATAGGACCAACATATTTAGCTTGCACAACACCATAATAATCAACATATAAGAAATGGTGTGGATTGTTAGTTCCCGCGGAGGTGCTACGAGTAGTGTTGTCCCTCATGACACTACTACTCGAGGCAACATTGTTTGCTTGAGCGGGTGTGCTACGAGTAGTGTTGTCCCTAATGACAATACCACCCGAAGAACCATTATTGGTCTTCTTCTTGTTGTTCTTCTTCTTGTTCATCTTCTTGGCTACATAGCCAAGACCTTGCTTTCCCACTTGTTGCCTTGGAGCACTCAATTGTGGTCTAGCAATGACCACATTAGAGCTAGGGGCAACCACTTGTGGGGTAGGTATCACAACCTTCTAAACTTGAGGGCCTTTGCCCTTGAGCCTTGCTAGCTCATCCTTCAACCTAGAATTTTCCTCAATAATATTTGCATTATCACAAGAAGAAGTAGAGGTGCTAGGGTTGTTAGGTTGATTAAGTTGAGTTTGAAGTTTTTCATGCAACTATTTGAGGGAAGAGTGTTGGCTCTCCAACGCTTTGTGAGCCTTGGTTAGCTTTTCAAACTCCTCGGTTAGTTTACCATGACCAACCCCAAACTCAACCTTATCCTTTTTAGCCTTTTTATATTTAGCAATAGCAAGATCACGTTCCTTAGTGATGTTAGAGACAAGTCCATTATGAGTTAATTCAACAGATTCAAGTTCCTCCTCAAGAGAAACTCTACCATCATGCTCTTCCTCAAGAGTCATGGAGAGGGATGCAATCTCATCCACATACCTTCTTTCAACCTCACCTTTCTTCTCAAGGGCATATTGGGCCTCTCCCAATTGCCTCATGAGATGCTCAAAGTACTTCTTGGTCTCACCTTGCATGTTAGACATAAAACGTTCCAAGGAGACCCTATGATCTTCTACTCTAAGACTAGCAAGATGTTCTAGTTCACTAGGGGTCGTTGGAAGAAGGTGATACCTCTGTGGCCTTAGACATGAAGCACTTGGCATTACGTTGAGGATGATTGTCATTAGGGATTCAAAGAGAGATGAAGATGATGGCATGGAAGCAATAGCTAGAGCGGCCACTTCACTTGTGGTTTCTTCTTCTTCATCACTCCCGGAATCATACTCCTCTTGAGTCAAGAGCACAAACTTGGTGGGATACTTCTTGTTGAATGGTTTCTTCTTGAAGTGAGTTTCTTGTACTCAACATTGGACTTGTCCTTGCGAATGAGCTTGCCACTATGGAGCTCTCTATTCTCATAGGGACACTCCGCAATGAAGTGGTTCTTATCTTGGCAATTGAAGAAAGACCTCACTTTTTGTGCCCCATCATTTCCATAGCGAGACTTGGTCTTCTCCTCAACAAATTTCTTTCCCTTGGGAGGATTGTTCCAAAACTTTTGCACGGTGAGAGCAATGAGATCCTTTAGCACAGGATCATAGTCTTGTTCCTTCAAAGGAGGCAATGCCTCTTATCCTTCTTCTTCATACTCAACCTCTCTTGACACAACCTTGGCCTTCAAAGCAACAGATGCTCCTTTGTGCATTCCAATGGCCCTAGCACGGTTGTCAAGAGCATTCTTGGTTTGCACTTGACACGAGCACATTTCTTGCATCACTTGAGTTGAGGTCATGGAAGAGAAATCATGTCTTACTTGAATGCTCTTCATGTCCGCGCCCTCAAATGGCATTATAGCAATCATGTACTTCCTCATGATCCAAGCATCATCAATGTACTTGGCACCAACATTTGAGAAGGCGGTAGCAAGAGTATTGAGTCTCTGGTACATGTCGACATGGTCCTCTCCATCATGCATATAGAACCGTTCGGCCTCACTGGTCAAGGCATCATATCTATTCCTTTGCATGCTCTCATTTCCCACAAACATGACGACAAGAGCGTCCCATGTTTCCCTGAGGGTGGAATATTGTTGAAGATCCTGCATGTGGTTAGGACCCACGGCTTGTTGAAGAATGGACAAGGCGGTGTAGTTGAGTTGGCAATCTACGGCTTCTCTTCTTGTGAGGTTCTTGGGGTCATGAGGCTTGTATCCATCACGAGTGATCCTGCAAAGATCTATACAAGAAGAGTTCAAGTGAGTCTCCATGTAGTATTTCCATTCACGAAAGAAAAGGCATCAATTTTAGGTGGATCTCCTCTAGGGATTATATGAGGATGGGGGACGGGAGGATCGGGAGAATAACTTCCAGGAACGGCGTGAAATTCTCCATCTCCTTCCGTACCCTTCTTAGTGGAGTTATCGGCGGAAGCATGTTTATGTGGTTCACCATCTACCCTTATCTTAGCGCCCTCCGGAGTAGTTTCCGGAGGAGAAGTCTCGGAGACCTCCGGTCCTTTGGCTTTGAGGAGTTGCGACAAGACTTGACGCAACTCATCAAATTTAGCGTATATGGATGAGGTCAATGAATTTCTCAAATCATTGAGATCATCCAAGGACACCCTAACCTTGGACGATTCGGTATCCGACTCTTCTGCCATACTTAAACTCTTAGGCGCTTAAGCCCATAGAAGAGCCGAGGCTCTGATACCAATTGAAAGTAAAGTATGGGCACCTAGAGGGGGGTGAATAGGTGCTACGACCAATTTTAATTTTTCTCGTAGTTTAGGCTTGACACAAAGGTAAATTCTCTAGATAGTGAAACTAAGGTGAATTTACCTATATGGCAAGGATAGAAATAAATGCAACTAGTACAACAATTAATGCAACAAGTACAACAATTAATGCAACAAGTACAAGTGAGTAAAAGATAAGGGAACGAGATAACGGAAGGAAGCACGCGGAGACACAATGTATTCGTGAGTTCCTCCTTGTTAAGGGAGTACGTCTCGTTGGAGGGGTGTGAGCTCGCCACGAAGGCCTACTCAACGCCACAAAGGCCTCACCCTATTCTCTGATGAACTCTGCCACAAAGTCCTAGTTCACCTTCCACTATTGAACCCCTTTGAGGCGGGGATCGATTCCTTTACAAACAAGTTTGGGGCACACACCCACAACCAAATTGGGGGCTCCCAACAATCACAAATCACCAAGAGTAGCAAGAAGCCTAGGTTCTCCACAAGAGGAAACCCTAGGCAAGGATCCCTCAAGCTAATGAGGGGGAAATGCAAATCCGGTTGGTGAAGATGTAGATCCGGGGCTTCTCCTTCAATCCTCCAAGTTTCTGAAGGGAATATGCCCGAGAGGCAATAATAAAGTGTTTATTATGTTATTCCTTGTTTATGATAGATGTTTATTTCTCATGCTAGAATTGTATCAACCGGAAACGTTGATACATGTGTGATTAATAAACAAACCAACATTCCTAGTGAAGCCTCTCTTTTAACTAGCCCGTTGATTAAACAGATGATCAAGGTTTCCTGATCATGAACATTGGATGTTGTTGATAACGGGGTCATGTCATTAGGAGAATGACATGATGAACTTAAACCCTAACTAAGTATAACAATACGATCAAGTCATTTAGTTTTGTTGTTATGTCTTACATTCGGAGTAACATTATTCCTTAGACCATGAGATCATGTTAATCACTAATACCGAAATAATACTTTGATGACATCAAACGTCACACCGTAAAAGGGTGACTATAAAGGTGGCATTGGATATTCGGAAAGCGTTAGTTGAAGCTCATGGATCAAGAATGGGATTTGTCCATCCAATATGACGGATAGATATACTCAGGGCCCTCTCGGTGATATCACATCGACACCGCTTGCAAGCAAGTGATTTGATCACTAGGATGTTATATCACGGGAATGAGAAAAGAGTACTTGTCGGATAACGAGATCGAACAAGGTATAGTGGATACCTATGATCGGATCTCGGACAAGTAATATATCGCGAGACAAAGGGAAATCGTTACTACGTTGAAAGGTTCACACGATCACGAGAGCCATCGTTGAATATATAGGAGTCATCACGGATTTCCAGATCCCGCTGTTGATTATTGATCGGAGAGGAGTCTCGATCATGTCTATAATATTCACGAACCGTAGGGAGACACACTTAAGGTTCGATGAAGCGTTAGAGAGGATACGGAATGCCGGAGAATATTTTGGGCAGCTCCGAAATTGTTTCGGGGAAAATTGAAATAGTTCAAGGGGTTTTTCATCGAATGGTTGTTAATAGAATTAACAAATGGTTCGAGGTGCTTCATGCACATGTTTGTTAATGGAATTAACAAATATAAATAAAGAAATAAAAATATTTTATTTTTTTATTAAAGAAAAACCTTTGGATTTTCCAAGTAGGAAATTATGGAAATTTGAGTGGGTTTGAGTAGAGCTTCCACTCACATGAAGAGAGGAAGGGGTGGGGGCACCCATGGCTGGCCGCACCCCCCCCTTTGGGCTGCCTCCCCCTCCCCTATAAAAGGAGGGTGAGGGCTCTCTCTTCTATACACACTTGCTCACACATTTTCCCTCCCATCCGCTGCTCCATTCCATGGTCTCCGGCTTGGCGAAGCCCTGACCGTGGGATTCTTCACCACCACCACGCCGTCGTGCTGCTGGAATTCCGGAGGGTTCCTCTACTTCCGCAACCCGCTGGAACGAGGGAACGGAAGTCTTCATCGAGCTGAACGTGTGACCGATTACGGAGGCACCGCCGGATTGCGGTGCTCTTCTTCTCGCTCGGGATCGGCGTAAGAACGACTACGCCAACAACGAGATATTTTCTCGTACCACTTAGAGTCTTTGAGGTTATGTTATCTCAAGACTCTCTTTCTCCCCGTTGCCTTTCATCTCATAGATTAGATCTTGGCCATTTGGGTTTATCGCGTGTAGGAAATTTTTTGTTTTCTATGCTACGTTCCCCTTCAGTGGTATCAGAGCCGGATCTATGCGTAGATGAATTGTACGGGTAGAACACATAGGAGTATGTGGGCGTTGATGATCATGTTTTTGTCTCTTTGAGTATTTTATGATCTTAGTGGCATAGTAGGATGAAGCGGCCCGGACTAACTTTACATGTCCACGTACATGAGACTTGTTCCACAACTGACATGCAACTTGAATTGCATAAGTGGCTTGCGGGTGTCGGTTTCTCCTACTATAGTTAAGATCTAATCTACAAAGGGTTGTTAAAAATATGTTTTATCAACGTTGTGGTTCTTGTACGTAGGTATGAACGGTTCTATCCTCGTAAGCCCAAAGCCACGTAAAATATGCAAAAATAAATTAGAGGCGTCTAACTTGTTTTTGCAGGGCATGTGATGTGATATGGTCAATGTTACAAACGTTATGTATGAGATGATATCTTTTGTAAATTATTGACATACCGGCTGGAGCCATATGGTTGTCTTATTTTATGGCCTGCGTGCTGTATGTCATATCCATGTGATATGTTGTAATGGACAATCAAGATGGAGGTGCCACGGACCTTGGTGCCACGCCGGTGGAATGATGGAGATCATACCATGATGCACAAGATGGAGATCAAGTGCGAGAAGGACCATATCATATCACATTATCCATGCATGTGATGTTTATCCTTTTATGCATCTTATTTTGCTTAGATCGCGACGGTAGCATTATAAGATGATCCCTCTCACTTAATATCAAGATAATAATGTGTTCTTCCTTAAAGTATGCACCGTTAAGAAAGTTCGTCGTTTCGAGACACCACGTGATGATCGGGTGTGATAGACTCAACGTTCGCATACAACGGGTGTTTTCAAGCCTAGCATGTACATACATGGCCTTGAAACACATGCAATACTACGGTTCTACTTGGCGAGCCTAGCATGTACAGACATGGCCTCGGAACACGTAACCGAAAGGTAAAGCATGAGTCATATGAATGATATGATGAACATGTTGATGTTCGCCTTTGCAACTACACCGTCTCACGTGATGATCGGTTTCGGTGTAGTGAATTTGGTTCGTGTAATCACTAAAGACAACTAAGAGGGCTGTTGTTTTTGAGTGGGAGTTCATGGGATAATTTTTAGAATTAACTTGAACTTAATTTATCATAAACATAGTCTAAATAGTCTTTGCATATATGTTGTAGATCATGGCACCACCTACCTTCAATTTCAATATGTTCATGGAGAAAGAGAAATTAGCGAACAATGGAAGCAACTTTACCAACTGGGCACTTAACCTGAGGATTCTCCTCACCGCTTGCAAGAAGCTCTATGTGCTTGATGCACCTCTAGGTGACCAGCCCGCTGCTGATGCTTCTGATGAAGATAAAAATGTTTATCTGACTCAACAAGAAGACCACAGTATAGTTCACTGCGGCATCCTCTATGGATTAGAGCCAGAGCTGCGAAAACGTTTCGAGAACAACACTGCTTATGCCACAATGGGAGAATTGAAAATGATTTTCGATACCCATGCCGCAGTTGAGAGTTATGACGCTTCAGAAAAGTTCTTTAGCTGCATGATGGAAGAGAACAGCTCCGTTAGTGACCACGAACTCAAAATGTCTGCGTACGCTGATAAGCTCATAGCCTTGGGAATATTGATTCCCATTGAGCTAGGGATACATCGTGTTCTCCAATCTCTGCCACCTAGTTACAAGAACTTCGTGATGAACTATAATATGCAGAGCATGAAGAAGTCTCTTCCTGAGCTTCTCTCGATGCTTAAAACTGCTGAAGTGGAGATCAAGAAAGAACATCAAGTGTTGATGATCAATAAGACCACTAGTTTCAAGAAAGGCAAGAAAGGCAAGCCAAGGGTAAACTTCAAGAAGGGTGCCAAATCTGTTGCTACTGCTGAGAAGAAAACCAGGCATGGCCCTAAGCCTGAGACTGAGTGTTTCTATTGCAAGGGTACTGGCCACTGGAAGCGCAATTGCCCCAAGTATCTGGCAGATAAGAAGGCCGGCAAAGTGAACAAAGGTATATATGATATACTTGTTATTGTTGTGTACCTTACTAGTACTTGCAGTAGCACCTGGGTATTTGATACTGGTTCGGTTGCTCACATATGTAACTCGAAACAGGAGCTGCAGAATAAGCGACCACTAGCAAAGGATGAGGTTACGATGCGCGTCGGCAATGGATCAAGAGTTGACGTGATCGCCGTCGGGACGCTACCTCTACGTCTACCATCGGGATTAGTTATAAACCTCAATAAATGTTATTTGGTGCCCGCATTAAGCATGAATATCGTTTCTGGATCTTGCTTAATGCGGGACGGTTATTCCTTTAAGTCCGAGAACAATGGTTGTTCGATTTATATGAATAATATCTTTTATGGTCATGCACCTGAGAAGAATGGTTTATTTCTTTTGAATCTTGATAATGTTGATACACATATTCATAATGTGAATGCCAAAAGAATTAAGTTAAATGATGATATTGCTACTTATTTGTGGCATTGCCGCTTAGGTCATATTGGTGTTAAACGCATGAAGAAGCTCCATTCTGATGGACTCTTAGAATCACTTGATTATGAATCATTTGAAACATGTGAACCATGCCTTATGGGCAAGATGACTAGAACCCCGTTTTCTGGATCTATGGAACGGGCGACAGACTTACTGGAAATCATACATACTGATGTATGTGGACCAATGAGTGTATCGGCGCGCGGTGGATATCGTTATTTTGTCACTTTCACAGATGATTTGAGTAGATATGGGTATATTTACTTAATGAAACACAAATCTGAAACGTTTGAAAAGTTCAAAGAATTTCAGTGTGAAGTTGAAAATCATCGTAACAGAAAGATTAAATTTCTACGGTCTGATCGTGGAGGTGAATATCTAAGTTACGAGTTTGGCATGCATATGAAACAATGTGGAATAGTTTCACAACTCACACCTGCCGGAACACCACAGCGAAATGGTGTTTCCGAACGTCGTAATCGTACTTTATTAGATATGGTTCGATCTATGATGTCTCTTACAGATTTGCCACTATCGTTTTGGGGTTATGCACTAGAGACCGCTGCATTCACTTTAAATAGGGCACCATCTAAATCCGTTGAAACGACACCGTATGAATTATGGTTTGGAAACAAACCTAAGCTGTCATTTCTGAAAGTTTGGGGATGCGATGTTTATGTGAAGAAGCTTCAACCTGATAAACTCGAACCCAAAGCGGAAAAATGCGTCTTCATAGGATACCCTAAAGAAACAATAGGGTACACCTTCTATCACAGATCCGAAGGCAAGATTTTTTTTGCCAGGAATGGATCCTTTTTGGAGAAGGAGTTTCTCTCGAAAGGTGTGAATAGTAGGAAGGTAGAACTCGACGAGGTTATTGAACCTTCTCTTCTTGGAATGGCGAGTAGCGCAGCGCCGGAAGTTGTTCCGGAGCCGACCCCGTCAGATGAAGAGAGAGTTAATGATCAAGATCATGAAACTCCAATAGAGGAAACTACCGCACCTCGCAGGTCAACTAGGGAGCGTGCAGCTCCTGAACTATACGGAGATCCCGTATTAAACTTCATGGTAGATGGAGGTGATGACCCTGCGACATATGAGGAAGTGATGATGAGCCCAGATTCCAACAAATGGCTTGAAGCCATGAAATCCAAAATAGGATCCATGTACGAAAACCAAGTTTGGACTTTGGTGGATTTGCCCAATGACCGCAAGGCCGTTGAGAACAAATGGATCTTTAAAAAGAAAACTGACGCTGATGGTAATGTGACCGTCTATAAAGCTCGACTTGTCGCAAAAGGTTTCCGACAAATTCAAGGAGTTGACTATGATGAGACTTTCTCACCAGTAGCGATGCTTAAGTCAGTTAGGATTATGTTAGCAATTGCTGCATTTTTCGATTATGAAATATGGCAGATGGATGTCAAACGGCGTTCCTTAATGGTGACATTGAGGAAGAGTTGTATATGATGCAACCCAAAGGTTTTGTTGATCCTAAGGATGCTGACAAGGTGTGTAAGCTTCAACGTTCCATTTATGGACTGAAGCAAGCATCCCGGAGTTGGAACCTCCGTTTTGATAAGGTGATCAAAGGTTTTGGATTTGTCCAAACATACGGAGAAGCTTGTATTTACAAGAAAGTGAGTGGGAGCTCTGTAGCATTTCTAGTACTATATGTGGATGACATATTGTTGATTGGAAATGATATAGAACTTTTAAAAAGCGTAAAAGGTTATTTGAACAGTAGTTTTTCGATGAAAGACCTCGGTGAAGCAGCTTATATATTAGGCATCAAAATCTACAGGGATAGATCAAGACACTTAATTGGACTTTCGCAAAGTACGTACCTTGACAAGATTTTGAAGAAGTTCAAAATGGAAGATAGTAGGAAAGGGTTCCTACCTATGTTGCAAGGCAAGACGTTGAGTAAGACTCAATGTCCAACTACAGCAGAAGATAGAGAAAAGATGGATAAGACTCCCTATGCTTCAGCCATAGGTTCTATCATGTATGCTATGCTATGTACAAGACCGGATGTGGCACATGCTATTAGTTTGACTAGTAGGTACTAATCCAATCCAGGTTTGGAACACTGGACTGCGGTCAAGAATATCCTAAAGTACTTAAGAAGAACTAAGGACATGTTTCTCGTATATGGCGGTGAAGAAGAGCTCGTCGCAAGATGTTACGTCGATGCTAGCTTCGACACTGATCCGGATGACTCTAAGTCTCAGTCCGGGTACGTATTTATTATGAATGGAGGAGCTGTAAGCTGGAGGAGTTCCAAGCAATCCGTGGTGGCGGGATCATCAACAGAAGCGGAATATGTTGCTGCCTCGGAGGCAACACATGAAGCAGTTTGGATGAAGGAGTTCATATCCGAACTAGGCGTGGTTCCGAGTGCGTTGGATCCAATGGTTATCTATTGTGACAACAATGGTGCCATAGCCAATACTAAGGAACCAAGGTCTCACAAGAATTCCAAGCATATCAAGCGTCGTTTTCACTCCATCCGTGAGCATGTCGCGGATGGGGATGTAAAGATTTGCAAAGTACATACGGATCTGAATGTGGCAGATCCGTTGACTAAAACTCTCTCAAGGACAAAACATGATCAACACCAGAACTCAATGGGTGTTAGATTCATCACTATTTAATATAGATTATTGCCCCTAGTGCAAGTGGGAGACTGAAGGGAATATGCCCGAGAGGCAATAATAAAGTGTTTATTATGTTATTCCTTGTTTATGATAGATGTTTATTTCTCATGCTAGAATTGTATTAACCGGAAACGTTGATACATGTGTGATTAATAAACAAACCAACGTTCCTTGTGAAGCCTCTCTTTTAACTAGCCCGTTGATTAAACAGATGATCAAGGTTTCCTGATCATGAACATTGGATGTTGTTGATAACGGGGTCATGTCATTAGGAGAATGACATGAACCCTAACTAAGTATAACAATACGATCAAGTCATTTAGTTTTGTTGTTATGTCTTACATTCAGAGTAATATTATTCCTTAGACCATGAGATCATGTTAATCACTAATACCGAAAGAATACTTTGATGACATCAAATGTCACATCGTAAAAGGGTGACTATAAAGGTGGCATTGGATATTCGGAAAGCGTTAGTTGAAGCTCATGGATCAAGAATGGGATTTGTCCATCCAATATGACGGATAGATATACTCAGGGCCCTCTCGGTGATATCACATCGACACCGCTTGCAAGCAAGTGATTTGATCACTAGGATGTTATACCACGGGAACGAGAAAAGAGTACTTGTCGGATAACGAGATCGAACAAGGTATAGTGGATACCGATGATCGGATCTCGGACAAGTAATATATCGCGAGACAAAGGGAAATCGTTATTACGTTGAAAGGTTCATACGATCACGAGAGTCATCGTTGAATATATAGGAGTCATCACGGATTTCCAGATCCCGCTGTTTATTATTGATCGAAGAGGAGTCTCGATCATGTCTATAATATTCACGAACCGTAGAGAGACACACTTAAGGTTCGATGAAGCGTTAGAGAGGATACGGAATGCCGGAGAATATTTTGGGCATCTCCGGAATTGTTTCGGGGAAAATTGAAATAGTTCAAGGGGTTTTTCATCGAATGGTTGTTAATAGAATTAACAAATGGTTCGAGGTGCTACATGCAAATGTTTGTTAATGGAATTAACAAATATAAATAAAGAAATAAAAATGTTTTATTTATTTATTAAAGAAAAACCTTTGGATTTTCCAAGTGGGAAATTATGGAAATTTGAGTGGGTTTGAGTGGAGCTTCCACTCACATGAAGAGAGGAAGGGGTGGGGGCACCCATGTCTGGCCGCACCCACCTTTGGGCTGCCTCCCCCTCCCCTATAAAAGGAGGGTGAGGGCTCTCTCTTCTATACACACTTGCTCACACATTTTCCCTCCCATCCGCTGCTCCATTCCATGGTCTCCGGCTTGGCGAAGCCCTGACCGTGGGATTCTTCACCACCACCACGCCGTCGTGCTGCTGGAATTCCGGAGGGATCCTCTACTTCCGCAACCCGCTGGAACGAGGGAACGGAAGTCTTCATCGAGCTGAACGTGTGACCGATTACGGAGGCAACGCCGGATTGCGGCGCTCTTCTTCTCGCTCGGGATCGGCGTAAGAACGACTACGCCAACAACGAGATCTTTTCTCGTACCACTTAGAGCCTTCGAGGGTATGTTATCTCAAGACTCTCTTTCTCCCCGTTGCCTTTCATCTCATAGATTAGATCTTGGCCATTTGGGTTTATCGCGTGTAGGAATTTTTTTGTTTTCTATGCTACGTTCCCCTTCAGTTTCAACAAGTTTGGGTGGAGGACGTGGGAGATCTAGCTTGGAGGTTGAGCTCAATCAATGGAGTCTTTAATGCTGAAGGAGCTAACCCTTGGGAAAGAAAGAGAGCCTCTATTTATAGTCCCCACTTCAACTGGCCGTTTTCTGCCCATTTTGCGACCATTCCGGAATCACCCGGAATAAATCTGGCCTCCGGAATAATTCCGGAGCAATCCGGATTGCAAACAGAGAGATTTGCGTTCATGTCGGAATCCACTCGGATTACTCCGGATTGCTCCGGATTGGTCCGGAATAATTCTGAATTGCAAACCGAGAGATTTGCGTTCATGTTGGAATTTCTCCGGAATAATTCGGGAGCCCGGAATCACCCGGAACTTTTCCGAATTGCAAACAGAGAGATTTGCGTTGAAGTCGGAATCCACCCGGATTGATCCGGAATAATTCCAGGTGCCACATAAGAGCTCTTCTTGGGGCCATAAAAACATCCGTTGGTCTTTAAACTTCTTCACCATTTCTTTGACACCGTATATGTGTTGATTATGACTATAACCTATTAAGCAAAATAGCACACATGGTTAAAACTTCTTTATGTTGTCAACAAACACACAAAACACAGAGATATCGAAAATGCACTTTCACTAGTTAAAAGAGAGGCTTTACTAGGAACCATTGTTTGTTTATTAAACACACATGTATCAACGTTTACGGTTAATAAAATTCTAGCATGAGAAATAAACAGTTATCATAAACAAGGAATAAGATAATAACCACTTTATTATTGCCTCTCGGGCATATTCCTTTCAGTCTCCCACTTGCACTAGAGTCAATAATCTAGTCTGTAAGCACTTAACACATATGGCGTTCCAGTGTTAATACCATGCTTCGCATGTGGTAAACATCATCAAAAAGATCTAAACTTTTCAGGTCCTATTGTATTTTCATGTTCTTTGCGTCTACACGCATCACTCATTCTCTAATGAGATGGCTTTGTATATATTTGGTCAACCGGTGAAACCTTAATTCCTCAGCTTAAACCAATGTTACTAACCTTGTGAAAATGTAGCTTCATAGTGTCAGCATTCTTTGAAATTCACCAAGTTCAATAAAGAACTCCTTGACACAAAATACTCTTATTATTTTGTTGTCAACACAACGATATACTTAGCCTTTGTTGTAGTATCCGTCACAATAACTTTAATTTTGAAACACTTTCAAATCCAGCATGAAACTTTCTTCCAGCCTATTGTGCTACCCTTCATCACATATTTTAATTGAGATAAAATTATTTGAATATATAACAAGACTATTAGTGTAACATATTACAACAAATAGTTTGTCATTACTATATAGGAAAACACATCCTTAGTGTTTCTAAAATGACACAAGGATCTCTCCTACTGTTGTCTAATCATCATATGAATTATCCTGCTATAACATTTTATAGCATAGGAATCATCTGGTTGTGTACATAGCATGGAAACATGACTTAGAGATCTCAATTTCAATGATGCTCATCATGTGTCAAAACACTTGAATCTTGCTCAATTATTTTCCATGTGATAAGAACTCCTTCTTGTCATTTCGATATTGTCTTACTTCAATATTTCATCTATGTAATTTGGCTTCAATCATATCAGGCGCTTCAATCCATCTTTTATAGATATCAATGCCCAATATCTTCTAAGCCTTTAATCAATATAAAAATCTTAACCGTGTTAATTTAAAATACATATTTTCCAATCAACCATATGTCATCTACGTAAAGTATTGGAAATATGTCATAGCGCTCCCACTTAATTTCTTGTAACTCTACAAGCATCTTTATCATTCATGATGAAATCAAACTCTTTTGATAACTTCATTAAGGTAAAGATTTCAACTTCGTTATGCTCACTTCAACCATTGAAGTGTGCATACCTTTCTAGCAACCTTTTGAATTTTACAAAACTCTCAGACTGTGTCAAGTACACATCCTCGAGAGGAGAGTTGGGTTTGTTATTCAACTGCCATATCATAATATGTAACTTTTGCTAGAACTATCCGCAAAGACTGAAGAATCACTACGGAAGATCAAAATCTTGTAGTAGTCAACTCTTTGAACTTCGTCGAAAACAACTTTTCCGTAAGTACAACTTTCAAAGGATGTAAAAAATCCATGTCTTTGTCGCTATATAGACCCTTTTTCTATCGTTAGGTATCATGCCTATCGAAAGGACTACCAAGTCACATACTTGATATTCATACAAGGATACTATGGCGGATATAATGACTCATAGTCAATTTTATGAAGTCAGGGCCCATCATTTGCTTCCTTTATAAGGTCTAGGTCCTTTTGTTGTCAAAACAACACTTTACTCTTAAACCATAAGTTGGTCTAAGTACAAAGTTTTAGGACTTTTGTGGTTCAGTTCGCAAACTCATTCGGAGTATCTACAACATTCGTAGTGTCTTCTACTTAGTCAAAATAGGAAACCCCAGAACAACTTCCAGTGTTGCGCTACTCTTGACATGATAACAAAGATTCTCTAATCTCGTTGAGTTTGTATTGTCCTCCCACTCACTTGTTTCGCAAGAATTACTTTCTCGAGAAATCAACCCTTTCTGACTAACAACATTTATCTTTGGTCGGTGATAGGAGAAATGCCCAATGTATTCTTTAGGATAACCTTATAAACATATATTTATCCCATTTTGGTTGTAAACATTTTACACATGCTATGCATACCAAAACATAAGAAAAAGACAATTCGAGTCATTACCCAAACAATATCTTATATGTTGTCAATTTCAACAGATCGTGATGGTGCTCTTTTCAGTGAAAAAGCGGTTGTCACTAATATATAAACTACAAAATTATAATGACATTTTTATTAATCTTACCATGTCCAACAAGTTTGATTTTGTCTCTTTAATACTTCATACTAATGTGGGGTATTCGAGAAGTATAAGTTGTAGAACAATTCTGCAACTCCTCGGATGTTTTGCTAAACTTGTAACTCAAACTTTATCCTTTATGATCCAATCATAAATACTTGATTATCTTGTTAAATTGATTTTTACTTCATATTAACAACCATTTGAACCAATTCAAAATGTCAAACTCCGTTCTCTTTAAATAGATATACTCACATATCTACTCAAATCATCGACATAATTTTATGAAGAAAAAATTAATCCACCATACATGACTACACATAATGGACTATATAAATCAACATGTACAATCTCCATTAAATTAGTTTTCCATTCTACTTTGGCCTATGTACGGAATTATTAGTCATCTTTTGGAAGAGGTCTCACAAGCGTCAATTTATTCAAAACAAAAAATGACTCCAGAAGTCCATCAATATGGAGTTCCTTCATGTTTTCCTTTCCGATATGAACTAAAATGGTGGTGTCACAACTTAAGTGAAACTCTTTTACGTCTTGCAACGTTTAGCATTTAGTCTTATAGATGTTGATGCATGTAAAATGCATAGATGAATTTTGCATATTTTCACATGGTTTTCTATTACATATTGCATCATATAAGGGTATAATTCAATGTTTTATAGTATTTTGGGGTTAAATTACAAAGTCCCCCAACTTTTATGGAATTAACCCTGCCTGTCAGAAACCCCGTTTTCTATATTTTTGACGTTTCAGGGGGCAAACTTCCGCGAAATCACCTGAAAATCTGCAGGGTCATTTTTTTGGAAGGAGAAGACTTGCGGGCGAAGGATCCACGAGAATTGGGCAAGGAGGCCCAAAAGAGGACCCTCCACGCGGCCAGATTCCTTGGCCGCGTGAGAGGCCCCCTTTTGGCCCCTGTGGCCCCAATTCCTTCCATCTTCGACTTACCGACTCCGTCTTGACCTGAAACCGACTATAAAAAGGGTCCCTCGTACCCTTACGGAGAGGTGCGCCGCCCAAACACCAAAACAGAGACCAAAAGTTCTAGATTGGAGGGGGAAAACTCTGGCGGGGCGCCGCCGGTGTGATCTCCTACCCCTCCAACGTCATCTCCATCGACATCTCCATGAAGAGGGAGTAGTCCACCCCAGGGCTATGGGTTTGTGGAAGTAGCACTTATATCTCTCTATATGTGCTTCACTAATTAGATCCGTATGAGCTTCCTCACATGATTACGGGCACTGTTGTAATTCCTATGTGATTGATCTTTTCTATGAGTTATTGAATCTGAGATTGCAATTGTTTCTCTTGAGTTATTTGAGTAGATGTATCTTATGTACCCCGTTCTTATTTGCTAGCTTTGATCAATCTAGTTCTTGAGAGCGTGTGTGGGGTGATGGGTGCATTAGTTGGAGTAACGGGGGGTGGCTAGTGCTGTGAAAGTGACAGAAGTTCAGCGATCCACTTAGATTTTGTTAAACCTTTCTTAGTTACCTCACTAGGGATAAAAAGGAGTACCTTGTTACCGGGGATTTGAAGTGTCACTAATCAATCTCCATGACTAGATCTAGCAAGTCTTACTTCAACTTCATGTCACATTGCGTAAAGCTATACTCTGGTTTTTCCTTAATTATCGAGGTGTTATGATTTATTTCGCATCTTGGTGGAGTATAAGAGGGATCAATATGACCGTAGAGATCTCTATGCTAGGACGTGATGCCCATATGAAAGTACTCAATGTTAAACATGTTATTGTAATCTCACATGTAATTCTTTATGTCGACCGTCTACCACTTTATTTGAGAGAATGCAAGTGTGAAACCACGAACCCGGGTCCTATTTTAAATATAAGAAAACACTCTAGTTACTTTACTTGCACTTTACTTTACTTGCATCTCCAATTCGAATTTACATTATCTCCATCACCACTTGCATCACAAAAATACCAAAAACAATCCATTGCATATTTATTTTCTCATTTGCATTTAGTAGTAGATTTAATTATTGCATATTTACTTTCAGTTTTGCATTGCAATTTAGAAGTCTAACACCTTGTGCTTGACAACCACTTGGTTAGGTTGAGGGCACAAAACTCTCTATTTGTTTGTAGGATCCTGGAGGAAGCTTGGAAGACAACTGCAGATATACTGGCTCCCCAAGAGTTCGATATAAACCCTCGAGTCACCCTCGTGGGGAAGAAGGCTTGCCACTAGCTACACACTCTGCACTTGGAGTCTCAACCTAGCCATCAGATGTTTACTTTACGAACATGATTTATATTAACATATCCATCAATTATGGAAGATGGTCATAGTTTGAACAATCTCATTTGTTCTCACAAAAGACCAGAACAAAATAACAACTTATTAAGTTCTTAAAATAAATCTTGAATGTTTGGTTCGTTACGACAATGAACATAATAACACTTTATTAATGTTCTTGTCATAATCGATTGAACATCTATTACTAGTTTCTTTTAGACCCTTGTATTTCTTGCATTGCGTTGCTTTGTATGACAACTCATACCAACCAATGTGGTATCAAAATACCCCAAAAATACATTGTTAACTAGTAATACATCTATAACTTGTATATGAAGCATATACTCCTGAGCTGGACTTTTCCAGATATCTTATTTTTCTGCCTTATATCTTTTTGTAATTCTATTTTCAATATTCCCTTTCCTTTACAGAATAATCATTCAACATCAAACTATGCTAGTCGTACAAGCTCGTTTTCTTTGGCGTGTTAGTCATATACTATCACCCATTGAGTCATACTTTGAGTTTGATTGTTCTACTAATATCACCGTATTAATAGTATTCTTCTAGATTCCACTCTTAGTAATCTCCAAGTAAGGTAAACAAATTTACCTATACTTTTAATCCATCCCATCATAACAATTTTATGATTAAGCTACTATAGCTCGAAGGAAGGAATTTAGAGGATAATTTTTAGCGCCCAACTTCTTGGAATATTCAAACGCCTAGCGTCTTCAATCATTGCATATATTCAGATAATATAAGCAAACATTGTCACGCTAAATTATACTCAGTCATGTTGCCACAAATAAGTTTCTAGCTATCAATATATCTTCCACTTGATTGTTTCTGAAAACAACTCTTTTCAGTTCCTAAATAATCTTGATCAACAAAACATTCTTTTGAAGATAAAGTAATATGGAAGCAACCATGACTCTGGATTCTAAGTAGGAATTGGTTGCTCTCTAGATCAATCAATCATTAATCATATGGAGCTAGGTAGGGAATACCTAAAATCTACAATAGGACTCAATTTTAAATTTCACTAATACGGTACCAATCTTAAATGATTTTTACCTGATCATAACAATTATATCTCAATTAACAATCTAAGTGTAAGGTAGTTATGTGGATGTCAATTAATACTACAATTTGTGCAAATTCACTTTGATTGGTTGTTCATGATAAATAAGTTCAAGTTAATTCAAAATTATGACATGAAATCCCACTCAAAAACAACATCCCTCTTAGTCGTCTTTAGTGATTACACGAACCAAATTCACTACACCAAAATCGATCATCACGTGAGATGATGTAGCTTCAAAGACGAACATCGACATGTTCATCATATCATCCATATGACTCATGCTTTACCTTTCGGTTACGTGTTTCGAGGCCATGTCTATACATGCTAGGCTCGCCAAGTAGAACCGTAGTATTGCGTGTGGTTCAAGGCCATGTCTGTATATGCTAGGCTTGAAAACACCCGTTGTATGCGAACGTTAAGTCTATCACACCCGATCATCACGTGGTGTCTCGAAACGACGAACTTTCGTAACGGTGCATACTTAAGGAAGAACACATTATTATCTTGATATTAAGTGAGAATGTGTAAGGACCCCAGACTGGCAGTCTGAAACCCTCCGTATGCATACATTCACGATCCCAGAAAGATCAGTCGTGAACAACATACAAAGTTGGCACACAGAAATACATCATCCATTACACGATTACATAAAGGTATTACATAAATGATCACATGATCAAGTATAACACAACTGCCACAAGGGCAGGCAACTTAACAAACACAGCGGAAGACAATTAAAACACAACGTAGATGAGCCCAAGTCACGCCTTAACCTACAGGCTGCTGACCCGGAGACGATCCTAGTTCGCCAAGCCGTCAGCTCCGTACTTCTCCTTTTGAGGCTCCTTCTCAAAATCTGATAAGTAGATACCAGGGGAGAAACCATAATGAGTACGTTTGAATGTACTCAGCAAGACATCCATCATGTCACTTACCAACATGCAAATATGCTTATATGGTGGATTAGGTAGGCTATAAATAGGGTTCACTATCAATGGTGTTCATATATGATGACACCACAGTTGCAGTCAGGTTAATCTGTATCTTCGTTGAAGAAGATACTTCAGAAGAAAAATAATATAGTTTTATTTCTCTTGTAGATATCACATGTACAAGAGGTTTGGTAAAACTTTGTTAAATAATATATTCTCTTTGCAAAACTTCTTGGAATCAGTTTCCAGAATTCTTGCTTAGAGTAGAAAAGGTTTTCTTTGCAAAACATTTTGTTTTGTATAACAGCATCTGGCTTTTCATCATCGACGATACCTCCACGGTATAAGTATTCCTTCCTTTCCGAACTTCACAAGTTCAACACTTCCTTTCCAAAAATTCCTTTTTAAAAACTTCCTCTTTTGAAAACATTGACACAATGCTAGCTACATGGCCATTCAACTGTCCATATCCGAGGACGCGGCTTCTTCGAAAAAGTTGTACTCTGCAGAGGTGTACTCATCCACCAGATCCAGTACACCTACCGTGAACAACCACGGACTGTAACAACAGTATGTAAACATCAGGTATCTGATCCGGACTCTCCACCTTGGTCAAGCCAGTACATGACTATCTCTTCAATCGGGACTTTGCTCCCCGGCATTGCGTCACACACCGCCACGTCAGGAACCCAACTGATGCATCCGGAGGGAAAATGAATCCCACACTTTTATGTCTCCACGACACTCGGTTCGAGGGTACGACGTCCCTTATAGCGATTGAGATAGACCATCCACTAACAAGAACAAGTTTCAAGCCTGGCCCCGTTCCCATGTTCAGGTAGGGTGGCTGTACGGTAAAGGTTGTCCGGCGAAGACTAGGTTATGTGTCATTTTTGAAAACACCAATTTCTCAAAAATGACCACTTCCACATTCCTCCGAAGAACAAGGATCAGTCTTTTCTCCGGGTTTTTCCGTAAAGCCTTTGTTTTGTAGAATCACAATTTTAGGGTGTCCACTTAGGGACTAGTATATTTGATGGTAATAAGTACCATATGGTGGCTTATGGGCTTGGTATTACCAAGTTTAACTACTGGCATAATAGTAACCTATATACTAGTATAGTAGTAATAGCCACATCAAAAATAGTTTTGATAATCAAGTTTTTGTAAAACTTCAGAGGGAAAACATGCATGATAGATAATGATAAGTATTGTATCAGCAAGCATCAGGATGGCTTGCCTGGTAACTCCTTGTGTCCGTGGTTTTGGAGTGACTGGAACTTGAAACAGAGCTTCCCGACACTTCCTTCCTCCTTGTTTTTCTAACGTCGCAAAAAGAATAAAGGACACACATTCAGAACCAATCAAGGCAAGCAACCATACATAACAATACATACAGCAAGGGAACTAATAATATCCAATCACACAATTATTAATGGAGGCAAACAATCAAACAAACACACTTGGCAGAAATGCCATTGAATAAGACAACTCAAGGTTGGCGGAACATATCTCACAACCTCAATATCATGGATTCAGTGGGTGTGCCACTCTCATACCAAGATATTAATAAACCCAAAATACACTTAGTTTCACAAGGGTGAGACTACTAAGAGTATACAAAACATGCACAACAATAATCATGGCAATGGGTCTAACAACCAAACCACAAAACGAAAAAAGGTAGCTATTCTACTGAGTCTAAATTCACATCAAGAATAAATGAAACACATGATTTGCAAAATTTACTTTTACAAATCAGTGAGCCTACACAAGTGCAACAAGGAAATAGACTCATCACAAAACACACAATTCTCATAGTGAGAACAATAGAAACAATGACTAAAAAGGAGGAATCCTATAGACATGCTTCTACTAAGGGTTTGCTAACCAAGCATGCATAACATGTAAAGTACTAAAATGCAAACAATTAACCATGTTATCATAATGGGAATTAAAACATGTCCTCATGCAAGGATACACAAATATCTACCAAACACAAGTTGGCAGGAAAAATAATTTAACACAAAAACTGCTAAGGAAACCAGTACTACTTAAACATGAAGAATCAATGGATGCATTTAAATCAAGTAATTGAAATACAACCAGAGGGTCCATGTCATAAAAACAGGAGTGAAAAAGATCTATACTTGCTATAACAAAAATATCCCATTTAACAAAACAATGCATCAATTTGCAGGGCAACTCCTACATACTAGTGGTAATAAAAGGGCATTACTAGAGGAATCAAACAACACTCCAAAGATGGATTTTTCCTAGCAAGACACACATGATTACAACCACTTACAAACAGAAGCATACACATTTTCATTTAGCACTAAAAATCCAAAGCAAAAATACTAGGCATTCCTTAACTAGAGAACCATATAAAAGAAACACATCTAGTGTGGGGGAAATTATGTTTCCACCAAAAATGCAATGAAACCAGTGGGTGTTCCACTAGAATAACAAAGCATTAAGAGGTCACAAGGCCTCTGGTCATACTTGCTAAAAATTAACAAAATACTAAACTAACATCTAGTGCATTAACCATACTAGTAGAAAATATTAGGATGCAAAAATAAGCAAGGTAATGCTACTCATGCTATTATTCCCACACAAGTGAAAACTCTAGGGGTCAAGTAGTCATAAAAACATAACCAAAATGCTACTGGTCCTATGAACACAACACAAAAATATGTGGCTACACAACCACAAATTCTTATGCCAAAAATTCTACACATGAGAGAATTTTTCCAACATTTGCATAGTGATGACCAAGCTACTCATGCTTCTATACCAACTCAAATGCAAGATAGCAGAGGTGATACCAACATAATACAAGTACCAACATAAATTTATCAACACCACAATCCAAGTGCTTGCACATAATTGATCACTCAAAAATACTATGCAAGTATTAACTAGAGATAAAAAATATGCTACTAACATAAATCCTATTTTTGTCTCAACTCAATTCCACACAATCTAACATGATAAAATAGATAACTAACACTTAGAAAACAAGTTCACACAACTTGTACATGCTAGAAAACAATATTGCTACACAAAAATATATTCACACAATTTAATTACCTAAAATGCCAAAATGGCAGAAACTTGCAAATTAAAGATTTGCCCACCAAATTTTATATGAGGCTTTAAAAATTAAACCCCACTAGGTTTGGATATCCCTAAACATATACAATACCATACAATTGAGTTTGCATCAAAAATCATTTTTAATAATTTTGTAAAAATCACCAAAGTGCTCTCTGGTGTTTTACCAAATTGCATGCCATTTAAAAAATACTAGGAATTTGGAAGCAAAGTTAACTGCTCCTGTTAGTAAATTTCAAGGGCTTTCCAATGCAATTAGATACACCTCATTCTGAGTTGTGGATTTAAAATGGTGCTCATTTTGGTGTTTCTGGTACCTGTTGCCAAAACATTTTTCATTGCTAACCTATTCATCCAAATGTAGATCTACAAGTTGGAGATGGTTTAGATTTTGTTTCTTTACATCTGTGAATTTTATCTTGGTCAAATTCATCTTTTAGATAGGTTTTTAAAGCCAAAAGCAAACATGCTAGTTTCTGGAAAAATTTAAAAGGAAAAACACACATCACATGGGCTAGATCCATATTGGGCCGGCCAGATCTATCCTCACCGCGGCGGGATCCAGCCGTAGCCGCTGACTCGCGGGCCAGCCGGCCATGCGGGCAGCCACGCGGGCAGATCGCGGCCCCACGGGCAGGTTTGACTCCTCCCAGCGCGGGGTCAAGGGCGCTGACGCGAGCCCGACGTCATCGCCGGCGGGGAGATCTCCGGCGAGCCAAATCCGAGCGTTTTCGTCAACCAATTCTAGAATTAAAACTACCTACATGATGCCTACGACACGGGTAACCATCCTAGGGGCAGCTCGCTTCTAGGGAAGGCATCGGAGAGCGGCGGCGACGATGGTGCACGGTGGCCGGACGGCGACCACGGCGCGGCCACGCTCCAGAGCGCAAGGGAGAGGGGAAGGGGTACGGTGAGGTCCGCGTTCTCACCCTAGGAGCGATGGAGAGCTCGGTGAGGTCGGAGGAGGAGTGAGTCGTCGGCGATGCCTCGCCGGAGCTCACCGGACTCGAGGAAGAAGGGTGGACGGCGCGGGCTCCTCGCAGCGTTCCACCTCGATTCCCTTTGCACCGAGTACCACCATGACGAGGCGGAGACGATGAGCTACTCGGCGGCCGGCGGCGAGCTCGGAGACGGCCGATTGACGGCGAGCCTAATAGCTAGGGTTTCGGTTTGGGCTTGAAATTGAAGAGAGAGAGGGGAGAGCTCAAGGGGGAGAGAGTGGGGGCAGGTAGGAGCAGACACAAGCACATGGGGGGTCTTATCCACCTCGTTTCCTTCTACTCGAAGCCATGGAGTAGGTGCTCTGTATCTACAGAGGAGCTAGGAGGAAGAAGGTGACTCAGCTTACAACTAGGTCCCTGGCTATTTACAAAGAGGTCCCCGTCCTCTCTGAAAAATGCTATTTTCACTAGGAAAACAAAGTCTAAAATTAAAACCCTTTTGCCTAAAATTCTTATTAGTTGAGATGCACAACATATTTGAAAATTGGCTCAATTGGATAAACTTGGTAGTTCAAATTTGTTCAAATTTCAATTCTGATATAAATGGACATTGAATTTATTAACCTACTTAGGTGCTTCCAAAAATGATAATTTTTGACACACCTTTCTTATTTGGTGTGTTCCTTGTGTGGTAAACAATTCAAGTCATTTAGAGTTACTTCATAGAACAAACTTGTTCCAATTACTAAAAGGTGCTGTCTAGAAAATAGGGGTTTTTGGAAACTTAATCAATTCAAAAACTTGTGCCCTTTTGGTTTTCATCCTTATTTATGATATAGAGAATGTGGTATTTATTTCATGGCATTTTGAAAAAGTTTGTAGAACAAACTTGTTCGAAATTCCAAATGTTGCTGTGGAGAAAAATCATGTTTTCAGGACTTTGATGGATTCAATTTTTGGTATACTCTTGTTTGTGTTCCTTATTTGATATAAGGAAGCAATGGTATTAATTTCAGATTATTTGAAGAAAGTTTCCAATAGTAACTTGTTTGAGTTTCCTGTTTCTGGAAATATTGGAAATTCAATTTAATAAGGCACTTGGCTTTTCTTTAACAATGCTTTGCCAAAATATTTATGTGACTAGGGATAGCAAGTAAATGCTCTCCAATACTTTTGTTTTTAAGATTGCAAGGTTGGAAAAACATTTGATAAGATTTTGGTGAAGCAACTAAGAATGCCTCTTTTTCCTAATAATCTTTTAGGGAAATTTATTAAGTGTTTCCTCTTTCTTAATTTAGAACTTGGAATATTATTCAACAAGTATGGGATGATCAATATTTACTTTAGAAAATATTTCCAAGGTCAATGGAACAATATGTTGAATATTTTGTTTTCAATTTCTTAGCCATGTATTAATAAACTTGTGGTTTTTGGAAACATGATAATATGCTTCCAAGGTTTGAGTGGGTTGAGCTTAGAAGGAATTTATCCTCAGCAAGTTTATATAATTAGTTTGTTTAGTTGCACTTAAACAAACACAACCAAATTTATTTGTCAAGCAATTAGCAAAACAATTGTGTTACCAGGTATTCCAAAATTGGGATGTGACAAGTCTTCCCCCCTTAAAAAGAATCTCGTCCCCGAGATTAGCAAGCGAGGACTAAGGGAGGGCCAACAAACACAATGTTAGTGTTGGAGTGCAAGTGCTTCCCCCCTTTGACTTTTCTTGGGAGGAGGGGTACTCCCCTAAATTAGCAAATTCACTTTAAAAAGTACACCAGTACTGTTTTAGGTCCAAAACTTATGTTTCCTAGTTTGACGAGACCTGACCATGGTCTCCTCACCTTGGGTTTTGGACGATTTAGAAACAAACAAAATTAAGGTTGGTGCAGAACTACCTGGAATCGCACCGTTAATTATTACATGAGTTCCTAGCTATATCCCACATATTACATACCACATATGGAGTGGTGTACCACTCTCCTAACAAGGTATATAAGAAGCTAAAATATAGCTTGTGGGTGCAAAGGTTAGGTTGCTAAGGTAAAACAAACAGACAGAACAATAGCCACGGCAGTGGGTGTTACTCCCCACAAGCAACTATCACTTAATAGGTTCATGATTTTAGTTGGATGTTTTAGTTTCATAAGATACTCTTAAGCACAATCATAACACAAGTATACACTCATGCTAAGGTAAAACATTTAAACAAAATCCAATAAGCAAGCAAACAACACCACAGATGAATAGACTATTTATTCAATAGGTTATTGTTTACTAGAGGTTTTGGGATCCATCAATCATGAACAATTTGCAAACAACCAGTAGCTAAAAACCAATGAATCTAATCATAAAGATACTCTAAAATACCATCTTCACACCAGGTAAAACTCCTATTACACAAGCATAAAAAAAACAGGACTACACAAATACACACTAGTATGAAAAATCTAAACCAGCATGCTATAAGAGATAATCATATCCTATAACCATAGAACATGCAACTAAATAATTCATGGTATGATAACAGAAGTAATAACTTCCTAAACATGCTATATAACACATATACTCATAAAAATAAAAAGAGTGTAATACTAGAGCAAAAATCACCATTTTCTAGTGGTGAAACTAGTTTCACTCTAGAGAAGCAAACAATGCTATCATGATGTTTAAACTTAAACAATCAAGTCATGAATATAAGTGTACTTAATAACAGTACACCAATCCTACTCATGTTAGTAAGCACCAGCATCAGAGTAATTTTATGAATCAACCATTAAGCATGCAGAAATTTCTTCTAGCAATTTCTGTTTTGTTTAACCAATTACTAGCAAACAAGCAAGGTATAACTCACACAACCAGTAGCTATGCAATTAATGAAAAGTTATCTAAACCTTTTCAAAAATCCATACACTCAATCTAAAATTATTCACAAACAATCTACCATCAAGAGGAATTTATTTTATTTGCGAACAATTTAATTTCAGCACACGATAGTGAAACATTTCTTAACATGATACCCCTAATGAATATTATGCTAACAAAAGGATCACACCTAAACATACTAGTATTTACTAATAAGAAATAAACTTCTCACTTGCATAGGTGAGAACAAACAATTATATTTTCCATGGTGGAAAATAGAAATCAATCACATAGTGATACATGCTATTTTCACACATGTGTATGGTTGGGGATTTTCATCCTCAAGCCAAAAATGCAATGGGACCAGTGGGCTATGGCCTACTAATTCCAAGGAAAAATAGGTACTAAGCCTCTGGTTACTCATGAAAAACTTTGCATACAAGATAAAAATATAAGGCTATTTAATCTAGTGAAACAATACTAGTGCATATTGATAGCAATTCTTACACATGCTTTATTATTAAAATAAATGCAAGCTAACATAGGTACAAGCATCAAAATAACAGTACCTAAATGGTACTGGACTCAAAGAAAACATAGCACAAATTCTACTAAGAAAGTATACACAGATCTAGCTCTCACAATACTTCCAGATAATAAACGGGAAGGTAACAAATGCTATTTCATTTTGTTCGAGTTTCCAATCATGCACACACTTTCTAGGGTAGATTTATTGTAAGAAATCAACATAATAACAAGTCCTAACAACTCCATATAAGTTAGGAAGCAAGATTGAACAGAACACAAATTTATTTCAATCAAGAGCACACAAAGAAACAAAAACAGGAAAACTGTTGTTTTCTAGATCTATCATAACCATTTCGTTGTTCACTTAATTTCTAAACCCCGAATTTCATAGTAACTACAATGTCTATTAAGATTTGGTTTCCAAAGTAGATACACCCGATATCCTATTGACTAGTAAACGAACAGTTCATCATCTTATTTTCTCGTGACTTCTCCTTTTTACCAATTATATTAAAAGGTGTCCTAAGTCACTTAGTTTCTTGGTTTAGAAAGGGTTGTCAGTAGTTCGCATGCTTTGGTTAGGTGTCAACCTAAGATTAGGCAAAACATGTTAGTCTTTAGCTTTCTATTTAATCATGTTTGTCCGACAAGATACGACTAGCGTCATCGTACGTCGAATATTGAATCGTGCTCTTTGGATTGGCTTATGAGGGGTTGCGCATCATGTCATGTGAAGACTTCTTTTGCACCTTTCTCCAGAGGAGGGAGGTATATATAACTTTTAAAAAGGGGATCTATCTAGTTTGGTCTTTTAAAAGGGAACATAAGAAGGTGCGACATTTAGCCAACAGGGTAAAAAGAGTCTTTTGCAAACAGACAAAACACAGAGGTTTTGGCCAGTATTGGTTGGTGCATTCACGCCTTTTCTTCTTTGAGGGTTGTCATTTTTGGAGCTGTATCTGTTGGAGTGCATCACTGGTAGCAACGCTATCAGCTCGTGTGGCTTGATGGTCCTCTATTTAGGCCCAACGGTGCTTTCATAGATTGTGGGGGAGATGGTGGTGGTTCACGACGGGTGGCATTTCGAAGCGAAAACAAGTATAAGTCTAAGCAACAAATTCTTGTTTTTGAATACTATACAAACATTTTTGCTTGCAAAAACGTAAGAAGAGGCGATTCAAAAACAAGAGCGGGGCAAGCACAAATCTGCAAATTTTGAGCACCCCACAAACATATAGAAGCCTAGATGAACCAAATTCTACACCACACAATAGCACAAAGCCTTACGGACACACATATGCAAGCCATAACACACAAGCAAGAATCCATTGGAGCTACGTCGGGGAAGACGACTCATGGGGTCATCGCTAAATTACTCCAAACTAGACTGATCCAAAATCCTAGAAGTGGCTGAAGAACTATATCTACTTCTGACCATCATCACTGTAGAGCTAGGCAATTATTTTGGTCTTCTCGGGACATCGGCAAGTATACAAGTTTTTTTTTTGGATGGAAACAAGATAATAGAAGTAAAGTTTTGATAAACTTTTAACTGAGAGAGGTAAGACTATGCACCCATTTGTTTTTGAAACCCCAACTATTTTCTGAACAGAAAACTTCAAAAGCGAGAGATGTTTCAAAAACAGAGCGGAGCAGTTGCAAACAAGTAAGAAATAAACTCTTAACCAAGAGAGATATGCCTTTTGAATCTTTTGAAAGGATCAGAAGGAGGGAAAATATACTAAAATTCCCTTAGATAAAAATAATTTAGATAGTAAATAGGTTTTTACTCAAAAATACTTTTCTTTCCTATCTGACGTCCATGCTAACTAAGGTCTCCTAAGGTCAGGATGGCTCTGATACCAACTCTGTAAGGACCCCAGACCGGCAGTCTGAAACCCTCTGTATGCATACATTCACGATCCCAGAAAGATCAGTCGTGAACAACATACAAAGTTGGCACACAGAAATACATCATCCATTACACGATTACATAAAGGTATTACATAAATGATCACATGATCAAGTCTAACACAACTGCCACAAGGGCAGGCAACTTAACAAACACATCGAAAGACAATTAAAACACAACGTAGATGAGCCCAAGTCACGCCTTAACCTACAGGCTGCTGACCCGGAGACGATCCTAGTTCGCCAAGCCGCCAGCTCCGTACTTCTCCTTTTGAGGCTCCTTCTCAAAATCTGATAAGTAGATACCAGGGGAGAAACCATAATGAGTATGTTTGAATGTACTCAGCAAGACATCCATCATGTCACTTACCAACATGCAAATATGCTTATATGGTGGATTAGGTAGGCTATAAATAGGGTTCACTATCAATGGTGTTCATATATGATGACACCACAGTTGCAGTCAGGTTAATCTGTATCTTCGTTGAAGAAGATACTTCAGAAGAAAAATAATATAGTTTTATTTCTCTTGTAGATATCACATGTACAAGAGGTTTGGTAAAACTTTGTTAAAGAATATTTTCTCTTTGCAAAACTTCTTGGAATCAGTTTCCAGAATTCTTGCTTAGAGTAGAAAAGGTTTTCTTTGCAAAACATTTTGTTTTGTATAACAGCATCTGGCTTTTCATCATCGACGATACCTCCACGGTATAAGTATTCCTTCTTTCCGAACTTCACAAGTTCAACACTTCCTTTCCAAAAATTCCTTTTTAAAAACTTCCTATTTTGAAAACATTGACACAATGCTAGCTACATGGCCATTCAACTGTCCATATCCGAGGACGCGGCTTCTTCGAAAAAGTTGTACTCTACAGAGGTGTACTCATCCACCAGATCCAGTACACCTACCGTGAACAACCACGGACTGTAACAACATTATGTAAACATCAAATATCTGATCCGGACTCTCCACCTTGGTCAAGCCAGTACATGACTATCTCTTCAATCGGGACTTTGCTCCCCGGCATTGCGTCACACACCGCCACGTCAGGAACCCAACTGATGCATCCGGAGGGAAAATGAATCCCACACTTTTATGTCTCCACGACACTCGGTTCGAGGGTACGACGTCCCTTATAGCGATTGAGATAGACCATCCACTAACAAGAACAAGTTTCAAGCCTGGCCCCGTTCCCATGTTCAGGTAGGGTGGCAGTACGGTAAAGGTTGTCCGGCGAAGACTAGGTTATGCGTCATTTTTGAAAACACCAATTTCTCAAAAATGACCACTTCCACATTCCTCCGGAGAACAAGGATCCACCTTTTCTCCGGGTTTTTTCGTAAAGCCTTTGTTTTGTAGAATCACAATTTTAGGGTGTCCACTTAGGTACTAGTATATTTGATGGTAATAAGTACCATATGGTGGCTTATGGGCTTGGTATTACCAAGTTTAACTACTGGTATAATAGTAACCTATATACTAGTATAGTAGTAATAGCCACATCAAAAATAGTTTTGATAATCAAGTTTTTGTAAAACTTCAGAGGGAAAACATGCATGATAGATAATGATAAGTATTGTATCAGCAAGCATCAGGATGGCTTGCCTGGTAACTCCTTGTGTCCCTGGTTTTGGAGTGACTGGAACTTGAAACAGAGCTTCCCGACACTTCCTTCCTCCTCGTTTTTCTAACGTCGTAAAAAGAATAAAGGACACACATTCAGAACCAATCAAGGAAAGCAACCATACATAACAATACATACAGGAAGGTAACTAATAATATCCAATCACACAATTATTAATGGAGGCAAACAATCAAACAAACACACTTGGCAGAAATGCCATTGAATAAGACAACTCAAGGTTGGCGGAACATATCTCACAACCTCAATATCATGGATTCAGTGGGTGTGCCACTCTCATACCAAGATATTAATAAACCCAAAATACACTTAGTTTCACAAGGGTGAGACTACTAAGAGTATACAAAACATGCACAACAATAATCATGGCAATGGGTCTAACAACCAAACCACAAAAAGAAAAAAAAGGTAGCTATTCTACTGAGTCTAAATTCACATCAAGAATAAATGAAACACATGATTTGCAAAAGTTACTTTTACAAATCAGTGAGCCTACACAAGTGCAACAAGGAAATAGACTCATCACAAAACACACAATTCTCATAGTGAGACCAATAGAAGCAATGACTAAAAAGGAGGAATCCTATAGACATGCTTCTACTAAGGGTTTGCTAAGCAAGCATGCATAACATGTAAAGTACTAAAATGCAAACAAGGAACCATGTTATCATAATGGGAATGAAAACATGTCCTCATGCAAGGATACACAAATATCTACCAAACACAAGTTGGCAGGAAAAATAATTTAACACAAAAACTGCTAAGGAAACCAGTACTACTTAAACATGAAGAATCAATGGATGCATTTCAATCAAGTAATTGAAATACAACCAGAGGGTCCATGTCATAAAAACAGGAGTGAAAAACATCTATACTTGCTATAACAAAAATATCCCATTTAACAAAACAATGCATCAATTTGCAGGGCAACTCCTACATAATAGTGGTAATAAAAGGGCATTACTAGAGGAATCAAAGAACACTCCAAAGATGGATTTTTCCTAGCAAGAAACACATGATTACAACCACTTACAAACAGAAGCATACACATTTTCATTTAGCACTAAAAATCCAAAGCAAAATACTAGGCATTCCTTAATTAGAGAACCATATAAAAGAAACACATCTAGTGTGGGGGAAATTATGTTTCCACCAAAAATGCAATGAAACCAGTGGGTGTTCCACTAGAATAACAAAGCATTAGGAGGTCACAAGGCCTCTGGTCATACTTGCTAAAAATTAACAAAAGACTAAACTAGCATCTAGTGCATTAACCATACTAGTAGAAAATATTAGGATGCAAAAATAAGCAAGGTAATGCTACTCATGCTATTATTCCCACACAAGTGAAAACTCTAGGGGTCAAGTATTCATAAAAAAATAACCAAAATTCTACTGGTCCTATGAACACAACACAAAAATATGTGGCTACACAACCACAAATTCTTATGCCAAAAATTCTACACATGAGAGAATTTTTCCAACATTTGCATAGTGATGACCAAGCTACTCATGCTTCTCTACCAACTCAAATGCAAGCTAGCAGAGGTGATACCAACATAATACAAGTACCAACATAAATTTATCAACACCACAATCCAAGTGCTTGCACATAATTGATCACTCAAAAATACTATGCAAGTATTAATTAGAGATAAAAAAATATGCTACTAACATAAATCCTATTTTTGTCTCAACTCAATTCTACACAATCTAACATGATAAAATAGATAAGCAACACTTAGAAAACAAGTTCACACAACTTCTACATGCTAGAAAACAATATTGCAACACAAAAATATATTCACCCAATTTAATTACCTAAAATGCCAAAATGGCAGAAACATGCAAATTAAAGATTTGCCCACAAAACTTTATATGAGGGTTTAAAAATTAAACATAGACAAGACCATCCAATTGAGTTTGCATCAAAAATCATTTTTAATAATTTTGTAAAAATCACCAAAGTGCTCTCTGGTGTTTTACCAAATTGCATGCCATTTCAAAAATACTAGTAATTTGGAAGCAAGGTTAATTGCTCCTGTTAGGAAATTTCAAGGGCTTTCCAATGCAATTGGATAGACCTCATTCTGAGTTGTGGATTTAAAATGGTGCTCATTTTGGTGTTTCTAGTACCTGTTGCCAAAACATTTTTCATTGCTAAACTATTCATCCAAATGTAGATCTACAAGTTGGAGATGGTTTAGATTTTGTTTATTTACATCTGTGAATTTTATCTTGGTCAAATTCATCTTTTAGATAGGTTTTTAAAGCCAAAAGCAAACATGCTAGTTTCTGGAAAAATTTAAAAGGAAAAACACACATCACATGGGCTAGATCCATATTGGGCCGGCCAGATCTATCCTCACCGCGGCGGGATCCAGCCGTAGCCGCTGACTCGCGGGCCAGCCGGCAACGCGGGCAGCCACGTGGGCAGATCGCGGCCCCACGGGCAGGTTTGACTCCTCCCAGCGCGGGGTCAAGGGCGCTGACGCGAGCCCGACGTCATCGTCGGCAGGGAGAGCTCCGGCGAGCCAAATCCGAGCGTTTTCGTCCACCAATTCTCGAATTAAAACTACCTACACGATGCCTACGACACGGGGAACCATCCTAGGGGCAGCTCGCTTCCAGGGAAGGCATCGGAGAGCGGCGGCGACGATGGTGCACGGTGGCCGGACGGCGACCACGGCGCGGCCATGCTCCAGAGCGCAAGGGAGAGGGGAAGGGGTACGGCGAGGTCCGCGTGCTCACCCTAGGCGCGACGGAGAGCTCGGTGAGGTCGGAGGAGGAGTGAGTCGGCGGCGATGCCTCGCCGGAGCTCACCGGACCCGAGGAAGAAGGGTGGACGGCGCGGGCTCCTCGCAGCGTTCCACCTCGATTCCCTTTGCACCGAGTACCACCATGACGAGGCGGAGACGATGAGCTACTCGGCGGCCGGCGGCGAGCTCGGAGACGGCCGATTGACGGCGAGCCTAATAGCTAGGGTTTCGGTTTGGGCTTGAAATTGAAGAGAGAGAGAGAGAGAGAGAGAGAGAGAGAGAGAGAGAGGAGAGCTCTAGGGGGAGAGAGAGGGGGCAGGTAGGAGCAGACACAAGCACATGGGGGGTCTTATCCACCTCGTTTCCTTCTACTCGAAGCCATGGAGTAGGTGCTCTGTATCTACAGAGGAGCTAAGAGGAAGAAGGTGACTCAGCTTACAACTAGGTCCCTGGCTATTTACAAAGAGGTCCCTGTCCTCTCTGAAAAATGCTATTTTCACTAGGAAAACAAAGTCTAAAATTAAAACCCTTTTTCCTAAAATTCTTATTAGTTGATATGCACAACATATTTGAAAATTGGCTCAATTGGATAAACTTGGTAGTTCAAATTTGTTCAAATTTCAATTCTGACATAAATGGACATTGAATTTATTAACCTACTTAGGAGCTTCCAAAAATGATAATTTTTGGCACACCTTCCTTATTTGGTGTGTTCCTTGTGTGGTAAAAAAATTCAAGTCATTTAGAGTTACTTCATAGAACAAACTTGTTCAAATTTCTAAAATGTGCTGTCTAGAAAACCGGGGTTTTTGGCAACTTAATCAATTCAAAAACTTGTGCCCTTTTTGGTTTTCATCCTTATTTATGATATAGAGAATGTGGTATTTATTTCATGGCATTTTGAAAAAGTTTGTAGAACAAACTTGTTCAAAATTCCAAATGTTGCATTGGAGAAAATGTTTTCAGGACTTTGATGGATTCAATTTTTGGTCACCTCTTGTGTGTGTTCCTTATTTGATATAAGGAAGCAATGGTATTAATTTCAAATTATTTGAAGAAAGTTTCCAATAGTAACTTGTTTGAGTTTCCTGTTTCTGGAAATATTGGAAATTCAATTTAATAAGGCACTTGGCTTTTCTTTAACAATGCTTTGCCAAAATATTTATGTGACTAGGGATAGCAAGTAAATGCTCTCCAATACTTTTGTTTTTAAGCTTGCAAGGTTGGAAAAACATTTGATAAGATTTTGGTGAAGCATCTAAGAATGCCTCTTTTTCCTAATAATCTTTTAGGGAAATTTATTAAGTGTTTCCTCTTTCTTAATTTAGAACTTGGAATAATATTCAACAAGTATGGGATGATCAATATTTACTTTAGAAAATATTTCCAAGGTCATTGGAACAATATGTTGAATATTTTGTTTTCAATTTCTTAGCCATGTATTAATAAACTTGTGGTTTTTGGAAACATGATAATATGCTTCCAAGGTTTGAGTGGGTTGAGCTTAGAAGGAATTTATCCTCAGCAAGTTTATATAATTAGTTTGTTTAGTTGCACTTAAAAAAACACAACCAAAGTTTATTTGTCAAGCAATTAGCAAAACAACTGTGTTATCAGGTATTCCAAAATGGGGATGTGACAGAATGTTCATCTTATAATGCTATCGTTGCTATCTAAGAAAAACAAGATGCATAAAAGTATTAACATCACAGAAATCACATGTAAGGATAACGTGATATGATATGGTCCTCCTTGCACATGATCTCCATCATATGCATTATGGTATGATCTCCATCATTCCACCGGCGTTGTACCAAGTACCATGGCACCTCAATCTTGATTTTCCATCAATAATAAGACAACCATATGGATACCTTCTGGTATATCAATAATTTACAAAATAGATCATCTCATAATCAAATTTGTAACATTGACCATATCACATCACATGCCCAACAAAAACTAGTTAAACGCCTCTAATTTATTTTTTGCATATTTTATGTGGCTTAGGGCTTTCGAGGATAGAACCGTTCATACCTACGAACATCAACCACAACGTTGATAAACATATTGTTACCAACCCTACATAGACTAGATCTTAACTATAGTTGGAGAAACGGACACCCCCTCAGCCACAAGTGAGACAATTCTCGCGTACATAGTACACGTAAACTTAGTCTAGGGAAGCTTCATCCAACTATACCACTAAGATCATAAAATACTCAAGGAGGCAATAACATGATCACCAACACCCACATACACCTATGTGTTCTACCCGTACAAAACATCTACGCATAGATCCGGCTCTGATACCACTGAATGGGTCGTTGCATAGAAAAAAAAAATTCCTACGCGAGAGACACCCGAAAGGCCAAGATCTAATCTAGGAGACGAAGTGAACCATGCAAAGAGAGGGTTAAGGAGAACACATACCCTCGAAGACACAAAGGGTTACGAGATCAAATCTCGTTGTTGGCGTAGTCGTACTCACATCGATCCCGAGAGCGAGAAGATGTGCACCGCAATCTGGCGGTGCCTCCGTGATCGGTCACACGTACGGTTGATGACGACCTCCGTTCCCTCAATCCAGCGGGCAGCGGAAGTAGAGGATCCCTCGGAAACCAACAACACAACAGCGTGGTGTGGTGGAGAAAACTTTGTTCAGGGCTTCGTCAAGCGCATGAACATGAGGTGGATCAGCGGGAGGATGGAGATGGAGATGACACCAAGTGTGTGAGGGAGAGGGATCTCATGCCCTCTATTTATAGGAGGGGAGGCAGCCACGAAATTTCTGTGCCTCCACCTCTGCCCTCATCATGTGGGTGGGTCTCCACTCAACCCACTCATTCTCTCATCAATTCCCACCCAAAATTCCAAGGGTTTTCTTTAATAAATAAATAAAATAATTTTATTTATTTATTTTTATATTTTTTTAATTCTATTAACAAACATTAAAACTTACCCACTTGAACTATTTGTTAATCAAACATTAACATATACCACCTTGAACTATTTTAATATTCCCCGAAACAATTCCGGTGACTATTTCAATATTCCCCAAAACAATTTCGGTGTTGTCCAAACTTTTCTCCGATATTCTGTATCCTCTCAAATGCGTCATTGAACCTTAAGTGTGTCACCCTACGGTTCGCGAATAACATAGACATGATCGAGACTCCTCTCCGATCAATAATCAACAGCGAGATCTGGAGATCCGTGATGACTCCTATGTATTCAACGACGACTCTCGTGATCGTATGAACCATCAACGTCGTAACTATTCACTTTGTCTCGCGATATTTTACTTGTCCGAGATCCGATCATCGATATCACCCATACCTTGTTTTCATCTTGTTACGACAAGTATTCTTTTCTCGTTTCCGTGATATGACATCCTTGTGGTCATATCACGTGCTTGCAAGCGGTGTCGATGTGATATCACCGAGAGGGCCCAGAGTATATCTCTCCGTCATTTTGGATGGACAAATACCACTTTTGATCCATGAGTCTCAACTAATACTTTTCGAATACCTAACGGCACCTTTATACTCACCCTGTTACGGTGTGACGTTTGATGACATCAAAGCACCCTTCCGGTATCAGTGATTGACATGATCTCATGCTCTAAGGAATAAGTTACTTTGTACGCAAGATATAACAATATAAACTAAATGACTTGATTGTATTGTTATCTTGATATTGGGTATGTGTTCAACACATCATTCTTCTAATGACATGACCTCGTTATTAACAACATCCAATGTTCATGATCAGGAAACCTTGATCATCTATTAATCAACGAGTTAGTTAAAAGAGAGGCTTTACTAGGAACCATTGTTTGTTTATTAAACACACATGTATCAACGTTTCCGGTTAATACAATTCTAGCATGAGAAATAATTAGTTATCATAAACAAGGAATAAGATAATAACCACTTTATTATTGCCTCTCGGGCATATTCCCTTCATGAAGACATCCATCTCTGACTCCTTGTCGATCAGAAAAGCCCGTCGAGCTCCGCCTCCTCCATCACTATTCATTGTGCGGCCGGAACAAGGGTTGCATTCGCTAATTCTACTCCTCTGCCTCTACGGAGCTCCGGCCTGCCAGATCCCCACCTCCGACCACTGCCGCCGGAGCTCACCGAGCTGGCCTTCTCTGTTTCTTTCTCACGGCTCGCATATGTCCAAGACCTAGGTAATCTTCTCCTCTTCATTTGTTTGTTCATCTTCAGGTCAGGAGTTCATGCACCTGTTTCTTCAATATGGTTGTTATGAAAGAAAATGAGGAGACCAATTATTAAGGTGTTGGTATCCCTGACGATCTGCTGAGCCATGTTCCCATCCCACAAGATGATTTTTAGAGTAGATAAATTCTGATTTGATTCTTAAGTTTCTATCTTACCCTTAGTATTTTGTTTTGGTTCAGGTGTATTCTAGAGGACAAAGATGAAATTCTCTATTTCTATGTTCGAAGTGAATACATGGAAATAAAACATGAGATGGTATTGGGATGTGGTGTGCATGTATGATCTTATTGATATTTTCTCATACTTTCTCTGATTAGTTGCTCACTCTTCATGTTCCTGTCCTAGGGAGAAATGCCAGATGGTGCCTCGCCGATTGCCGGTGAATGCATTCCTAGCATAGGAACACATGATTTTATTTTTCGTTCCCATTAGTTTGCTTACATGTATGGCCTTTGGCATTTATAGGTTGATAATTACAGTTATTTGAATTCCCATTCTTTCTTTTATTGAATATGAGTTTAAACTCTTTTCTCGAGAATTCTGCACTCCCCTTTTTAAGTGAAACTTTCTGACTTCTCACATAAGTGCTTTTGTGTGACTGAATCGGATGAAGGGCGAGAAAAATGATATTAAGGAGAGTTGGAAAGAGTAGGGGCACAACATTGATGAACTAATTAGATGCTTCTTCTCTAAATTAAACGACCGGGGATGCAAGGCAGACCAATCCATCAAAGGGAGCTTTGTTGCTACCACATCGATGCACATAATTATCAGGGTATTGAACTACTGAAGGATGCGTTGGGATTATAATTGGCGGTAAGAGCACAGCCTTGTGTTGTTCTGTGTGTGCACGGACAAAGACACCAAGGAAAGTCACAAGTTCACGAGCACAGAAGGTACACTTACTCCTCGTTGTCTCTCTCCTTTGTGTTTGTTGTTGCAATGGACTCTCGTAAGGCCATGTTTTCAGTTATGTTGTCCCCTACTGTCCTAGAAGGCAAACTCTAGGCGGCGGTGCCCATCATTTTTTTATTTCTGAAGGGCTAATTTTCTTAGCTAAAAAGTGTTGTTTTGTTAGATTATATTTTTTTGACCTTACATGAAATATTTTCAGGCTCTTTAATTATCAATAGAAGGTTGACTGCAAGCTTATATAATATATGTTTGCAAGTGAGGCTAGTGGCAAGTGTATACTTCTGTGAACTAGGACTAATAAAATAAATGCTCATGGTACTGGTTCTTGTAATCTACTTGGACATCTCATGTTAGAGTAAATGTTTATCTGAGAATCTGATTACATTTAATCATTGGGTATTTTTTTCCTTCTGTTCATTAAGATGTCAACCAGATTGTGTGATTTTAGTTCTTGGATATATTGTTTTATGAGTTTGTGGGAGACTTTACGCAAAATACATCCCTTTCTCCCCATGTCCTCTGCTTGGTCACACTTGAGGTTGTGTCCATCTGGTTCGTTTAATTCCTCAATTTCGTTCTGGTTGGGAATGTGCTACAGACGTGAGTGATTTTTGTCTTCATATACTTTTTATCAATATTGTGGATGTTGTGTACATTTACAAGTCATCCAAATTTAGATGTTGATTTACATTGATGCCTCCTTACTTGCACAGTAGCAGCATGGTTCCCAAACGTCTTGTTGCCACCTTCTCCAACTAACCTCCCTGGTCCTCTCTTCAGATAGATGTGGTACATGAACCATTCTGCCTTTTTTAGATTACTTTGTTTTATGCTAATAGAACTGAGGTTGTGCTTGTCTTCCAAGCTATATGGAGATTACATTAGAGAATGAAGTAAACATCTTATATGTAATCAAGATGAAATGGTGCTTGCCCCAACATATATGTGTTGTGCGATGAATGAAGTATGTTTTGCCATCGACAAGTTGAGACGCCAAGCAGCTGAGAAAGAAGCTTTGATTCAATATACCAATTCTCAGTTGTAAAATGGAAAGGTGAGTTCCTGATAGCGACATAGTGTTCTGTTGTGGGCGGTGAGCCAAAGTCTCTTCCTCTGTCTGCTTATTTATTTTTCAATTTTCTTTATGCATAAACGATAGCTGTTGCATTTTCATTTTGTTAGTACACCCTAGGGTTTTAAAATTTACTTACTATATCCTCCTTTGACAATAGTGCAAATTACCGCTCCATGTGCTTCTGCACAAACTTGGACCATTGTTTGCACAGTTCCAGTTTATGCGATTTAGGTGACCAAAATATATTTCGTACACTCTTCCCATGACAAATGATACTGCCATTCTTTAATAATGGTAAAATTAACTCAATGCTTAGTATGCTCTCTTTGTTTTCGATATTGAATGTTTTGAAGGAACATAAGAGATCCATATTACGCCCATATGTCATTTTGTTCTATAGCTTATTCTATGGATTATGCTTGCAGGCAAGTAACCACTTTTCAAAAATTGCAACTGAGGGTAAAAACATCATATGAGAATGTGGTAGTCTTCAAGGGGATATCCCTAATATGAGCTTTGATATGGGCTCACTGATGACATTATATTCAAAAAATTAAGATATTGTTTCTTGTGTTTGTTAACATGGTATCAAAACTATTGAAAGAACTTCTGTTAGTTGCAAGTAATCCTTCATGCTTGAGCCTCTCGAGCTTAACCTTACTTAAGCACACTTATTATGAGCACTTCATCTGGTATGCTAAAATCCACACCTATAGTTAGTATGGTCGTTTAGCTTTGTATAAATTAAATCCATATTAACTTCCAAAATTTAGTGTGGTACTTGTATGTTTACAAAGAAGAATAGACAAAATGATTTACTGTTGTTATTAGATGCGGCACTACTATCCGTGTATGAGAAAATTATATGCGTTTTTCAAATTATGGTGATCTTCATTATTTTTTCATTAAATTATAAAATTTTGGTATATTTTCTATGATGGCATCTACTTACAAGCACTACAAGAAGGGCATTATCTTATGTTTTCATGAAGCAATATCTGAGTTGCATGGGGTCTTCACCGAGTGTCCATAAACAAGCCTTCAATTTATAGAGTTATGCTTAGCTCTTGATGCTGCAAAAATGGAAGACCTTTGGATTTTCCTTATCTGAGTGCAAATTTATTCTATGGATTACACTGGGACCCTTGTTGTTTTTCTCTGCATATGATTTATGTGCAGCAGCAGTATATTCTTTCTACACATCACGAATAGTATTGCCTTTGGTCACCCGTAACTCTCATATTTTTATCTACAAAAGTTGTTGTGTCCAATTCGATTGAAACTTTTACTACTCCCTTTTGTGATATTATTTGTTAAATATTTAATGAAGACAAGTTCAGACCCTCAACTCGACGCGTGTGCATATTTTTGGATTGCTTAGGAACATGCATCGTCTAGAGATTTCATTTGTCACAAGATCCCTTAGATTTTTCAGTTGTAGGTATACTTCATGAAAGTGTTGCCCGGTTCTGATGCTACACTTTGTCTGGTAAAGCATAGAGAGAAAGTATGACAATATGTGAGAGTAATATATAAATCATTGACACAGAGAGAATGAAAGCTTATGTATTCAAAATTATCTTGGAACATCGGTCGATGACAACTGCAGGATAGTGCCCTGAAGTATATGTCAGTATCATTTTCCTAGCAGGGTGATAATTTGCTAGCCCAGCTTAGTTCACTCTTTGGGCTACTCCTAAATTTACTTCATGTGAGTACTTTTTGTCTATGTAAACTTAAAAGAGAGTGGTAGCTTAGTTCAGGTTTAGTGACATTTTCATAGAAATTTCTTCCATGTAAGAATCTTGGTCTCTGTAAACCGCCACGTCACCGTTTGGTATTTTTACTGAATGCTAATGCACACGACGTTCCTGAATTTTTAATATGCATAAGAAAACAAGAGATATTATGCAGCTGCACCTTGCATCGGTACTTACTCCAGAGGAAAGATTAGGCGAGGAGGCGCCCCTCCTCGCTCCAAGAGGCGCCCCAGGCCTCTAGTTTTGCTGAAAAGAAACGGACCGTCGGAGGTCTATGATTAAATACCCTTGTTTTCCGCTCATATAGAGCAAACCAAGAGAGTACTAAATGTAATATAAACTACTTATAAAAGACCAAACTTCGTAGATATAATTAATTTCAAGTGTCAAACAAAGACGATAGAACCATCGAAATCGTCCATATGTTAAGCTCAACTCAACAGATTTGGTCTGCCTCCACACAATATCTCGCTTATCGCGTTACGCCCAAAAACCTGATTTACACGACTCCTTGGTCGTATGTCTTATAAAACTGAAAATAAATAAGATCTGATGGATTCCTTGCTTGGTCCTACTTCCTATGCCCGATCTTGATGGAAATTATACGGGACCCGGTGATGCTCTCCTCCAGAATCACCCGCGACGGAGAGAGCATCGATGGGTGTTCATCGACGGGCACGGCAAATGCCTGATGACCAAGCAGCTGGGCGCGGCCACCGGGAGCCCACGCAGAACCACACGCTCCGCCGGGTCATCTAGGGCTGCTGTGCGGTGCACGCGGTCGAGAGGTTCCTGACCCCGCACGCTCGCATTGATGCAGCGCGCGTGGCGGCCATCATGGACGCGCCCAGGCGGAGGCAGGACCTGCTGGTGGCTCCCCTGGCCGGGAGTGACTACAACCGGCACTGCGTCGAGGGCACCACATACGACCACACACCCAATTACTTAGGGTCCCAAGATGACCAGATATATACGACGCCCTGATAGGTTTGCCGAAGGCGACCTCACTGGAGGACACAACCCTGAGCCATAGAGCTGGAAGAGAGTCCTCGACCAAGGAGAAGATCTCCTTTTACACCATGGCGGCCGAGCTACCTCTTGCGCACGTATGACGACTAGTTTCTTAAAGCGGATGTCTCCGACATGCCGCCGACACAGTTGACCTCGGCCTGCCCCGAGCTGATGGAAGGGGTGTTGTCTGTGGCGACGGAGAAGATGTCCACGAAGGCGGTGAAAATCGCCCTCCACGTCCTCTAACAGCTCCGCCGGTGGGACCGGAACCGCGTCAAGGGCGTCGTGGCCGGCGTAGTGGCGGCACTCGTGGAGCTGCTCTTCAACGAGTGTTGCGGTCGCAGCAAGCAGGCGTGCCGTGTGCGAGCTCGATCGTGCTGATGGACCACCTATGTGGCTGCACGTGGACGAGCATTCCATGTATGATTGATTGGGCTATACGTGGTAGTAGATGTAAAAGGATTCCTCCCCGCTCTTCAGCACCACCAGCGACCCCCTTGGATCTCACGCACTAGCAGCGCCTGATGCGGGCATCTAGTGGGTAGCACGCTGGGACAATAAGCTACGATATATAATGTCTAAGTCTTGCGATCCACATGTTTTGGCCGAGTCTTCTAAACGGGACGGTTTGTATCCACTTTGAGTCCAATTAGGTTGGGAGTCGGTTTGGGCCTATCCAACCGTCTAGGTGTTGGTCTCCTATCTATCTATACTTTTTATAAAGCAAAACCCCACTAACTTGCATTAATGATTTTTCTATCTCAACATGCAAACTATCCACGTCATATATTCTCTTAACCAATCAATTGTCCATGTCATCTCCACTTATTTTTATTAATCACTACATGCAACCTACACATCATCTATTTCTTAACCATCCAATTATTCATATTAATAATTTAAAAAATATATATACTATGATCAATTGAATTTTGCATATTAACTTAGAAATCATAATATATGACATCTCTTATAAATTTTTATTTACAATATACTGTAGTTTCTAAAGCGATTCCCGCAGCAACGCGCGGGGTATCCTTCTAGTATAAAGAGAGTTAAAGGTTAAGGTTTAGACAGGTTGAAAATTATGTAGAATATTGTTCAGGTTACCACCGTCCCTAGGGGATCGGCATGTAGACGGTGTCTTGGACGTTCGTCGGTTATCTTTGCAAATAAAGGCATGAGTGTTCTTGGATCTGCCAAGTGTTATCGTGCGTGGCTAGGGGGCTCTTGGAGCTGCCGAGAGTTATCAAGCTTGGCGTGAGCCATGGCGTTCATCACCTTGTTGCTCTCCTAAATCTATCAAGTTCTCCGGGTTACGTGTATTGCGCGTGGTTGGGGGAATAGTTATCATCGGTGGTTCTTGCGGTGAAAGATCGGACAAACATCTACTCCCTCCATTCCTAAATGTAAGATGTTTTAGCCTTTTTTCCACATTCACACATGTCTATATGTATCTAGACAATTTTTAGTGTATATGTTCACTTGTATTAGTTTGCATCTAGACAATATGAGCAATAGCTAGAACATCTTATATTTAGGAACGAAGGGAGTGCATCACATGGTATCAGAGGGCCACATTGATCACCGCAAGGTTTGGTCTAGTTAAAGATCGATCTACAGGTTTGCAAAGATTGGTTGATTGGCTTGGTGAGAGTGTTTGTGTGTTGGCGAGTTGCCGTACTTTGTCCTCGGAAGATACGTGATGGAATTTCTGTCGCCGTCGTCGAGTTCCTCGAGTCACTATGGCTACCAACGCGCATGAGACAGCCCTCGATCTATTTTGTCCGGAAAGGTACCGCTAGAGTTCTCGTCAAACAAAAAAATTAAACGAAAAGAGAAGTAGAGATCGTATTGTCTAGCTCTTTCCGTACATGGAAGATTGCACGTGAAACAAGGAAATTTCCTTGATTAGCATCAACAAGGAAGTACTAGTGCATCAGATCAGATTGGAAGAGGATAGAAAAGGAAGTTGAAGAAAAAATTATTCAGATTGGTTTCTTGATACATGGAGGTAGAGACATGAAAAAAAAGCTTGAAATCCGTACAAGCCAAGTCAGATTGGGTCCCAGGTGCAGCGGTTTGTTGGCCCAAATTTTGGTGTAGCTTCTGTGACGGACACAGAAAAAAAAGACACTGATTTTTATTTTCAGAGGCGGTGAACTTAATTCATTTGGATTCATGGCATGTAGGATTCTGTCCTATTCGTCTTGAGTGATGCACTAAGTTGACCTCCATAATTTCGGATTGCATCTGTAGGCGTATTCAGCTTATTTAGATCCTTGGTGTGTATGAATTTGTCCTATTTTTTTTGGCGATTTGCGTGGAGTGTTTCCATGTTACAGTCTGAAGGTTGTGTCTCAATCAGATTAGTGGTGCCAAACATGGAGGACGCCAAGCATAAGTCTAGCTAGCCGAGAGGGAGGACGAGGTGTGGCAGGCCGACAAGACTTGAGGATGGAGAAGAACTGTGGCGATGTGAAGATGTGACGCCACACACGCTGGAGAAGAGCTTCCGGCGTTGAGGACAACGCCTTCATAAGAAGGGGAGGATGATATGAGCATCTAGTGGGTAACATGCTAGTATAATAAACTACGATGTATAATGTCTAAGGCTAGCGAGCCGCATATTTTGATCGAGCCTTCTAAATGGGTCAGTTTGTATCTAATTTTAGTCCAATTAGGTTAGGAGTTGGTTTGGGCCTGTCCAACCGTCTAGGTGTTGGCCTCCTATATAAAGAGAGTAAAGGGTTAGGATTTAGACAAGTTAAAAATTACGTAGAATATTGTGTTCAGGTTACCACCGTCCCTAGGCGATCGGCGTGTAGACGTCGTCCCGGACGTTCGTTGGTTATCTTTACAAATAAATGCATGAGTGTTCTTGGATCTGTCAAGCGTTATCGTGCGTGGCTAGGGGTCTTGATTCTACCAAGAGTTGTCAAGCTTGGTGAAACATGATGTACATCATTTTTTTTTCTGCAGAGAGTGATGTTCATCATCTTGTTGCTCGACTAAATCTATTAAGTTCTCCAGGTTACGTGTATTGCTCGTGGTTGGGAGAATACTGGGCGCCCCTCTTGGATCCCCTGCACCATCAGCTTCCCTCCCCTCTCGCGGTTCCGCGCTGGCTTCGTCTCCGGCAAGTGGGCTGCATTTTTTTTTTGAAATGGAAACCCTTTGGTTCCAGCCTCTGCATCAAACTGATGCACACAACCGGTTTTATATTAATGAAAAGTAAATATCCGGGGTACTCCCCATACAAAAAAGAAACACTCAAAGTTGCCACATAAAATAATCCTCAAATAACAAAGCCTTATGCATCGATGCGTTGGTGGTTAAGCCACCCAACCCGGCTGTAGATAGCCCGAACGACCGCCATCATTCGAGCACATCCTGTATCCATAAGTCCTCGCTGATCGGCAGACAGCAGGAAGGACCAAGTCTGGATAGAAAATGACACCTTGTTGATAACCTGTAAGAAGTGAGCAATAGGTTTCTTGTTAAAAACAATATCACTGCGATTGTTCCAAATAGCCCATAAAACAGCTGACACGCCTATCCGAATACATGCTTTAGTTTTAGAGTCAATCCCATTTAGCCATCCACCAAACATATTCGCTATACTAGATGGTGGATAAATACTATATGTAAAATGAACTAGCCGCCAAATATCTCTAGCAAATGAGCAGGTTACAAAAAGATGTTTCACTGTTTCCTCCGCACCACAGAAGACACATTTTTTGTCGCCCACCCACCCTCGCTTAGCCAGATTATCCTTGGTAAGAACAACCTTTCTGTAAACGAACCATAAGAATTTTTTTTATTTTTAACGGAATTTTTAGTTTCCACAAATATTTTCGTAAATATCTTGTAGAACCATGCATAGATCAGCGTAGTAAGATTTAACTGAAAACACCCCGTTAGGTGTTAAATTCCATTTAAAAGAATCAGCATCCTGTGATAATGACATATTCATTAGGCGCTCAATTAAAAGAGGGCTGCATCTGCTGCTCCGCCCTGTCACACTGCCAGCATGGAGTACAATGAGCCTCGGCCTCGACTCCCGCGTGTCACCGGTGTGAATCCCACATACGCCATTGTCCTCTTGCGTATGTATGCATGGATGATGCATCCAAGATCGAAAATGAGTCTTGAGCTCCCTACGGTCGTTTGGTTTCAGAGCTAGACAGCTAGGCACGTGCTCTCTATCTGATTGCAGTTATATTTCTTGATATAGTAGGAAATTTTGGTTCTCTTGTATTTATTTTATGAACAGTGGTTGTGAAGCAGCGTGTATTTGTTTTCCAATGGGACTGCTACTCTATATAACTCTGAAATTATGCTTATATCACGTTGAAAGTTGTTTATCAATCTTTGTATGATATTGATTATAGTGGTATGATATCAAATTATTTATATTAATCCCTCTTCTACTCCATACAATTAGCTATCCGAAAATCTCAATGAAATTGTACCGCAAATAATAATGAACAATTTGGCACATTTGAAGCTTGTAAAGATTCATGAACCATGGTCCCCTCGATTTTGTTCTTGGTTTCAGCGGGTCTCTGTGGAGGAGCAGTATGGAGATGGTGATATGGCTACTGGGTGGAGGTCATGGACAGGTGGTTTACAGTGGAGAAGGTGTGTTATGTCTGCATCAAGATGAATTGGGTGAAGTTGATCAAGCGGAAAATTCCCAGCGATGGATGGGCTCCAACATCCGTGAAGGATGCTATGGGTTGCTGCTTTGGTGCTTGAGGCAAATGTTGGAGTGAGGGAACCGTACAAGGAAAAGTTAATGAAAACATGAACAATCTAGAAGGTATAAGTCTCTGTTAATTTTTAATACTGCTACTCTTTTTTAGTTTGTTACTATACCTCTCTTTGGTGATTTGACGTATGTTAACTTACAAGAACCATATTGACCTATTAATATAATAATACTAGTAGGATTTGGTGCGACGGCACGCAGATTTGAGATGAATTATAGAACATATAAACTTTTAAGACTAATTATAAAATACATTAACTTTGGTGTGCTTCATGGTGTACACTTCTTTTTTTTGCTAAACATACCAATATGCACTGGTATGATCATTAAACCGGTATAAGTAAAGTCTTGGCCAATGCCCAATATTTTCGTATACCAGAATAATTTACTTTTACAACTTAAAGTAAAAAGTTTCTAGCACATGTAATAAGATATATAGGTGTAGAACACATGCAGGCATTAAACCAAAGTAAAATTATTAAATATCAATGAATTTGTTCATCACAATCAACACTTTGATGTGCTACTATCTAATCTTCAGTGTAACAGCTCATAAGATTGCAAATAATTAGCTCATAAAAAAGACAAGATGGTAGTAAGGAAAAAACTGTTGTATCACAACCTATTGAGCAAGCAAAATAAAGTCAAAGCTCTTAAATTGATCTAGCGTGCAATTCTCTCACAAACAAGCAAACGGATAAACATTGAAACACAGGTGAATCTTATACAACAAGATAACGAGTAAGAAAATAAACACTCTAAAGGGAACAAAACATTTGTTTTCACATGACATTTTCTCAGAAACATGCATTTGAACAATCATGTGATGAATCAACTGAACCTCTCACTGATAAACTCTTCAGAACCTGGATTTCCGTGGGAGGGCAAGTGACCTCCATTCAGCCGACACCTGCTGCCCTGAGAAGCATGTAGATCTGCACTCATGTCCACTCAGTAGTCCATGTATACATCTCATGTTAAGAAAGTGGTGTCATGGAGTAAGATCAAAGCATATAAAAATGTGGAGAAGCCAATGCACGGATGAATTTGGGTACCTCGATGGAGGCACTTACCTTGGTGAGGGCCATGAGCTAAATGAACTTAAACGTGACGATTTGCCTCATGCAACAACTCTGAATTTAAGCATGCACAGTAGAACGGGCACAAGAGCTCCTCGTTCCACGGACGCTATGTTTCCTCGTAGGACGAGTACGTTGTAGCACCCCACCTTTTAATAAAGGTAGAATAACTGTGCTATGTGCTAGTCCCTGGGTCAATGCTAGCACCATATTACAAACATAAAGTATCATTGCATAAGAATCAAAATTATTACATCGAGATCCAGAATATCCAAGTATAACTTATTACAAGGTGCATAGGCATATAGGCTAGCTAAAACTCAAGAGTTCAAAGCAGCAGAAACAAAGTAACATGGAGCCTCCATCTTCAGGCATGCGCCACAGGCAGACATGTTGGGTGTAGATTCGAGTCGAGAAACATCTTCACTCCTCATCTGAATAACCTGCAGGTTGGAATATGCAGCCCCCGAAGGAGGCCAGTACAATTACTGGCAAATGACACCTTTGGTGAATATAAATGGCAAGTCTAATACTACATGAATATTATGGTTAAGTGGAGTTTTGGGCTATTTGCAAAAATCCAATTTTCTCCTAACTCTTTTGTAAAGTCATTTTATTTTCAAATTGTGGCAACATTGGAATAAATTCAAGCCGCACTACTATTTTTCATCTAACCAAGTTTTATTTCTTGAAAAAGATTATGTGATTCTTCCATCCATTCTTGTCCAGCTGCTCGAAGTTGTCCATAACCGGGGGCACGGCTAAGATCTTAGTTTTGTTAACTATGCAGAGGTTGTGCACTTTCACCTTTTGTCTTCAATTAGACCAAATATCCTATACACCCGGAGTGCATCAAGGAAAGAAGATAATTGAGATGAGATCTTTCAGAAGTAAGAATTCAACCCACTGGCAAGACCCATTTCACATATAATTCTGCTACATCTGCTTGTCAAGACTAGGCTGAACTCTCACAACTTAGTTGATCAAGACAGATCCCATGTGTCAAAAGGCTGCATGGAAAGCTACTAAACTTAGAGGACATCATAATTACTTTTTCCTGGGTGGCATTCCTCAAGTGAACACCGCATCAGGTTAGAGTCCATGAGGAGACACTCAACTATCAACAGTCTTGCACTAACAATTCCACGTAGGTGATTCATTGAGGTTATATTAAGTTTTTCATCAAAAACTAGTAAAAACCATTATATAAGCATGGCTAAGCATAAACAAATCTTTTGGGTGTATTCACTACTAGGATGAAAGAAAGCTATACACTAATAGGATTTATAGCATAGCATATACTTAATAAAAAGATCCTCTCATGCATACTACTCAAATCTATTAATGCATACTGGAAAATATAGGTAATGGATGGGGTGTCACTTGACTTGGCAGTAGGAAGAATAAGAACAACAACCACAATTGTAGAATTGCTTCTCCTCACAATCTAAACGAACAAAAATAACAAGCAATAAACATACAATAAAAGTAAACATTACATAGACATGTATGCATGATATGTATGATGAAAAATGCACAAACACCGCAAAGATTATGTATGAAAGCCAAATTGTTGTTCTCTAGTTTCATAACATGCATAAGAACTTAGGAAAACAAAAATAAGTACAATATTACTCCTAAAACAATTTTAATGACTTTATAAAGGCATATAAACCAAATACAAAACTTCTGTTACTAAAGTGGACCAAAATTGTTATTTTCCGCTTTTTGGATAGAGAATAACAATACAAAACCATGGCAATTGAATTTATTAAAAAAACGAGTTGTATAATTAAAGTTATTAGCAAAATAAGGATTACAAATATCTGTGAATAACAAGTTTATGCACGTGTAAAAAATACAATTTTAATGGTCCATTGTGTTCTACACATGTTGCTGATTTCAGAAAGTACAAAATTACTGAAAATGGTACAGAGCAAAAGTGATTGAATTATGAAGTTTGAACATGTTTCTGTTTTTATATTAAAAGGCTCAATCTGAGGGAGACTAAATGGAGCCTCCTCATTGGTCCGTACCGCTTCACGCGGTTCTCGCTCCAAATCCGTTAGATCTAAGTAACCGTGACGGTTTAGATCGAGCATACCATGCCTCTAATAACAACCCTAGGATCTAATCCTACGGCCTTGATCTATTTGACCTAAAGTGGACAATGAGACTCGCCGGAAAAACACGCGCACGGCGGCGCCACGCTCGGACATGCACGGCGCGGGCTATCTGTGGGACAAGGGGGGTGACAAGGTATACCACGGTGATCTTCACATTGGGGTAGGATCGATGGCAAACCAGAGGGTGCCGGGATGGTCTCCTCCTCGCAGAATTCCTCGCCAAAGTTTTCCCAAGGCGATGGTGATCGTTGTCGACGACAGCGCCGCCAACCTAAGGGACAAAAGGGAGGCACATGAAGTCAAAATGATGCGGGATGATGAAATAAGATGAAAGAGGGTGGAGAGAGGGTCTGGGATGGCCGATACTCTCAGGGAACCTCGATCTATCCGGCGGCAGTGGCGAGATCCCGAGCTCGAATGCGCACGGCCTCGTGGCTCTCTGTCTGCATGGTGAGAGGAGAAATGGAGAGGAAAGGGAGGGGCTTAATTAGAGCATAGAGGTGATAAACCGGGGCTTTAACCGCCCGAATTGACGACGGCATCAATCGGCAGTTTTTCTAGCGTTGCAGCTCGGTGTGAAGAGGGATTGAAGTTGACGCTTCGCTGGCTCTTACAGGTGGGGCTAGAAGGTCCCATAGGGCAGAGAGAAGAGGAGCACATGCACGGCATGTTCTGTTTGTTTTGCTGGTTGGGTTGTGCGTTGGTTGATGGGTTGCGGGCTGCGCTGTGCTGCTGGACTTCTCTTCTCCTTTTTTTCGTTCACCTATTTTTTCCTTTTTTGTTGTTATATAAATGAACCCCGAAAAAATTCAAAAACCCTTCAAACTTTAACAAAACAATTCATAAAAATATATTTTGAAAAGTTTAAGATGTAAGGAGTTTTTTGGTACTATTCTTTCCAAAAATAAAATAGTTTCACATGGAGTAACTTGGTGATTTCAAAAAACCCTAGGGTTTTGGAAAAGAGATATAAAAATAAGAAAACATGGAATGGTTCCATGATGATTATGTATGCATGATGTTTTTTGAATTTTCAAAACTTGGGATGTTTCATCCGTCTTGTTCTTGTCAGGCTCACACGTGTCGACGAGGTAGTAGGTGTTGTTGTGCAGTGCCCGGATGATGACAAACGGCTCCTCCCAAGGGTAGGAAAAGTGATGCCGGCCCTTGGAGTATTGGATCAGCCGGAGCACGAGGTCCCTCTCACGGAAGGAGACAAGCCGGATCTTCCGACCGTGGTACTGGTGCAACTCTTGCTAATATATAGACGACCTGGACAAGGCAAGGTCGTGCGCCTCTTTGAGAAGGTCCACACCATCTTGATTTGCTCTTTGTGCTTCCTCCTTCGTGTACATGGTGGCTCTGGGGGAGTCGAACTGGATGTCGGCTAGGAGGATTTCTTCGATTCGTACACAAGGAAGAATGAAGTGTAGATGGTTGAATGGTTGGGGGTTCTCCTCAGGCTCCAGAGGACATAAGCCGTTCTTCTATCCAGCAGTCGACTGCCCGCTCTAGTGGGTCCACGAGCCAAGGCTTCATTCTGGCTAGGATTAGGCCGTTGGCCCTCTTCATTTGAAAGTTTGATTGGGGGTGGGTGTCGGGGGGTTACCCCCGAGTAGGGTAAAGACAAGTGGTAAAGGCAACTATCAGAAGAGAGGTTTGGTCGAGTAGCCGCCTACCCGGTACTTGCTACCCGGTCGACTGCTACTCGGTCTCACCTCAAGGTGACCAGAAAGAGATATCAATCAAGTTCTGTCCTTTCGAGTAGAAGAGTTGGCCCGAGTAAAATTGGCGGGAACCTACTCGGGCCAGAAGTCAAAGGAGCCGTTCTGACACAGGATCCCGCGTATCCTGGGTCCGTACTTGGCACTATTCGAACTACTGTTCATCTGGGACCGGCCTGCCTGACAGTGACAGCATGGAAGCAGGCGGTCGCAGGATAAGGGGGCCCTACTCTGTGTTTGGCACAGTGATACCAGACTGTCCCCTTGGTTTTGCCCAACGACTTTCCGGATGCAGCCAAGATTAGGAACCAAAGCTGTCAGCGGGAACCCGGAAGAAGGACGATGTGCACACTATGTCGACACTTGTCCAGGTTTGGACGTATCCGGCTGGGCACCATGTATATAAGGTGCCCCGCCGCCTCCTGCGAGAGGGACGCGGAACACATCGAACACATCGTGACCTAGATCGCATACAGGAGCTTAGGAAACCCTAGGTTCTTGACCTAGTTCATCACGTAGAGAGGAGAGTGGCTACTCGGTAGTAAGAACCATTGTACTGTGGCTACTCGGTGAGACACCAGAATACAGAAAGAAAGGCAGGAGTAGGGGTTTTACCTCCTCACGAGGGCCCTGAACCTGGGTAGATCGTGTTGTTTGCAGTGTTTAGTTCTTACCTCACGCGGCTACTCGTCGCGTGATCCCTCCCCGAGCACCTCCAGCGTCCTTCGTCCCCACATCTTTAGCCATCCTATGGCATCTGCCGTGACACCACCACGACAGTTGGCACCCACCGTGGGGCAACCAGCGGCGCTGGCTGGGGTTTCTGTTCGGACGGGATCTTCTTCAGCGGAGCGCGTGTTCTGTGGCCTTGTCCACAGATTCGGCTCCTTCGACTACGTCACCGACAACGCAGGCGACTTCGGTGGCAAGGCCATGCCGGAGGGCGGCACGGTGATCTCCTTCGGCGCGCATCTCGTCTACGTCGCCACCGTCATCGACCGCGTGTACCCTGAGCTGGTGCATGACGCAGAGGATCCTCCTGCGGTGATCGCTGCCCGCGGAAGGCCCGCGCGCCATTCTGAGGGCTGCGCTGAGGTGATGGTGACTGGCTTGGCAGCACACGCCGGCACGGGTGCTGGTGGCGCCGCGGCCGTCGTCGATGATCTTGCTGGCTCGAGTGCTGGTGGCAGGACCCACAGGCCTTACGAGAGGAGCTGCAATCTTCCTCCCTCCACCACTCCGGCTATCCCTGCATCCGCTGCGAGGATTGACGTGCCACCTCCCACCGACCTCGAGCTCCTGAGCATGAGGGAGTAGATCGAGCGTCAACGCCAGGAGCTTCTTGTCGAGCAGGCGGAGTTGGAGAAGATTAGGCTCGAGCTGAGTCTAGACCAGCTTGAGTACAACAAGGCTCACGGCTTCACGCCCGTCACCAGGAGAGCTAGCAGAGTAGGCGCCACGCGGCGTAACTTGGGTGCCGAGATGGCAACAGTTGCAGAGGTCCCTGCTCAGTCCGCCACCGCAAACACTTCCACCAGGCCCAGGTATAGCACGCCCGCCAAGACACTCAGGGCTGCAGAGGCCGTGGCCGCCGAGTTGCCTCGACTCGACGGCGACGCGCGCGTTAGGCAGCAGGAGAGGCTCAACGAGTTGGTGTTGGAGGCCGCCAGGCAGAATGAGGAGTTCCGGAAGGCCAATCCGGGTGCTGGAGCCTCGCAAGTGGTGCATTCACACGCGGCTAGATCTAACGATCAGGCCTCATCTCCGCATCCCAGCCGCGAGAAGAGCCGCAGTGGACGTTCTGGCAGAGATAGGCAAATGCAGGTGTACGACCCGACTGCTGCCGCGAAACAGCGCGCTGTGCCGCAGCAGTCCGGTCAGGAACACAACGCTGCAAGAGCAGGCTCCCAAGCCCATAGAGCTCAAAGCCAGGCCCGAGATGGAGAGCGCCCAGGCCCTTCTCGACATCCCGCAGCTCAGCCTACTCGGCAGAGGCAGCAGCCGCGTGCAGTGGCGCCAGTCGCCAACCCGGTGGAGCAGCCTGCTGCTGTGCAGGTGGATAGGTATGATGACGGCTACTCGGCCATGGAGATGGCTGGCTATGATATTCATGATCGTGTTGGCGAGCGCGTGTTGGCACCTGGAGACGCAAGGCATCAGCTGGACCGTATCAGCTTGTCGGCGCGGCTTGAGAGCACGGGTCCTCCTGGCCCCGAGTGCTTTGGCCCGCGCATCATGAACGAGCCTTCCGTGAAGGGTTTCCAGCTCGCAAGGGGCACCAAGAGCTACAACGGCAGCACCAAGCCAGAAGATTGGCTCAATGACTATGTCACCGCAGTTCATATCGCGAATGGCAACCGGAGATGGGCGGTGCGGTACGTCCCGCAGATGCTAGAGGGTCCAGCTCGCACTTGGCTCAACAACTTGCCCAAGAACAGCATCAACTGCTGGCTGGACTTCTCGGATGCCTTCATCAGCAACTTCACCAGCACATACAAGAGGCCGAATAGGCCACAGCAGCTGTCCGCTTGCAGGCAGCGAGAAGATGAGACAGACCGCGAGTACCTCACTCGGTGGAGCACATTGAGGAACACCTGTGAGGGTGTGAATGAAGCCCAGGCGATTACTTGGTTCGCGCAGGGTTGCCGACATGGCAGTATGTTGTGGCAAAGGTTGCAGAGGGAGATGCCAAACACTCTGGCGGAGACCATCAAGATTGCGGATCAGTACGCACTCGGTGATCCTACTCAGCCACTGATGGACTCCTCTGAGCCGAGAAGAAACTTCAGCAACAGCAAGCGCAACGAGTTCCGCAACAAGCGCAGGGGTGACCGAATAGATACTCGGTATGACCCTGAAGAGGTGAATGCAGTGACTGTTGGAGGCGGGGGTGGCCAAAGGCAGAAACCTGCTGGAGCCTACGGGCAGAACCAGAACCAGGGCCAGGGCAACAAGAAACCATTCCGTACTCCTCAGTCGGGTAGCGGTAACTCCGAGCAGCCGAAGAAGTTTGTCTTTGATGACATGAAGGATGGCCCATGCAGCTTTCACACTCACCACCCCTCAAGGCCTGCAAATCATACTACTCGGCAATGCGAATGGTGGGATGCGATCAAGAGTGATGGCTTGCCTCCTCCTTCTCCCCTGCCAGCGGCCAATGCTAGTGTGCAGCCTACTCGCGCACCCGCAGCTCGGCCGCCAGTGTTTCCGAGAAGGGAAAATGTCAACCAGGTGGCTTTAGGAGCCAACCGTCACTTCAATAATGACGGCTATCGCAACAACAACAACAACTACAACCGCAACAACAACAGAGGCAACAACAACAACTACCAGGGCAACAACAACAACAACAACAACAATGGGGGCGGAGGCTCCAATCAGTACCAAGAGCACCATGAGAGCTACATGATCTTCACTTCTGAGTCAGTCGACAAGCAATCACAGCACAGGCGTGCCATGGAGGTCAATGCAGTGATTCCTGCTGTCCCTCACTACATGTATTGGTGTGACCAGGAGATCAGGTGGTCCCGAGTAGATCATCCCAAGGTGATGCCCAATCCGGGTACCTACGCCTTGGTGCTGGATCCTACCTTCCTGGGTCCCGAGAAGAATGTGAGGTTCAGCAAGGTGCTAATTGACAACGGCAGCAGCATCAACATTGTGTACAAAGACACACTCGAGAAGCTCGGCTTGGCCGAGAACACGATGCTGCCCAGCAAGACCACCTTCCATGGAATTGTGCCTGGGATCTTGTCGCACCCTGATTTCTAGGGGATACTCATCGGGCCGAACTGGATAGCAGGTGCTTGGATTATGGGGCATAACTGCTCCCACGTCCCAGCTTCCTGGTAGGCCTGCGCTTATGCGTGACAACACAAGCCCTGCTATTCCATCGTCGATGTAAACTATCCACTAGAGATCAAAGGCACTTCCGTCGACGTACTTCAAACCATACACACATGGTACGTCAACGGCGTTGAACAACTGATATCACAACAGATCTCTATGACACAAAAGATTGAAATAACTTGCAAATGGCTCTCATTAGAGCAGAGATAGCAAATACAACCATTCAGAGGGCACCTGCCCCAACAATACATCAGTACATCACAGCGGAAGCATTCAACATGTCTGAGTACAGACAAGAACCAAATAGGCCTAAGAGGCCGGAAACGAACAGACGGAGCCCATCCACGAAGTCTCGGATCCTGCCCGGGTCCGCTATCTACTCGTCAGCAGTCTCGTCATACTCCACGTAGTTGCCACCATGTAGATCCTCGGAAACGTAGGTCTGCGGAAACCACAGCCCCAAAGGGGTCAGTACATAAACGTACTGGCAAGCAAGACTCACAGTTCACCAAAGTGTAACCCGTCAACACCAAGCACAGATGCCTTGGGTTCAACGGAAGAGAGGGGATATAAAAGATGCTGCAACTGGCTGCGCTAACCAACTACAGAGATTCTACCACTTCCGGCTAACAGAAAGGAGATAAGATCGAGGATTGTAACCAACTGAAAGATAACTTCAAGCAAACCCATCCTGGATCTCGCCCCTTATCCAAAGAAGCAATCCGAGGATAACCCACACAGTTGTATTAAAGGTGGATCAAGTTATTGTGTCATCAACCTAGTACTAGTCAAGTTATTAATCATTGGGTGTAACATGTTTGATCATTATGTTTAAGTTGTCCTGAGTACTTGTTAGCCAGTACTTTCACCAAGTAATCCATAACCGCGGAAAACACGGCTTCTCGAGAAGATTATCCCTGCAGGGTTGCACCAATTTGGCCGTACACGCAAGAATAACCCGCCAGATGGGATGCCTCCCACCAAGCGGGGTACTCTACACAACCAACCATTCTTCGCATCAAGCCCAAAGCACCTTGGGCGCACGGCTAATCGAGCCCAGAAGAAAATGGACCCTCATAGCACTCTAAGAACGTGTCCCCCTATATGCCGACTACGAAAGTTCCACCCTGGCCTGGGCTCGCAAAAACATGCATGCGGCAAATGGAAAACACGAACTAAATGAGGCGATTTGGACGAGATGCGAATCAGGTCAAGTTGAGGGGGGCGCCCATACTCGCTTCCCACATGCGGGTAGTGCGCTCATCATGGATCAGTAGACAAGACCCTTTTCCTATTAGGGTCGACACTAGCAGGCCTCAAAACCACACAGGGCCTCCTGCCGGTGCCTTATCATCAAATTTATTATTTAACAATAACATTAGCATGATTGATTGATTAAACATCGAGCCCCCACAACGTAATAGAAATAGTAACAGAAAGTAACGGGTAACAGACTCGAGCAAAACAACCTAAGCATGCTAGTAAGACACTGGCTCAACCAAGGGGTGATAGGAGTGGAGATGAGGCAATATCAAGGTTAAGGGATTCATGTGATGGGTTCGTAACAGAAACAACTACTACTAAGGCTAGCAGAAAAGAACAACGGAAAGTATCGGTAATCAAGGTTGAAAGGAACACAGTGGTTCATGTGAGTGATAACTTGCCTGCAAAACCCAGTAGCCTGGTACTGAGCTAACTCCTTAGAAGGGGTGTCGTAAGTATCGGCGGTCTCAACGTCGTCGTTTATCCGGGAAGAAGCAAACAAACATTGCAGAAAGATAAACAATCAATATAATGGCATAGGTGCACAAACATGGGATGATGCATGTCATGTTAATAGATGCATCAAAATAAGCTACTTGACAAGATAACACAATTTAATTGGACCCATATGCAATTGGATTGCATATGGAAAAGATCCATTGAAATAAGTGGAAACAAATGATTTACAATTAATTATTATGTGAGAGTTGTTAGCATGATGCATGCATGATGATAACAACAAAATAACAACAACTAACAATGATAGATGCAAGTGAAAAAGGATTGGAACAAGTTTTGGAAATCATTGATTAAGTTTGGAAAATTTGGTTACTTAAAACATGTCACACAAGTAATTGTTGTTTTCAACAAGTTAAAGTGTTCAAAACAAATAACAAAGTTTATATTTGAAAAGAACATCAAATTTTAGTTGGATTACATGTTTCACATGTTGAAATAGGAGTTGGGATGAATTTATTATGAATTAAACAATATTAAACAAGTTTTAATTGAATTTAGAACAAGTTTGAATATTATTTGAATTTTATTTGTTCAAATCATAAATTCAAATGCACATTTGAAAAGTTCACACTTTGATGGGTTGAAAACATATTTTGCATGTTAAAAAAAAATTATATTAAGCAAGTTATGATTTTAGCAATTTTAATTGGATTAAACAAGTATTAAATTATTTAGGCAATTTAAATTATTCAAACCAGGAAACAAAAATTATATTTGAAAAGGTTATTCAAAATGGTATGGAAAACATATTTTATTTGTGGAAATTGGATTTAAAATGAGCAAGTTCTTATTTTGGCAATTTTAAAGGCAATAAACAAGAAACAGTTGTTTTCAGCAATTTAAATTATTCAAAACAGCAAACAAAATTTATATTTGGAAAGTACATGAAAAGTTGATTGGAAAACATATTTAGTTTGTTGAATTTGGAATTTTTATGCTCAAGTTATGAATTTTGCAAGTTTAAGTGAATTTGACAAGTTTTCAAATTTTGCACAAATTTAAAATATTCAAAACAGGAAATAAATTTTATATTTGGATAGAACATTTAATTTGGGACAGAAAACATATTTAAAAAGTGAAAATTGGAGTTAAAATGAAATAGTTATGCAATTTACAATTTTAGGGTGCAATCTGCCATCTTCATGAAGCTAGGGACTTGAAAAGTATTTTTACAGGGGCTAGAATTGAACAACAGGGATCTATTGGTGATTTCTGACAAGTGTTGTGACCAAACAAATAGCATAAAAAAAGTTTGGGTTTTTTGGTGGGCAGGGGGTTCGAACCCCTGACCTGCTGCTGGCGCTGGGCTTCTGCTAACCAGTGCGGCTGGTGCGGATGTTTGTTGCTAGAAGGGGCAGTGGGGGGGTAAGTGCTGCTGTTGCGCGAGGATTTTAACTGAACCCGAAATTCAGTCCGCTGCACCGATCGCTGCACCCGACGGAGGGGAAGGGAACGGACGCCGGCGGTGGCTCTCGTGCGCCCGTGTGGCCGCGGTGCGTGGGGCTGCTGACTGCGAGCGAACGGAGAGGGAGAGGGGGGGTAGCGAGAGGGCTCGAGCGTGCTCACCTCGAGCGGTCGAGGGAGGCGAGGTGCTGGGTCTGACGGCGGACGACGGTGGCGAGATGAAAATCCGGCGACGGCGCGGGCTCCACAGCGGTTCCCAGCGAACGGCGACGAGACGAGGCGGTAGAGGCAGGCGCAGCGGATCCATTCCCGGCCACGGTTGGCCCCGGAGGTGGCCACGTCGACGGCGGGCGGCGAAGAGCTCCTTCAGCCACCGGCCATGGCGGACAGGAAGGTTCAGTATGACGCTACGGGGAAGAAAAAGAAGCGGCTTTCGCCGGGGAACAAGTAAAGGAGCTCACCGGGAGGTGTTGCCGCAGTGGATCGATGTCGAGGAGCGACGACGGCGACCCCTCGCTCTGCTTCCGCTCGGGTTCAGAGAAGGAACATGGATGGTGAACTTCAGAGGACGTGAGGGAGAGGGCAGAGGGAGAGATGGCGGCGGTGGGTTGGGGAGCTAGGGCTAGCAGGTGGTCGAGGGAGGGTAGGCTAGGTATAGGGGCCTCGAGCTCGTACGGCGCGCCATCGAGCGGGGCAGGAGGGATCGCACGGTTCTGCTGCGATCGTACGCAGGTGACATCAGCCAGAGGAGGAAGACAGCGACAGGGTGAGGGGTACTGGGCCAAAAGAAAACTAGGTAGATGGGCTGGGTTGCTGGGCTGCTCCCTCTCCTGCGTTTCTTTTCTTTTTATTTGCTTTCTCCTTTTTTTTTGTAGCAAGTTAGAAAAGGAAGAAAAACATGAGGTTTATGTTAGTAAAAATTCCAGGAAAAATTAGGTTAGACTTTTTAGATGATTAGAAACCACTTTCCAAGTTTAGATTCCAGAAAGTTGAGATTTAAAATAGTGTTTGTATTTGAAACCAAATTTGGGGAATTTTGATATTAAATAACCTGATTGAAAACAAGCATTTGAATAGGGTTACCCCTAGGGTTTAACAATGATTTAAAGATTAAAAATGTGTGGTGAACTTTATGGATTCACAAGGTGCTGATTTGAAACTTGGTTTGAATTTAAAAGATGATTTGGGAATTATTGATTGAATTAATTGATTGATTATTGGTTTGATTAAAACCACCAAAATAATGAGTGACCAACATGGAATAAAATGGAACAATTTGGTTGTTTTAATTTGTTATTTTTATTCCAAAAGTTGTAACAGAACAAGTATGAAAACAAAGCAGTTGAAATTGTTTGATTTTCATTGTGAAAACAAAGAATAACAGATGCAAAACAAAAGAAACAAATGCAACAATATGATGACATGATGCAATACTTTAATAACAAGAAATCAAACATTCTAAATGGTAGGTTTTCATACTTGGGCTGTTACAAAACGCCCCCCCCCCTTGAAGGAATCGCGCCCCGAGATTCCTACTGAGAAAAGAAAAGGTCCGGAAACTTCTTGGGAAGATCCTCTTGAGCTGTGACACGTGAAACACATCGTGCACATTGGATAGACGTCGGGGAATTTGGAAACCACCGGAACATTTTCAAGTAGAGGTAGAAGTTTTGTATGTAGGGTGTATAGCTGATAAGAATTTGATTCATTTGGAGAATAGACTATCTGTAATAAGGGTGGAACAGAGTTATTGACATCAATCCAACACCAAAAATGAGATCAATGTCAGAATCAGCAACATGAGAGAAACGAGGAATATGTGGCCTCCCATTAGAATTGGATTGTTCTTACTTATGTTGGAAGTCAACATTTGAGATCCCGAAGAGTAAACGGTGATTTGATTGCTTAGTGGAACCAGAAATAGGTTGTATGTTATGGAAAAGATTTTTGACACAAAAGAATGTGATGCTCCGGTATCAAACAACACTTTTAGCTGGAATAGAGTTTAGCAGATGAACGGGGAAAACTTTGATTAGACACCGGTAGAAGAATTGAAGTGGAAAACAACAACAAGGTTTGAACGGACGAAAAGGATGTTGAGAAGAACAGGGTATCAACATCGGGGAAAACGAGAACAAAACTCCTGAGGTACTATGGAAAACCCATCCGGGCTTCTAAAGGATCAATATCTACTGCTTAAGGAATAGAGGATCTGCTTCCGGGGCTTACACGCCTCCGTTCTCAATCGTGAGTAGGCAACATGATAAATCATGTCACAACCACCTCCATTCCTATGGTCTAGTAGATATAACCATCCTAGAGAAACCAGAATTCGTGAAATCCTAACTTGAAAGTTAAGATGAGAAGGGAAAAATCAACGTTGCACTTCCTTACCAGAAAAGGGAGGGAGGGTGGGGAAAAGAAGAAAAAGAACAGAATTCCTACTCTCACGTTTCATTTTTCCTATATAGCTACAAAATAGTTTTCTAGACTCAACTGCGACCAGTAAAAAGGGATCCTACAGGCAGACAGGCTCTGATACCATTTGTCGCACCCTGATTTCTAGGGGATACTCATCGGGCCGAACTGGATAGCAGGTGCTTGGATTATGGGACATAACTGCTCCCACGTCCCAGCTTCCTGGTAGGCCTGCGCTTATGCGCGACAACACAAGCCCTGCTATTCCATCGTCGATGTAAACTATCCACTAGAGATCAAAGGCACTTCCGTCGACGTACTTCAAACCATACACACATGGTACGTCAACGGCGTTGAACAACTGATATCACAACAGATCTCTACGACACAAAAGATTGAAATAACTTGCAAATGGCTCTCATTAGAGCAGAGATAGCAAATACAATCATTCAGAGGGCACCTGCCCCAACAATACATCAGTACATCACAGCGGAAGCATTCAACATGTCTGAGTACAAACAAGAACCAAATAGGCCTAAGAGGCCGGAAACGAACAGACGGAGCCCATCCACGAAGTCTCGGATCCTGCCCGGGTCCGCTATCTACTCGTCAGCAGTCTCGTCATACTCCACGTAGTTGCCACCATGTAGATCCTCGGAAACGTAGGTCTGCGGAAACCACAGCCCCAAAGGGGCCAGTACATAAACGTACTGGCAAGCAAGACTCACAATTCACCAAAGTGTAACCCGTCAACACCAAGCACAGATGCCTTGGGTTCAACGGAAGAGAGGGGATATAAAAGATGCTGCAACTGGCTGCGCTAACCAACTACAGAGATTCTACCACTTCCGGCTAATAGAAAGGAGATAAGATCGAGGATTGTAACCAACTGAAAGATAACTTCAAGCAAACCCATCCTGGATCTCGCCCCTTATCAAAAGAAGCAATCCGAGGATAACCCACACAGTTGTATTAAAGGTGGATCAAGTTATTGTGTCATCAACCTAGTACTAGTCAAGTTATTAATCATTGGGTGTAACATGTTTGATCATTATGTTTAAGTTGTCCTGAGTACTTGTTAGCCAGTACTTTCACCAAGTAATCCATAACCGCGGAAAACACGGCTTCTCGAGAAGATTATCCCTGCAGGGTTGCACCAATTTGGTCGTACACGCAAGAATAACCCGCCAGATGGGATGCCTCCCACCAAGCGGGGTACTCTACACAACCAACCATTCTTCGCATCAAGCCCAAAGCACCTTGGGCGCACGGCTAATCGAGCCCAGAAGAAAATGGACCCTCATAGCACTCTAAGAACGTGTCCCCCTATATGCCGACTACGAAAGTTCCACCCTGGCCTGGGCTCGCAAAAACATGCATGCGGCAAATGGAAAACACGAACTAAATGAGGCGATTTGGACGAGATGCGAATCAGGTCAAGTTGAGGGGGGCGCCCATACTCGCTTCCCACATGCGGGTAGTGCGCTCATCATGGATCAGTAGACAAGACCCTTTTCCTATTAGGGTCGACACTAGCAGGCCTCAAAACCACACAGGGCCTCCTGCCGGTGCCTTATCATCAAATTTATTATTTAACAATAACATTAGCATGATTGATTGATTAAACATCGAGCCCCCACAACGTAATAGAAATAGTAACAGAAAGTAACGGGTAACAGACTCGAGCAAAACAACCTAAGCATGCTAGTAAGACACTGGCTCAACCAAGGGGTGATAGGAGTGGAGATGAGGCAATATCAAGGTTAAGGGATTCATGTGATGGGTTCGTAACAGAAACAACTACTACTAAGGCTAGCAGAAAAGAACAACGGAAAGTATCGGTAATCAAGGTTGAAAGGAACACAGTGGTTCATGTGAGTGATAACTTGCCTGCAAAACCCAGTAGCCTGGTACTGAGCTAACTCCTTAGAAGGGGTGTCGTAAGTATCGGCGGTCTCAACGTCGTCGTTTATCCGGGAAGAAGCAAACAAACATTGCAGAAAGATAAACAATCAATATAATGGCATAGGTGCACAAACATGGGATGATGCATGTCATGTTAATAGATGCATCAAAATAAGCTACTTGACAAGATAACACAATTTAATTGGACCCATATGCAATTGGATTGCATATGGAAAAGATCCATTGAAATAAGTGGAAACAAATGATTTACAATTAATTATTATGTGAGAGTTGTTAGCATGATGCATGCATGATGATAACAACAAAATAACAACAACTAACAATGATAGATGCAAGTGAAAAAGGATTGGAACAAGTTTTGGAAATCATTGATTAAGTTTGGAAAATTTGGTTACTTAAAACATGTCACACAAGTAATTGTTGTTTTCAACAAGTTAAAGTGTTCAAAACAAATAACAAAGTTTATATTTGAAAAGAACATCAAATTTTAGTTGGATTACATGTTTCACATGTTGAAATAGGAGTTGGGATGAATTTATTATGAATTAAACAATATTAAACAAGTTTTAATTGAATTTAGAACAAGTTTGAATATTATTTGAATTTTATTTGTTCAAATCATAAATTCAAATGCACATTTGAAAAGTTCACACTTTGATGGGTTGAAAACATATTTTACATGTTCAAAAATATTTTATATTAAGCAAGTTATGATTTTAGCAATTTTAATTGGATTAAACAAGTATTAAATTATTTAGGCAATTTAAATTATTCAAACCAGGAAACAAAAATTATATTTGAAAAGGTTATTCAAAATGGTATGGAAAACATATTTTATTTGTGGAAATTGGATATAAAATGAGCAAGTTATTATTTTGGCAATTTTAAAGGCAATAAACAAGAAACAGTTGTTTTCAGCAATTTAAATTATTCAAAACAGCAAACAAAATTTATATTTGGAAAGTACATGAAAAGTTGATTGGAAAACATATTTAGTTTGTTGAATTTGGAATTTTTATGCTCAAGTTATGAATTTTGCAAGTTTAAGTGAATTTGACAAGTTTTCAAATTTTGCACCAATTTGAAATATTCAAAACAGGAAATAAATTTTATATTTGGATAGAACATTTAATTTGGGACAGAAAACATATTTAAAAAGTGAAAATTGGAGTTAAAATGAAATAGTTATGCAATTTACAATTTTAGGGTGCAATCTGCCATTTTCATGAAGCTAGGGACTTGAAAAGTATTTTTACAGGGGCTAGAATTGAACAAAAGGGATCTATTGGTGATTTCTGACAAGTGTTGTGACCAAACAAATAGCAGAAAAAAAAGTTTGGGTTTTTTGGTGGGCAGGGGGTTCGAACCCCTGACCTGCTGTTGGCGCTGGGCTTCTGCTAACCAGTGCGGCTGGTGCGGATGTTTGTTGCTAGAAGGGGCAGTGGGGGGGTAAGTGCTGCTGTTGCGCGAGGATTTTAACTGAACCCGAAATTCAGTCCGCTGCACCGATCGCTGCACCCGACGGAGGGGAAGGGAACGGACGCCGGCGGTGGCTGTCGTGCGCCCGTGTGGCCGCGGTGCGTGGGGCTGCTGACTGCGAGCGAACGGAGAGGGAGAGGGGGGTAGCGAGAGGGCTCGAGCGTGCTCACCTCGAGCGGTCGAGGGAGGCGAGGTGCTGGGTCTGACGGCGGACGACGGTGGCGAGATGAAAATCCAGCGACGGCGCGGGCTCCACAGCGGTTCCCAGCGAACGGCGACGAGACGAGGCGGTAGAGGCAGGCGCAGCGGATCCATTCCCGGCCACGGTTGGCCCCGGAGGTGGCCACGTCGACGGCGCGCGGCGAAGAGCTCCTTCAGCCACCGGCCATGGCGGACAGGAAGGTTCAGTATGACGCTACGGGGAAGAAAAAGAAGCGGCTTTCGCCGGGGAACAAGGAAAGGAGCTCACCGGGAGGTGTTGCCGCAGTGGATCGATGTCGAGGAGCGACGACGGCGACCCCTCGCTCTGCTTCCGCTCGGGTTCAGAGAAGGAACATGGATGGTGAACTTCAGAGGACGTGAGGGAGAGGGCAGAGGGAGAGATGGCGGCGGTGGGTTGGGGAGCTAGGGCTAGCAGGTGGTCGAGGGAGGGTAGGCTAGGTATAGGGGCCTCGAGCTCGTACGGCGCGCCATCGAGCGGGGCAGGAGGGATCGCACGGTTCTGCTGCGATCGTACGCAGGTGACATCAGCCAGAGGAGGAAGACAGCGATAGGGTGAGGGGTACTGGGCCAAAAGAAAACTAGGTAGATGGGCTGGGTTGCTGGGCTGCTCCCTCTCCTGCGTTTCTTTTCTTTTTATTTGCTTTCTCCTTTTTTTTTGTAGCAAGTTAGAAAAGGAAGAAAAACATGAGGTTTATGTTAGAAAAAATTCCAGGAAAAATTAGGTTAGACTTTTTAGATGATTAGAAACCACTTTCCAAGTTTAGATTCCAGAAAGTTGAGATTTAAAATAGTGTTTGTATTTGAAACCAAATTTGGGGAATTTTGATATTAAATAACCTTATTGAAAACAAGCATTTGAATAGGGTTACCCCTAGGGTTTAACAATTATTTAAAGATTAAAAATGTGTGGTGAACTTTATGGATTCACAAGGTGCTGATTTGAAACTTGGTTTGAATTTAAAAGATGATTTGGGAATTATTGATTGAATTAATTGATTGATTATTGGTTTGATTAAAACCACCAAAATAATGAGTGACCAACATGGAATAAAATGGAACAATTTGGTTGTTTTAATTTGTTATTTTTATTCCAAAAGTTGTAACAGAACAAGTATGAAAACAAAGCAGTTGAAATTGTTTGATTTTCATTGTGAAAACAAAGAATAACAGATGCAAAACAAAAGAAACAAATGCAACAATATGATGACATGATGCAATACTTTAATAACAAGAAATCAAACATTCTAAATGGTAGGTTTTCATACTTGGGCTGTTACAGATCTCATGCAACCCGATTGGCCGGGTATGGATAGATGTGCTATTCGGCACCAGGGAGAACTGCCGCACCGAGCGCCTGCAGTTTGAGGTGGTTGATCATCAGAGCCCCTACCATGCTCTACTCGGCAGGCCTGCTCTGAGCAAGTTCATGGCCTCTACTCATGTCGCATATCTGAAGATGAAGATCCCTGGTCCCAATGGAATAATTACTATCTCTGGTGATTACAAGAAGTCCATAGAGTGTGCCTCAGCTAGCTCCAAGCTGGCAGAGTCAATGGTGATTGAGGCCGAGAAGAAGAACATGTACGAGGTGGTGGCCATGGCTCAATCCGCGCAGGCTAGTGCACAAGGTGTGCCGAGTACCCAGCACGGCACTGCTTTCCAGGCTTCCAAGGAGACAAAGAAGATCCAAGTCGACCCCGAGTTCCCCGACCGCGTAGCCATCATTGGCTCCGGGTTGGCGGAGAAATAGGAAAGCGAGCTCATCCACTTCCTCCGTGAGAATCGGGATGTATTCGCCTGGACCAATGAAGATCTACCAGGAGTCCCGAGGGAGTTGGTTGAGCACTCTTTGCATGTGCGTCCTGACGCCAAGCCCGTGAAGCAGGCTATGCGCCGTTTCGGAGATGAGAGAAGGAAGGCCATTGGTGACCAGATCACCAAGCTGCTGATAAGTAACTTCATCATGGAGGTGCTGCATCCGGATTGGCTAGCCAACCCGGTCATGGTCGAGAAGAAGAAGGAGGATCCCAAGGCTGCTACCGCATGGCGTATGTGCGTCGACTACACCGACTTGAATAAGGCATGCCCCAAGGATCCTTTCCCGCTACCTCGCATCGATCAGGTGATCGATTCCACTGCTGGTTGTGAACTGCTGTCTTTCATAGATGCCTACTCTGGTTTCCACCAGATTGCACTCAATCCTGTTGATCAAATAAAGACTGCCTTCATTACCCCGTACGGGGCTTATTGCTATCGTGTCATGTGTTTTGGCTTGAGGAACGCGGGTGCAACCTATCAGAGATGCATGCAGAAATGCTTGCACGATCAGCTTGGCAAGAATGTGCAGGTGTACGTAGATGACATTGTCATCAAAACGAATAAAACACATACTCTGCTTGCCGACCTGGAGGAAACCTTTGCTAACCTACGCAAGTACAAAATGAAACTGAATCCGAGTAAGTGCACCTTTGGTGTACCGGCTGGAAAGCTACTTGGCTGTATGGTTTCTAGTCGGGGCATCGAAGCCAATCCTTCAAAGATAAAAGCTATTGAGAGCATGTCTTTGCCGAAATCACTGAAGGATGTACAGAAGTTCACAGGTTGCTTGGCATCTCTGAGCCGTTTTCTAGGCCGAATGGGCGAGAATGCCCTGCCTCTATACCAGCTGATGAAGAAAAGTGACAAGTTTGTCTGGACTTCGCAAGCAGACGTGGCATTCAATGAGCTGAAGGCAATGTTGGGTAGCGCTCCCATCTTGGCTAGTCCGCTACCCAAAGAGCCAATGCTGTTGTACATTGCTGCGACCAACCGAGTAGTCAGCGTGGTGATAGTGGTGGAGCGAGAAGAAGAAGGCAAGAGTGTGCAGCGCCCAGTATACTATCTCAGTGAGGTGTTGTCCAGCTCCAAGCAGAACTACCCGCATTACCAGAAAATGACATACGGCGTGTATCTAGGCGCCAAGAAGCTGAAGCATTATTTCCAGGAGCACCCCATCACTGTCGTGAGTTCTGCTCCCATCTCGGATATCATGGGCAACAAGGAGGCGAGTGGCAGAGTAGCCAAGTGGGCGATCGAGCTAGCTTCGTACGCTCCCGCGTATACGAGAAGAGAAGCCATCAAGTCTCAGATTCTGGCGGAGTTTCTTGTGGACTGGGCCGAGGTGCAGTATGAACCTCCTGCTCCAGTTTCCAACTATTGGAGGATGCACTTTGATGGCTCGAAAGTGAAGGAAGGCCTTGGTGCTGGCGTGGTGCTTACGTCACCCAAGAGAGATCAACTCAAATATGTGCTGCAGATTCATTTCAAGGCGTCCAATAATGTTGCTGAGTACGAGGCAGTGGTGCATGGCTTGCGAGTAGCCAAGGAGGTTGGAGTGCAGCGCATCATATGCTATGGAGATTCAGATCTGGTGGTGCAGCAAGTCTCTGGCACTTGGGATGCTCTGGATGCCAACATGGCATCGTATCGCTTCCTGGTGCAGTCTATGACTGGATTCTTCGAAGGCTGCGAGTTCCAGCACATTCACCGAGCAGAGAACGAAGCGGCAGACGAGCTATCCAAGTTGGGATCTTCTCGGCAGTCCATCCCGGCAGGGATTGCCTTGGAGCATTTGAGGAAGCCATCCATCAAGCCTTCCCCCAACTCGGAATCCATTTTCGTTCCTTCTCTGCCAAGTGAGGAATCTGATCCCATGGATATTGACTGGGAGAATGCTACAGGAAACCCGGGGACTGCCACTCCTTACTCGGGGACTGCCACTCCCTACTCGAGGACTGCCACTCCTTACTCGGGGACTGCCACTCCTTACTCGGGGACTGCTGTCCTTAACCCGGAGGCTGTCGCATTCATTGAGGAGGTCCTTGCCAACCGACCAGGGCTACAGAGAAGTGCTCCTAATCCTCCTGAGCAACCAGAGGTGCCCGTCCCAATGGAACTGGACGAACCAGTGTTTTCCACGCAGGAGACACCGAGTTGGGCTATGCCCATATTATCCTTTCTAAGGGACGGTATTCTGCCAGAAGATGAGGTGATTGCAAGGCAAATTCAGAGAAGATCCAAGGGCTACACCATAATCAGAGAGGTGTTGCACAAGAGGAGTGCCACAAGCGTGCTGCAACGTTGTGTGGGCCCAGAAGAGGGAGAAGAAATTCTGCTGGAAATACACCAAGGAGAATGTGGGCATCACGCCTCATCACGGGCATTGGTCAAGAAAGCTTTTCGGCATGGCTTCTACTGGCTCACAGCTCTGCAGCAGGCTGAAGACATCGTGAGGAAGTGCAATGGCTGTCAGATGTTCGCGAGTAAGATTCACATGCCCGCTTCCGAGCTGAAGACAATTCCCATCACATGGCCGTTTGCTGTTTGGTGCCTAGATATGGTTGGCCCCTTCAAGCCGGCTAAAGGCAACATGACACACATCTTGGTCATGGTGGACAAGTTTACCAAGTGGATTGAAGTAAAGCCTATTCGAAAGTGCGATGGGGCCACAGCTGTGAAATTCATGAAGGATGTGATCATGAGATATGGCTACCCCGCACAGCATCATCACTGACAACGGCACCAATTTCGCAGAGGGGGCAATGGTGCGGTTCTGCAGAGATAAGCACATCCGACTAGACGTTGCGTCAGTCGCGCACCCTGCCTCCAATGGGCAAGTTGAAAGAGCAAATGGTATGGTACTGGCAGGCATAAAGCCAAGGCTGATCAAGCCGCTGCTGAAAACACCTGGGTGTTGGCTAGACGAGTTGCCAGCGGTGTTGTGGAGTCTAAGGACTACCCCTAACCGGTCAACTGGCTACACGCCATTCTTCTTGGTATACGGGGCTGAGGCCGTGTTGCCAATAGACTTAGAGCATGACTCCCCCCGAGTAACCCTCTACACTGAGGTGGAGGCGAGAGAAGCTCGAGAAGACGACGTTGACCTGCTTGAAGAAGCAAGAGAGCTGACTCTGTCACGTTCGGCTATCTACCAGCAAAACCTGCGGCGTTATCATAGCCGAAAGGTGAACCCAAGGGTTTTCCGAGAAGGAGACATGGTCCTTAGGCTTGTGCAGCGCACAGCCGGGATGCACAAGTTGTCTCCTCCATGGGAAGGGCCTTTCATCGTGAGCAAAGCGCTGCACAATGATGCGTACTACCTTGTAGATGTGCGCCCATCACAGGCGAACAGGGCAGATAAAGCTGGAGAGGAATCAAAGCGTCCCTGGAATGTAGCTCTACTCCGTCGTTTCCATTCGTGAGCAAAAAATGCGTATGTACTCTTAATTCTACTCTGCAATCTGAAATTGAACTCGGGGACTGCCCTCACCCAAATTTGCTCCAAGTGTTTCTACTCGGCTTTGCTGTTTTCCTATTCTGTTGCTCCACTTCAAAATTCATAAGCGTATTGAGTACTGTGTCTAAACCTATATGCCAACTCTTCGACTCTGCTGCTGTCCGAAACCCGGCTTCATGGCAAGCAAGAGAACAAGCAAAAGGTCAATGAGCACAAGAAAAATCGCTAAGGAAGAAAAGAGTGCAGGAACCGAGTAGGGTGTTTATTACTTCTGTTCTCTGTCTTATCTTTTCGGCTAAGTGGTGGGCTGCGTTACTATGTTTGTTTCTAAGCGGCTGAGTATTTGCAGCTCTACTCTTTGACTCTTGTGACTCGAATACCAAAAAAGCAACAAGTTGCAGGTAGAGCTGAGACGAAAAGAGAGAGTGAATAAGAAATGCAACTCGGGGACTCGTATACTAACGCAACCCGGCATCGAGCCAGGGCTGCTCAAATTGACTAAATCAAAAGTAACAAATACCAAGTGGGAATAAAATTGAGTAGCAAGCAAAAAGATAAATAGTCTGATACATTTGCTCCCGGCATCCCGGGGATCTGATAAGTGTTTGAGTAAAAAGTTTGCAGGATAAAATCATGTTGAGGAAGCGGTGTTGTTGGTGCTGGCCTTGGCTGCTTCATTTTCTGTGGTGGTCTTGGTCGCCTCCGCCTCCGAGCTGGCATCAGCTGTCTTCGCGGCTTCCTCTTCGGCGCTGGAGTTGGTCGCGTCCGCTTCCGAGTGGACGGTGGGGGACTGCTCCATCTCGACGTCGTGCTCGGTGGCTACCTGGTCTGAGGTGGCCGTGGCCACCGAGACAGGCCCTGTTGCCAAGGAAGAACCAGAAGCTTGGGCGCGGGGATGCAGCGTGTCATCGAGAGCGGCTCCTGATGAGGTGCCGAACTCGAGGGCGGCTGTGTCGATCTCCTCGACCTCTTCATCGCTACTCGCGACGACCGCGGCCTTCCCTTTCCCGGCCTTGCTCCTAGGTGAATCGAAGAAGCCCAAGTCCAGCTCGGAATCTGATTCTTCGTCCTCCTCCTCGTCCTCCTCCACCTCGGTGTCGGGTTCAGTGAGGCCATCGATGAAGGTTGCCGTGTCAGCATACTCCGCAACCTCATGCGCAATCAGCTTGCGCATGGTCACGCAGTTGGGGTCCGTCTCCCACTTGGAATTGGCGCGCTTCCCGCGGATAATCTGCATGTTCAAGTTCTCATACCAGGAGGCGACGCAGAGCAGCATCAAATCAGCACCCGCCCGAGCTCCCGAGGCGCGCCACTTCTTCAATTCGGCCTTCACGTTGCGCAGCTTCAGAGCAAGGCCACAAATAGTTGTTGGCGCAGGATCCTGAGGCCAGAAGAGCTCGTGGAGCTGGAAGCCGGTGCGCACCAGGTCAGTGCCCACGCCGGCTAGGCGTTGGAACTGTCCTCGCATCACCAGCATGCTCTCCTCGATCTCGGCTCTGATGTCCGCAGGCTCACCCTTCTCGATGCGAGCTGCTTGGGCCTTGGCCAAAGCAGGCGCGCAAGAGGACACGATGTCAGGGAAGATTTCTGCAAAAAGCAAGTGAGAAATTCAGTAACAGAATTAGAGAAGAGGTAGGACCGAGAAGAAGAGATGCAGAAAGGAGAAAACTTACGATTCAACTCGTGGCGAAGTTCCTGCAGCTGGCTTTTCCATGATTCTTCGTTGGAAACGTGCCTCTCTTGGATCTGGTGCAGCCCGTCCATCTGAGCAAAGAGCTCAGCATTAGCTTTCTTCAGCACCTCGCACTCGGCTTCGAGGGTTCTTTCCTTAGCTCTGGCTGCTGCTTCGTTCTTCTCCTTCTCGGCAGCCAAAGCCTTCTTCTCGGCACCAATGTTGATGGCGTCCTGGAGCGCAGTGCGCAGCTGGATTTGCAGATTCTCCATCTCGGTAGCGTGCTCACTCTGCAGAGCAGCAGATTGGCTTGCCAGTTGCACCTGCACCTCTTCAGGTTTGAGGCAGTCTTGGTGTTCTTCAACAAACGTCTTATGATCTTCTGAAAAGAGCAAAGCACGATCAGCGGAAAAGCAAAAGAAACGGACACAAGGGCAAATCGAGTAGATAGTGGTTTACCTTCAAGCTTCTTGATGGTGGCCTCGCCATTCTCAACAAAGGCACGACAGTTCGCGTGCTCGTCAGCCAGGGCTTTCAGTTTCCCTGCAGAGTAGAAATGGTTAACGCAAAAAAGCAGAAGCGGGCGTAAACAAAAAACGCAAGAACCGCGTAGCTAGAAGCGTACCTTCAACTTCAGACAGCCTCATGGTGATGTTCATTACTTCCTTGTCGGCTGCCTCGGCAGCTACCTTCTCCTTCTCAAGGGCAGCAATACGCCTCTTGGCGACGGCGTGGTTCCAAAGTAGCCGACGGTGCAAGTCGGTCCGCTTCAGAACGCTATTCTGAGAAGCGAAAGAGAAAAGAGTTAGGCAACGAAGTTAAGATTCAACCCGAGAAGATGGTCACTCGAGAGAGTATCCGTCTACTCGGCCAGAATCTCGGGGACTGGGTGATGGCTAAGGAAAAGGAACACGAGTAGAAAAGAAGAAAAGATGCAACTCAGAAAGGATAAGTTAAGGCTTACCGCGTAAGACTGCTCGAGATCTTCTGCGTTCTTGCGGTGCACGAACATCTTGGCAGCAAGAGTAGCGGCGGTGGAGGAGACGGTCATGGGCTTGTAGCCCAAGTCCACCTTGTTCCAGTCGACCCGCATATGGTCGATGTCGCCCAGCGTGGTGCCATTCCAGTTGGTGTTGCCGAGAAGATTGCTGTCCCACTTGGCATCGATGAAACCAACCAAGTCGAGTACCTGCTCGAGGCTCTCGGACGATATCGCCTGATCCTGAGGTCCACGGGAAGCGATGGAGATGGACTTATCTTGATTGGGGGCTGGGGTCCCGGAGTTCACTGCCAATGCTTTCCTTCCTTTTGTAAGAGCAAGTTTCCGGTCCTTGACGGAAAGGCCGATTTGGTGCTGCTGGCTAACCTTTACCATGTAGTCCGGGTAGCAGGGCTGGTCAGCTGCAGTGGCAGCGGCAGCAGCAGCGGCAGCAACCACGCCAGGATTGCGGATAGCCACCTGACTGGACTGGCCAGACGATGTGGGCGGCGGCATCAGCTCGGCAGCTCGCTTCTGCGCCTTCTCTTTCTGAGCAGCTGGCTTCTCGGTCTTCTGCTTCTCGGTTTTCTTCTTCTCAGCTTTCCCCTTCTCGGCAGCGCTCTTCTCGACTGCCTCCTTCTCGGCAGCATCTTGGGCTTGTTTCCTGGTGACTCGCCCGGCAGGAGGGCTGGTTGCGTCCTTGGTCTGCTGCACCGAGGAGGGGTCTGGCGGTGCAGTGCCTTGATCAATGGGTGGCACCACGGGCCCGCTACCTTGCGCAGCATCTGGCAGGGCGCTACTCTGCGCAGCGTCTGGTTGAACGCCGCTCAGAGGATATTGCTCCGTCATGATCGTATCTTCTACCCGCTGCTCGGCAGCGGGATTCTCTTGTTCGGCAGCCCCTGTGGCTGGCTGCTCATGTTCAGCTTCTGGCCGCTCAACGGCGGCGTCATCGCGCATCTCCTGGTCTTGATCTTGGTTCTCCTCGGCGGTGCTAGCCGGAGGAGAAGGGGGCCTGTCCTGGTGAGCGGCATCCTGCGCATCTGGATCTGCGCGGGACTGTTGCTCAGCCTCGGCGTCTGGGGCATTGCTGGTCCCTGTTTGCGTGTTGGTGGTGTCGGCCTCATCGCCCTCGAGGTCGACAACATTGTCGACGTCGATGGCAGCTTGCTTCTTGACCTGGTCAGGCGCGAGAGCAGCATCCGCATCTAAGGGAGCTCTGATGAGAAAGATAAAATCAGAAATTAGAGGGAGGCAGAGGAAGATTCAGAGAAACAGCGAAGTACAAAATTGGGAATTAACCGAGAAGAAACTTACGCTTTGGTGGAGGGAATTGTTCGTCTTGTTCTCTTCACGACCTTTTTGGTCGTTCTCTCGGATGGTTTCTTCTTCTTGGCGGGGGGCTCTAGGGCGCCGCTACCGGCCCGCTTGCGGGTAGCAGGTGCAGCAACTGATAGAGGACGGACGACCAAGGCTACATCGTCCTCATCCTCGTCTCTTCCCCCGTCCTCAGCATCAGCATCATCTATAAAGATTGAGAAGAAAAAGGAAAGACTCAGAAACAACAGGCAAAGGGTTAGTGTTTCTCGCGGACAAAACAGGAAAAATCCAATTACCTGCATCCTCTTCCTCGGACCAGTCGCGGAGAGACGCTCCTGCGCGCTGCTTCTCCATTGTGGGAGAATGAGGGAGATTAATCTGATCCGTGGTCTCGAAGGAGGCCACATCGTCTTCTTCTCGGTCAGCGAACCAATTGCCCTCGAAGCGCTCACAGCTCTCGGCAAGCTGGCGGTCAAGGATCTGAAGAACAAAGAATCGTCACGAGTTAGCCGAGTAGCGCAAGGGCATTCTACTCGAATAGGCGTGCGAACAAAAAGCACACTAAGCCTAGAGAAATTTGCTAAGTGTCCTACTCGGCAAGGCATGCAAACACAAAGCAGAGTAAGCCTAAGTATGCTACTCGACGAGGCGTGCAAACATCAAGCATACTAAGCCTAGGCAGTTCGATAGAATGATCTACTCGGTGCAGAAGGCGATTGCTAGTCGCAGCTAGGAGAGAAGGTTTCCTAGTCGGATTGCATATGTTGGAAGCAGAGTAAGGAGAACGTACCCGTGGAATCGGCTTCGTGCGGCTAAAGGGGGTGAATCCGTACTCCCAATCGTCGCGGAGGCCTGTGGTCAGTATGGACCTTGCGTGATCGGCGACCTCCGCGTCGCTGAGCTCGAACGTGGTCGTCCGAGTGCAATCGCGAGGGCATCCCAAGTAGCACATTGGGTGGGAGCGCCGCTGCAGAGGCAGCACGCGATTCTTGATCCAGCAGGCGACGGGATCGTCGCTCCTGAGCCCTTGACCGGTGAGGTAGGCGAGCCGCTCCTCCATCTGTATCGAGTTGCGGTCGTTGGAGGGTTTTGTCTTCCAATTCTGCCCAGATGGAGCTCGGTTGCTCCACGCAGGCAGGTTGATGCGGTCCGTTACCTGTCCCCCTTCCGTGGCGGGGATGTTCTTGACGTAGAGGAAAGATTTCTGCCACAGGCGGACGGAATCCAAGCCCTTGATACGAGGGTGGTTGGTTCCCGCCCGCTGCAACATCATGGCACTGCCGGTGTCGGTTACCCGGCTGCCAGCGGCCGCGCCGTCCTTCTTCCCCTTACTCTGTTGACGGAGATGGAAGTACTTCAGCCAAGTCTCCACCGTGGGGCGGACACCAAGAAAGGCCTCGCACACCACGGTGTGATAGGCTAGGAAGACAATGGCATTCGGAGGGAGGTGGTGCATCTGGACACCGAAGTGATCCAGGAAGGAGCGGAGAAAATCCGAAGCCGGCAGGCCGAATCCTCGCGCGAAGTGCGCGAGGAAGACGACATGCTCGCCCTCCTGCGGGGCCGGAACGAGTTCGCCGTCGGACGGCCGGCACTGAACACCAGGAGGAACCCTCCGGGTGTTCACGAGCCAGGAACAGTCATCGACGGTGACGTGAGAACCAGCCCAGCCGGCGCGAGCAGCCATGGCAAGGAGTGAGAAGGTGGTGGAAAGTTGGAGGAATCGGGTGGAGAGAACGAATCCGCAGCGGCGCAAACAGTTGCGCGGCGGCGGAGAGCTCGGCGGAGAAGAAAGAAACAGGGCGGAGAAAGAGGAAAGTACGGAGGAGGAAGAAGGGGAAGTTACCGGCGGGGGTATATATACCCTCTCCGCGGATTACCGTTACCATCGGGGTAGTGGGATCGATCGTGGCCAGGATTCTCGTGTGGTGGGGTCTGTGGCCGGTTAGAAACGCACCCACGCGCGAGGCGCGCGCGTAATGGCCGCAGTTGATCCCACTACCAGATCGTGGCCAATTACTGCGCTTGATGGGATGGGACATGACGAGCCGGTGGGCCCGCCCCGTGAAAACTGGGCGCGTGGCACGTCGTGTCGTGGGCAGCGAAACGACGGGGTCACGGATGCTTGACACGTGTCCAATCACAGCACAGAAGGCTGGATAGTGCTGTGCGCTGCAGAGACGCTAGAGGAGAAATTCTCTAAGTCTTTTTACTCGGTTACAGAATAGAAAGTTGGTGCTACTCGGAAGACAGGAAACTCAAGGTACTTTCTAGAGTACTACTCGGAGGTTTTTTACTCGGCATCTTGAGGTTCAAGGGCTATGTTGCAAAGATTGGTTTTAAGCCGGCAGAGCCTAGTGAACGAGTTCGCAAGACTCTACCAGCTTCGGGGACTGCTGTCGGGGGGTTACCCCCGAGTAGGGTAAAGACAAGTGGTAAAGGCAACTATCAGAAGAGAGGTTTGGTCGAGTAGCCGCCTACCCGGTACTTGCTACCCGGTCGACTGCTACTCGGTCTCACCTCAAGGTGACCAGAAAGAGATATCAATCAAGTTCTGTCCTTTCGAGTAGAAGAGTTGGCCCGAGTAAAATTGGCGGGAACCTACTCGGGCCAGAAGTCAAAGGAGCCGTTCTGACACAGGATCCCGCGTATCCTGGGTCCGTACTTGGCACTATTCGAACTACTGTTCATCTGGGACCGGCCTGCCTGATAGTGACAGCATGGAAGCAGGCGGTCGCAGGATAAGGGGGCCCTACTCTGTGTTTGGCACAGTGATACCAGACTGTCCCCTTGGTTTTGCCCAACGACTTTCCGGATGCAGCCAAGATTAGGAACCAAAGCTGTCAGCGGGAACCCGGAAGAAGGACGATGTGCACACTATGTCGACACTTGTCCAGGTTTGGACGTATCCGGCTGGGCACCATGTATATAAGGTGCCCCGCCGCCTCCTGCGAGATGGACGCGGAACACATCGAACACATCGTGACCTAGATCGCATACAGGAGCTTAGGAAACCCTAGGTTCTTGACCTAGTTCATCACGTAGAGAGGAGAGTGGATACTTGGTAGCAAGAACCATTGTACTGTGGCTACTCGGTGAGACACCAGAATACAGAAAGAAAGGCAGGAGTAGGGGTTTTACCTCCTCACGAGGGCCCTGAACCTGGGGAGATCGTGTTGTTTGAAGTGTTTAGTTCTTACCTCACGCGGCTACTCGTCGCGTGATCCCTCCCCGAGCACCTCCAGCGTCCTTCGTCCCCACATCTTTAGCCATCCTATGGCATCTGCCATGACACCACCACGACAGTGGGTGATGGACGCTAGGTCAAGCCGGATCCCCTTATCTCGTAGTACTTGGAAAAAACGTCCTTGGCAAAGTTTGTGCCGTTAGCGGTAGATGATGTCTTTGAAGAAAGTGATGACGGTGTGGTCGTCTAGCTTCTTGATGGGCTTGGTCTCGATCCATTTGGTGAACTTGTCCACCGCCGCGAGAAGGTGGTCATGCCGCAGTGTGTCGTCTTGAATGGATCGACCATGTCTAGTCCCCAAATGGCAAATGGCCAGGTGATGGGGATCATTCTCATCCCGGAGGCTGGGGTGTGCTTCTGCGCCCGGAAGTGCTGGCAGCCGTTGCAAGCTCGCACCATCTGCTCGGCATCGGTTGACATTGTTGGCCAGAACAAACCATATCTGATTGCCTTGGACGCTATAGCTCTAGATGAAGCATGATTGCCGCACTCTCCCTTGTAAATTTCTTGCACTAGTTGTTGGCCTTGGTTCGGGTGAACGCAATGCAGTTAAATGCCGCCTGTGTTGCGCATGTACAACTCGCCGTTGATGATGGTGTAGGAACGCGCCTTGCGCTGGATCTGCCTGGAGATTACTTCTTCTGTTAGAAGTGTGCCTCAGATGATGTAGTTGAGGAAAGGGCGCGCCCAGGCGGGGTCCGTCTGTATTGCTTGGGAGTCGTCCTGCGCCGGCTGTGGGACTTCTTCTTCTTCTAGCCGGGCAACCCCGGGTCTGGCTGCGTAGCCCTTGGGTCCGACTGTGTAGCCCCTGGTCCGGCTGTGTGATCAGCACTAGTACAGGCTCTTCTGAAGTCTTGTGGTCGGCTGGCGGCGTCCTCTCAGTCGGTGCCTCGGAGCCGGAAGCCCCCAAGTCCTTGGACCCGGCTAGCCGGTTCGGATCAGCCGACAGGATGATTGAATCCGACTCTAGAGATGGCGTGATGGATGGCTTGTGGAGGTGCTCGAGTGAGACACCTGGCGGGACTGCCTACCTGGAGGAGCCGAGCTTAGAGATCATGTTTTCCGTTTTGCTGAGAGAGCGAGACACATGGTGGAACTCGCACCCCTCAAAATAGGCGCAAAACTGTTGTACGAGGAATCTGTAGGTGGCCATGTTTGCGTCCTTGGCGTCCTAAATGCCGGAGTTATGCTGGATGACGAGGTCCGAGTCACCGAAGCAGAGAATGGGCTGGATGTTGAGCTCCTTGGCCATCTTGAGGCTATGGACAAGTTCCTCGTGCTCGGTCACATTGTTGGACGCCTTGAAGTGAATTTGGAGAGCGTACTCCATCCGGTCACCCTTAGGCAAGGTGAGGATGACCCCGTCTCCTAGGCCTTGGTACATCTTGGAGCCGTCAAAGTGAAGCCACCAGTGGGACGAATCTAGGACGGGAGGAAAGTATTGGGATTCCGCCTAGTCGACGAGGAAGTCTGCGAACACTTGTGACTTGATGGCCGTGCGCGGTCAAATCTATAGGCCATTTGGTGACGCGACCGGTTGCGTCCTTGTTGCCAATGATCTCCAAGAGTGGTGTGTGGCCACCACAGTGCTGGTGTGCTCTTGAAAGTAGTGGCGGAGTTTCTTCGCGGCAAGTATAAGCCATACACCATCTTCTGTATGTATTTGTGGTGGAATTACAAAATCAAAATTTTATTGATTTTAATTTAGATTATGATTCTTCAGTTGATAATATCGTATGTTATATGAATATCAACATTAGAGTATTATGATTGGACTCTACAGTATATTTCTATGGATAGTTGTAACTCAATGTTAGAATTGTGATTGCAAGTTATTGGATAAAAGTCGTTCGACTTAGTAAGGTTTCAAACGATGGCATGATAATTCATTCGGAGACGTTTGAATTATTAATGCTATCACAGAACCAGGTTCACACAAATCCAGTTCCTAATAAACCCAAGCACAATTTTATCACAAGTTTATAAGATCAAAAGGTGAAATAAAAAGGTCAAAGGTACCACATGCATAGTGTGAGTAACATCGGAATTCCATAGGTGTCATGTCATAATACTAACTAGAGTATTAATTGACTCTAGTGCAAGTGGGAGAATGTTGGGGGCAATTCCTAGAGACAATAATATTCAGTTATTATTCTATCTCCAAGTTCAGAATTAAGTTTATGCCATCATGCTACAACCGCTATAGCACATGAAAAGTGAGTTTTCAAAGGAAAATCTTTGTGCGGGTGTAAAGACATAAACAAACAAGAGTTCCTAATTTTGTCTCTAAGATTAGCTTATGGTTTGTAAGATGATCATATTTTCTTGACTTGGATGAAAGTCTAGCAAAACATAAGAGTTTATTATTAGAGTAACAACAATACTGAACCAACCCAAGTGTATGTTGTTGCTAAAATAGACTAAACAATCATGATGTATTTTAAGAAATACATATGAAGTTGACATTGACTATAATTCCTATACTATGAGAATATCTGGTGACCGCATGATCAAAAGTTATACTTTGGATATCATCAACCATCTTGTCGTAACTGGGGATCATAACGGTGATATGTGGGTATGAACTAGAAAGTGTAATGGAACTGAGATCGTTCAACACTAGTACTTGAATCCTCTAGACAATAGAGAGATACACACTCTGTGCCCTCCCAGTATCACCGATTATATATCGTTTGGACAAACACAGTGTGATTTATTACAAGGTCATCAGGGATATGGATGAGAAAAGAGAACGATATCAGTAACGAGTTTAATGTGTTATGACCAGACCAGATCACATAGTATCACCTTGTGATATTGTTGGTATCGTGAAGTTAAGAGAATATGTGCAATGAGTAACTTATAAGGTTCCCTCGTTCTTCGGGAACACACATGAGCCATCATGGACGTCCACAGTCCCGCTATTGGTTATTGTTTGGTAAGTTCCCGACCATGTCTGTGTGTTATCGAGCCTTTACGGGTCACAAGCTTAAGCCATGCCAACCTTTAATTGAGATGATTAATATGTTGTTATTAGTTTAATGAATGTTTGACGTCGTTACGATATCACAGAAACAAGTACGGTGTCAATCAGTGTGGTTTCGGGGAAGTTACTATAAGAGAGAAATTATACGGGTGTTAGGCAGAATTTATATGAGAGGTAATGGAGGACATGATATGTCCCGGGGTGTTACAAATGTGTTTCTAACATCGTTAGATAAAATCGATGATTTTATCTATAGGGGTTAAGAGGTTCTGGAGGAGTTTCGGGACTTTCCATATATGGGGAGGGAGTACCGGAAGGGGGGCAAATTTCTCCTCCATGGCCGAACCCTATTTTAGGAGGCTTCTAGGTGGGTCCTAGTGGCTTCACAAGTTTGTAGCATCATCCCAATATTTTTCTGAATTTATTGAAGAGAAAAATGAAGGGAATATGCCCGAGAGGCAATAATAAAGTGTTTATTATGTTATTCCTTGTTTATGATAGATGTTTATTTCTCATGCTAGAATTTTAATAACCGGAAACATTAATACATGTGTGATTAATAAACAAACCAATGTTCCTAGTGAAGCCTCTCTTTTAACTAGCTCGTTGATTAACAGATGATCAAGGTTTCCTGATCATAGACATTGGATGTTGTTAATAACGGGGTCATGTCATTAGGAGAATGACATGATGAACTTAAACCCTAACTAAGTATAACAATACAATCAAGTCATTTAGTTTTGTTGTTATGTCTTACATTCGGAGTAACATTGTTCCTTACACCATGAGATCATGTTGATCACTAATACCGAAAGAATACTTTGATGACATCAAACGCCACACCGTAACAGGGTGACTATAAAGGTGGCATTAGATATTCAGAAAGTGTTAGTTGAAGCTCATGGATCAAGAATGGGATTTGTCCATCCAATATGACAGATAGATATAATCAGGGCCCTCTCGGTGATATCACATCGACACCGCTTGCAAGCAAGTGATATGATCACAAGGATGTTATATCACGGGAATGAGAAAAAAGTACTTGTCGGATAACGAGATCGAACAAGGTATGGTGGATACCGATGATCGGATCTCGGACAAGTAATATATCGCGAGACAAAGGGAAATCGATACGAAGTTAAAAGGTTCACACGATCACGAGAGTCATCGTTGAATATATAGGAGTCATCACGGATCTCTAGATCCCGCTGTTGATTATTGATCGGAGAGGAGTCTCGACCATGTCTGTAATATTCGCGAACCGTAGGGTGACACACTTAAGGTTCGATGAAGCGTTAGAGAGGATACAAAATACCGAAGAATATTTTGGGCAGCTCCGAAATTGTTTCGGGGAAAATTGAAATAGTTCAAGGGGTTTTTCGTCGAATGGTTGTTAATAGAATTAACAAATGGTTCAAGGTGCTGCATGCAAATGTTTGTTAATGGAATTAACAAATATAAATAAAGAAATAAAAATGTTTTATTTATTTATTAAAGAAAAACCTTTGGATTTTCTAAGTGGGAAATTAAGGAATTTTGAGTGGGTGTGAGTGGGGCTTCCACTCACATGAAGATAGGAAGGGGTGGGGGAACCCATGGCTGGCCGCACCCCCCCTTTGGGCTGCCTCCCCCTCCCCTATAAAAGGAGGGTGAGGGCTCCCTCTTCTTCACACACTTGCCCACTTCTTTTCCCTTCCACCCGCTGCTCCATTCCATGGTCTCCGGCTTGGCGAAGCCCTGACCGTGGGATTCTTCACCACCACCACGCCGTCGTGCTGCTGGAATTCCGGGGGATACTCTACTTCCGCAACCCGCTGGATCGAGGGAACGGAAGTCTTCATCGAGCTGAACGTGTGACCGATTACGGAGGCACCGCCGGATTGAGGTTTACTTCTTCTCGCTCGGGATCGGCGTGAGAACGACTACGCCAACAACGAGATCTTATCTCGTACCACTTTGAGTCTTCGAGGGTATGTTATCTCAAGACTCTGCATCTCCCCGTTGCCTTTCATCTCATAGATTAGATCTTGGACGACGGGTAGCCACGACGCCCTTCAGGAAGGGAAGATGCCACCCGAAGGCGGCACCGTGTCGGTGTCGGGCGAGCCGACAAGGATTTCTCCCGAAAAACCATGTCCACACCCCGAGCCAAACTTAGCTTAGAAGCCCCTCAAGGACGAAGCCTCGAAACCACCCAACACGCTGCCCACCAACATGCGCCACCACGATCACAAGGCTATCACCGTCGTCGCACGGAAGCAGTCGCCACGAGGTCTGCACGACGGAGGGGAGAGTAGTTCGACTTGGAACAATGGAACCGCGGCCAAGTGGGTGGAACCGTCTCCACCGCCGAAAGCGGTAGCCGAGTGGACACCGCAGCAGGCACACCAGTCCCCGTCAGGTCCGACCACCTGCCAGTCCAAACAGGGTCCGGCCGGGCCCTCCTCGGGCCTGTAAAGCCCGCCGCCATGCTGTAGCAAGGTCAGCCACCGTCCGCGCTACGCAGTGGCCGAACACCTCCTCTAACGTCAACAGAACGGGGCAACCACAAGGTCATCCGCCCGCCCCAACCCAGATCGGGCCTGCGGGCAGCAGATGCCACACCGTCGAACCCCGCCGTCCCTGCCAGGCCAAGCCGCCCCACAGCCCCAGCAGGTCGCCGCTGCACCGCCACCACCCGGCCAAGGCCGAGCCGCCGCCGCCCTAGGAGCACCGCCGCTGGTGGGGAGAAGCCCACTTAAGAAAAATGCTATTTTAATTCTTATAGTCTGCTTATATAAGCTTATTGTACTTTATCTAAATGATTTTGATCAGCTCAGAAAACATTTGACACAATTTTCAACCGGCTGATTCGTAGCTTATAGATGGACATGAGCCTATGCTTCATTTCACCTCCATTCATTATAGCCTAGGCCCGGTTACGATGGATTGCCATAGCGGTCACACTGAATAGAGATCGTCATTTTGTTTTAACATTTATTGGATCCAAATTTTTAAAAATCTTTTTTTTTACTGACACTGAAAACAAGTGTTGTAGTAGCAGTGAGTTTTGTTAAACGAACAGGCGCGCTTGAATGGATGGGACAGCTCGTAAGTTTTCAACCGGCTGATTCATTCATACCGTTCGCCTTTTTTTTTTTTTTTGAAAACTTAACCGTTCGCCTTCTGGAATTACCTCTTTTGAGGTGGACATGGGCCTATGCTTCATCTTAGATTATGGACCCGCTATCGTGGACTGCAATTTCTCCTCGTACCCACAAGCCGAAAAGGCCCATCTGAAGGTACTTCCCCGCAACTCTCCCTCTTATCCTCCTCGTTGCTTGCCTCCCCTCCGCAGAACGCTCCGCCCTCTCCAATGGAGGCCACTGCTACACTCACGCTCTCCTCGTCTCCCGCCGCCGTACGCCGCTCGCCATCCCGGCCTACCGTGGCCTCCCTCCACCTCCGCCGTGTGTCCACTCCCGCTTCCCACCTCTGCGGGGCCCAAGGTCCCGCTGCCTTTCGCGCCCTCTCTTCCCCATTCCCGGTTCGCTCCGAGCCTCTGCAACCTTTTGACTTCATTCCCTCAGAGAACGATCTCGTGCTTATTTAGTATTTTTCGGATGATTTCTTACCTTTTCAGGGATGCAGGAGGAGGAGGAGAGGAAGTGGGATGGTTGTGAAGGCGGAGATGTTCGGGCAGCTCACCACTGGACTGGAGTCCGCGTGGAACAAGCTGCGTGGCGTCGGTGAGCTTGTTTCTTAGTCTACCATTTACATTTCTAATTCTCACGTATATGTATTGTTTTGGTCATATGTAACAATCTAGTCGCAGTGTGTTGGATGGTGAACAATTTACTCCCAACAAAATGTGCATTTGTCACGCTTAATCAGCTATGCTGACTGAACCCTCTGTAAATTTTTCATAAATCATAACTGTAAATAATGAGTCAGATGTCTTTCATGGTTCAAGATCGACTCACAAAGGAAAACATCGCCGAACCGATGCGGGATATTAGAAGAGCACTTTTGGAGGCAGATGTATATCTCATCTCTCGTACTACATGACTTTCATCTGTATCTACATTTTGTACTTCTTCTTCTTCACAATCTAATGCAGAACCTACTTTGCAGGTAAGTGTGCCAGTAGCGAGAAGTTTTATCGAGTCCGTTACTGAAAAGGCTGTAGGCACTGACGTGATCCGAGGTGTCGAACCTGAGCAGCAGTTGGTGAAGGTATGTTCAGATCCTAGAAAATCATACTCCCTCCCTCCCAAAATACTTGACTCAGCTTTGTCTAAATATGGATGCATGTATACACTAAAATACCGGCTGTGTGCATCGCTTTGATGCAGAGGCCGGGGCAGAGGCTCCCATTTCTAAAAAGTATACACTAAAATACGTCTAAATACATCCATATTTAGACAAATCTGAGTCAAGTATTTTGGGATAGAGGGGGTAGATGTGATAAGCTTGCTAGGTATACTTCTATTGTTTACTGTGACTGGAGGCTGAACAATGACGACACTATAGTTTTGGCCTTCCCAATTTTGTATATGCAATTCTAGCTCTAGAGGACTAACAATAGCTAATTGATGCAGGTTGTGAATGATGAACTTGTACAGCTGATGGGTGGGGAGGTATCCGATTTAGTATTTGCGAAATCTGGCCCAACAGTTATCTTATTGGCTGGACTGCAAGGTGTTGGGAAAACTACCGTCTGTGCGAAGCTTGCCTTCTATCTGAAAAAGAAGGTGCATTCCTGACCTTTCTACTTTATCCATTTTCCTAAGAGGCCCAGGCTATTGATGCTTATAGACCAGACTCAGGTTACAGGGGAAGAGCTGTATGCTGGTTGCTGCAGATGTTTACAGGCCTGCTGCCATTGATCAACTTATTATTCTGGGTAAAAAGGTACGCCTGATCAAGTTAATCTTCCACTGTAGTACTGAGTTGAAAGCATTTTCTAGTTAATAACTGTGGCTATCTTACATCCAAAGGGCTATAGAGTTGCCAGTGAATGCATATCTGTCTACATTTTGAAATTAACAGTACAGTTAGTTTTTGAATGTTGATAGGTTGGTGTACCAGTTTACTCAGAAGGAACAGAAGCAAAACCTTCAGATATTGCCAAGAACGGTTTGAAAGAGGCAAAAAGCAAGAAGACTGATGTAGTTATAGTGGATACTGCTGGAAGATTGCAGGTAACTCTTCTACCCTCTAATTAGTTCGTTGGATTTGCTACAATCATGATTCTAAAAAAATTAAACGTCAGCTATGCTTGAGTTTTGACCAGCTGACTTATTGCATACATGGATCTCGGGCACCATGTCATAATCATGCTGAACTGTTAAATTCTAGATATATGATCAAACTGCAGTCATTCTTACTCAATAGTAATTTATAAGTTTTAAGCAGCGCAAAATTGGGTTTATTTTGGCTTAAATTTATGTGTTCGCTTCGAACTTAACATAGTGCATCAACTAAAAATTGTCATTCTAGTATAGTATATTTAAAATTGGATGTAATGATAATCTGTTAAGGGACAAACTTGTGTGAAAAATTAGAGTGTACTTATACTTTTTCTCAGGTGGTGCAATTGTTGTTCCAAGCCAAGTTTTCAAACTAACTCTGGCCATTCCTTTCTGCTAAGCTGAGCTACATGTCTGTGTATCATACTTTATCTAACTTTAAATGGCGCAGCTCCTGTCAGCTAGTGTCTCCTTCCTGCTACTTTCAATTGTGTTTAACCAGCACAACTGATACCAGCTTATTAACCCTTCTATCATTAGGTAGATAAAGCTATGATGAATGAGTTGAAAGAAGTAAAGAAGGTAGTGAAGCCTACAGAAGTTCTTCTTGTGGTTGATGCTATGACGGGTCAGGAAGCTGCAGGTTTGTAGTTGCTTGTTCTTCGAGTACTTTAGACTTCTAGACCCAACATTTTGTACTTCCTCTATTGTTAGTAACTTACCTAATTCACTCTATGTCATGCACAAAAAGAAATTTGCATTTTAACTCTGACTATTGCAGTACTTCTTGTTAATTTACACATGCCATGTATTTGGATGAAGGTCCCATATTAGTCATGTTTAATCTTCATGTACTTTAACTGTATCTGTTCTTCCTACAATTTGATGTGTACTTTTCAAAAAACACAAGCACACTCGCTATAGTAGCAGGGCTTGTCATTCTCGCGAAGTCAAATATTAAACTCTTCATCTGTTTTTCCATTGAACTTAAACTCCTCATCATTTGTTGAGTTGCAATGTGTACTAACTTTCGTTGTTTTTTCTGATATGAATATGATCAGCATTGGTTGGTGCCTTCAATGGTGAGATTGGTATAACTGGTGCTATATTGACAAAGCTGGATGGTGACTCCAGAGGTGGAGCAGCACTTAGTATCAAAGAGGTCTCTAAACTTGTGAAAGTTCTGTCCGTTTTTGTGCGACTCTCCAACTAGTTCTGTCTAAAAAGAACTACTTATGGTAGTGCTTAGAAGGAACTATAATTGCTGCGCCCATACATTTGGTTGTGTTTGGCCTTTCTAGATTACTCATTTACTGTCAAAAGGTATTGTGACATAACTCATAAGTTCGGTTGTCCCTATAAATCCAATGAAAAATTGATTTATTTTTTGGAGGTTACATAAGTTTATTTTCCTTATTTTCACGGGTTTATCGTTTCCTCATGCATAGTTAGTTTTTTCTTCATTATTTCTACAGTATAACTGAAAATGGACAGGACTGACCAAGGTTAAAAAATAAATCTTCAGTGTTTGCTTTGTTATGCCAACATTTGCATTTTTTTTCCTGCCTCTATACCGTCCATTAGTATGCATATACTCCCTCCATTTCTTTTTAGTCTGCGTATTAGGTTTGCTAAAAGTCAAACTTCCTAAAGTTTGACCAACTTTATAGGAAAAACTATCAACACCAACAATACAAAGTCAATATCATACGATTCTTCATGGTATTTTCATATTATACCCATTTGATATTTCAGATATTTATATTTTGTTCTATAAATTTGGTCAAACTTTAGAATGTTTGACTTAAGACAATCCTAATACGCGGAGTAAAAAGAAACGGAGAGAGTACTAAATATCACAACTGATGAAACCTGCAGGTGTCTGGAAAGCCCATCAAGTTCGTAGGTCGAGGAGAACGTGTTGAGGACCTTGAGCCTTTCTATCCGGATCGTATGGCACAGCGTATCTTGGGAATGGGAGATGTGCTTTCATTCGTTGAGCAAGCACAACAAGTGGTAAGTAGCTTCCTTTGAAATGTCATTTTCCTTGTTTCTTTCATTGAAAATCATGTCATATTTATATGCTGTAACTTACTGGTGGATGTAGATGCGTCAAGAAGATGCTGAAGAATTACAGAAGAAGATTATGAGTGCAAAGTTTAACTTCAATGATTTCTTGAAGCAAACGAAAGCTATTTCACAAATGGGTTCGTTCAGTCGTATAATTGGCATGATTCCAGGCATGAACAAGGTGCAAATGTGATTTCTGGACCTAATTTGTTACATTTTGTTGAATCTGTCTTCTGAACCTGCGTTGTGGCTCTTATGTTAAAAGAGCTAAAACTGATGTCACTAAGACCACCACTCTTGTCACGTTTTGAGCAGGTTACTCCAGCACAAATTCGTGAAGCTGAGAAAAACGTTAAATTTATGGAGTCAATGATCAATGTGATGACCACTGGTATGTATAATCTACATTCATAGACATCATGAAGATATGGTTTTGCATGTTCTTTCCTATCTTGTTTCATTAGAGTAATTGTTCTGTATTTTCTTAGTCCTATATTATGGTTGGCCTTGGAGACAATAGTTTTGCATAGCTGGGACAATACCAGTTGTACGAGCCAAGTTCATTGATCAAGGAATGTATCTGTCCTGATTTTGTGGAACATGATTTCAAAGACTGCTTGTGTCACGAACATTTTGCCAGTAATAATTATCCTGACTCTGCAGATGAAAGGGAAAGACCAGAGTTACTTGCCGAGTCGCGTGAGAGGAGGAGAAGAGTGGCTAAGGACTCTGGGAAGACAGAACAGCAGGTTCGATTGTCATCTCATCAGAGTTTTTCCCTATGCAATCTACTACTCCCTCCGTCCACTTTTATAAGGCTCACTTCTTACTATTGATATGCTAAGAAGTGTGCCTTATAAAAGTGGACGGAGGGAGTAGTATATAAACCACAAAACGACATGGAGCTAAATTGTACCTTTTTTTCGCTATCAGGTGAGCCAGTTAGTCTCGCAGCTTTTCCAAATGCGCGCTCGAATGCAGAAAATGATGGCTGGCATGCAAGGAAAAGATACACCCGATATGGGAAATCTCATGGAGTCCATTAAGTCCGAAGAGCAGGTAAAGGCACTAGCCCGATCAGTAGCCATGGACATACATTTTTTGTTGTTATTTTGTGTTCCGAGTTTTAAGACTGGAACTGTGACTATTCAGGCTGCCGCGGGTAGTGGTCAGCCCAGGAGGAAGTATGGCAACCTGAGGCGGCGGGATCTGGACCGGATGCGAGGTTACCGCCGGTGAGATGCTTGTCTTGGAGGCAGTAGGATCCTCAACCTGAGGCTGCCGACCTTCCTGCACATCACCGATTGAACTCAATACGGCCATATTTGAGATCTCTAGCTGCAGCTTGCTAGTAGTGGCAAACGTACATACGGCCTGCTCTCGGTACCCCGGCGATGTATATTCTTCATATAAGTTCCAATGATCCGGAGTATTGTATTTCTGTTATAAAATGCACACTGTGCTATTTTCCCTCTTATTGATGGTTTGGGAAATTTGCATTTCTACTCTTCCAAAAGCTAGTAATTGAAAGTGGTAGAAATCAGCTCCAGCCAATGCACTTCCTGCTCCACCAAGCAACTGCCACGACTCATGGTGTCGTTGGCATTCGGCAACATGTCTTTCGTGTTGGCGTGGTTGGGCTATGTGCTACTATGCTGTACCTGCACTCCCTAAGAGCAACTCTAGCGGATACAATAAACTTGTGTACGGTAAAACATGTATAGGGGGTTCTGGAAACAAATTTTCTGGAATGGAACTCATCTGCAGAGAACAGATACCGCAAATTTTAAAACAACTCGATCCTACATTTTTTCTGGCGATCACGTTTCAATATCGAAGTTCCGAAATGGACATTGAACCACAAATTAAACTAAAAACATACTGCAAACAAAACTGAACTGCTCACCTAAACTAAACTAAATTAAACAAACTTTCTTCCACCTTCGGTGTTCTTCTTTTTCCACCCAGGGTTTTCTTCTTCACCATTCGATTCCAATGTGGTGCAGACTCGTCGATCTGCAATTGCCTAGGCCAAGTCGGCCTCTGCACCTTCATCGCCGTCCGCCACCGCGTTCATAGGGGCATCGACCTCCTCGTCGGTGAGCTTAGTCCGCTTGTGGGTCGAGTAAAGCACGTGGAGGAGGATGTGCTGCGTGGCACCTCGGACTGCCATGGATCATCCCCCACGACTATTGGCACCGCCGTGGAGCTCCTGGCCTTCGCGTCGTGCGTTCCCGCCAGCGGGGCCTTGAGGGGAATGTAACAGGGGCTGGTCGCGGGCGACCAACCCTGCAAACCTACGAGCCTTTAGTCAGTCGTGCTTGCTGGAGGTGGCCGAACGGCAGAGCGCGTCTCCTCTTTAGCGACCGTCAACGGCGGGGACCAAGGGAGGCTTCCGACGCTGCCTCCCTTGCGGACTCCGTGGTCTCAGACCGCACCGGGCATCGCCGGATCTGGTCCCAGTCGTGCTGAAATCGCTTGCCGAATAGTCTAACCTAGCGGCATAGGGGGGAGGGGAGCGGGATGCAACGACACTTATCACGGGTGTTTACCCTAAAATCAACCAGTCCCCTACATATAGCGTCGGGATCGCATTTCGAAGTCCACTAAAAAATTATCCGGGCCGGCGCGATATGTGGCATCTATTCGAGCCATAAAAACGTCCCAAGCCACATATCGGCCGGAATTATCCGGGCTGGCAAGGTTTTGCGGGATCTGCTAGAGTTTCTTTTAGAACATCACGCTTTAATGATCAAAATATAATGTCATTACAAAGTTCAGCCCGGATACAAGCCGGGGCAACATTTAAAGAAACATTACAAACCTAACGCTTCAAAGAGCGAGCTAAATGATGAGCGATAACATTCTACGAATAAGGAACATGCTTGAAAGAGCATGATGTGAAACTTGACGCTAGGGCCTTGATGTCTTGCACTGCCGCACCAACCTGGGAACGGTCCCTAGCCAGAGAAGAGATGCGCTGGATCAAGGAGAGACAACAAGAATCCAACAGAAATTCCTACTAGCCGGCACTGGACTTTCATTATAGGAAGCCGGAAACGCGGTTATTCTCAACTCTCCGCACTCTCCGTGGAAGGCATATGCTCGTTATAAGTATAAATTTGGTATGAGAGCCTGCAAGGGAATAAGTGCCTTGCGGATCGCCAAACTTTCGGCCACTTGAGGAGAGGGGAAAACACTCAAACCTTCGCTGCACGAGAGAATGAAATTCCCCAAGTGATCACGCAATACCTATCCCCATCCCATCCGCCTTTCATCTGGGAACAAGGCTGCATCGAAATGCATACAAACCGACCCGGCCGCATGAATCCACTATTGAGGCATGGCAGGACCTGCCGTGTGGTCGACTTGGATTTGAACTTTGAAGCAGTACTGCATTATCATCTGAACATAAACAATTACCTTACCAGAAACACGATGAGGATGTGAGGAATTCTCATTGTTCCGTGTGTTATGCCAGTAGGTAACGGCCAGGACGGTCTCCAAGACAGGGTCTTCACGCTTCAGAAAATCAAATGACCACTCACGAGCTATGGCCAGTTCTTTGCGTTGCAGACTTAGTGGAAATGACTCTTTGACAACCTTCCACACCTCACGAGCAAGAGGGCACAACAAGAACGTGTGCTCCATCCTCTCAACTCTGCTCCAGAAACAACAACCATCATCCGCGGGAATGCGTCGATGTTTCAGTTGGAACCCCGTGGGCAAACAATCATGCACCAACCTCCACAAAACCACCTTCATTTTGTTTGGCGCCTAAATTAACCATAGTTCTTTCCAACTCTTTGACTTATCATCCCGAGCCGAAGTTGCCCCCTGAATAGCCTTAGACCTTTTAGAGAAAAAGTTTCAGTTCTCGCTAGGTTGTAAGCTGAATTGACTTAATAGATGCCAAATTTGTCATGTGGCCATGACACGAAGTCCTCTCCCCATGTCTGATGATAGGAATGATGACCGCCTTAGCTAGTTCATCATGGAAGAAGGAGGCCACAACATCTTCATTCCATGCATCCTGCTATCATTCATCAACGATCTCACCTTTGCATCAGCATCAATCGGAGACATAGGTCAGAAAGAACCAGGGAGGAAACCTGGAATCCAATTGTCACTTAGAATATTGACTCGGGAACCATTTCCAATTCCCCATGGAAAACTCTTATTAAACAATTCACGTCCAAAAAGGATCGACCTCAAAGTGAAAGAGGAGCCCCCTCGGTTTCGTGGCTGTCAGAAAAATCACTATCTGGAAAATATCGTCCTTTGATTACCTGAGCACACAGCGCCGTAGGTTCTGTAATCAACCTCCAACACTGTTTCCCTAGCATGGCTTAATTGAAAATGACAATATCTCGAAAACCCATGCCGCCAAGGGATTTGGGTGAGGATAACCAATTCCATGACCTCCAATGCATTTTATTTTTTTTCCCATCTTCAAAGCCCCACCAATGATCATCAATTTTTTGTCTCATATTCTCGCAACACTGAACCGAGACCCGAAAAATATCACGTAGTTGGGTATAGCTTGAGCTAATGGTTTTAACCACACATCCCTACCGGCACAAGATAAAGGACAGCTAGACACACCAGTAACGCATTTCCAAATCCTTTCCCGGAGGAATTTAAACAAGGTTGTTGCTGCCCCCGCTATCTCCGTATGCATGCCTAGATAAGTGTCCTGGAGTAATCCAGTTAACACCTCCAACTTTTCCTTGACCGCAATCTTGACATTGTTTGGATACTTGCCGAAAAATATTGAGCTCTTCTGTAGGTTCACCTTTTGACCAGAAGCGTCACAATATGTGTCCCCCACACTTGTCATCACTATGGGCGAAAAAGATACTGTCATCTGTGAAGAGCAAATGTGAAATAGAGGGGACACATTGACCATTACGTAGTCCTTGTAGCTCCTCGAGCCCCTCTTTCTTCTGCAAAAGACATGACAACCCTTCCGTACATAATAGAAACGGGTATGGGCTAATAGGATCTCTTGGAGGATACCATGAGAAGGCACCACCCAGGGACATTAGATCACCATTAAGTCGAACATAATACCTTGCCAAAGTAACACATCACATCACTGAATTAATCCATTCACTAGCAAAGTATAATTTTGTTAAGCAGCCATGAAGATATTCCCATAAAATCCGGTCAAAAGCCTTCATCATATCAATCTTTACGGCAAAAAGGGCATTTGTTCTTATGTTTCCTAAGGCACTGACAGTGATCAAACGACCTCTAGAACTCCGAGACAATGTCAGGCAGGAGAAGCTTCAGCCGGTTAGCCACAACTTTTGAAGCGATCTTGTATAAGACATTACACAGACTAATGGGACGAAATTTAGAAAGATGTTTTGCATTGGATACCTTCGGAATGACGACAATGATCAAATAAAAAAACCGTCTGGAATTTGGGCACCACCCAAAAAACCCCGAACAACTGCGCAGACATCGTGTTGCACCAGCTCCCAATGAGTTTGATAAAACAGTGCCGGAAAACCATCCGACCCAGGAGTTTTGGTCGGACCCAAAGCTGATTTGATCTCAGCATCAGAGTATGGTTTTCCTAGATTAGCGTTCATCACATCATCAAGTTTCGATGGTATGGAAGCAAGCACCTCCTCCATTGACAAGAAAGACTGAGCTGTGAATAGGTCCTCATAGAAATGATGCACCATACTTTTTATTTTGGACTGATTATTACAAATAGCGCCATTCTCTCTAACAATAGTGCTGATTGTCGGGAATTTCCCACGGATCAATCACATCAAAGTAGATAAACACCCGCGCGGTAAAATCTTTTGCCAAGGGCACGTACCACGCCCTCTAATTTTCTGTTTATTTCTCTGAACTCGCGGTACAGTCTTATTTAGGCCATGGGGTGTGCTTATATACACGCACAACCTACCCAACCAATACCAACACGAAATCCATATCTAAACATACTTGTATATGACTTTTGTTTAGACCTACTAAATGTGACAACTTTTCAAAACTATTACTATCAAACAGACTCACGTACTACTACTAGTCTGATCCAAACACAACTAGGTGGGCATAGCTTGTGTAGGGACTCGCACGTGACAAAACACCCAATCAATATTATTCCTAACAATCTCTCCCTAATCTTGTTTATTTGGTCTTCCGTGCTTCTCTGATCTTGACTTCCTGATCAGCGTCTTTGTCTAGGTCTCGCACCACGACAAGCCTAATTGGCTCTCCCCAATTTTGACTTGGCAAATTTTACGGACCAACTCAAACATGATATGGACTACCAGCCACGCTAGAAACCTTGTGGTAAATCACCACCCATAGATCACTCCATCCACCTAGCTGTGATACATGCCAACTACCTCGTGGACTACACCATCCACTCCAGCCTCATGTAGAGCCATGGCCTCATTAAAGAGACTCAACTTATTTGATTTACCGCCCCCTCACACTTTAATTGATCCTCTCGTGGAGATATATAGACCTGGTTGAGGAGCGCTGACAGCCACACGCCATCTTGTTTTTTTGCGCCTTCGTCCATGGTGATAAATCACACAAGACAGTCCCTCAAACACGACGCTTCAACTGCAACAGATCCTCACAGAGACGAGCACTTGGACACAACGACGACTCACTGACACGAAGTCGACCACACGTGAAAACATGCACACACTTCGACTCATCTAACACACCGGTTGACGATCTTGACGAGACTCCCGGCACCGCACCTAGGCACCACCGCTCCATCAATGATCATCCACCTCCACCGTCTTCCCGATGATAGCTCCCCTCTGTCTCCTCTGTGTCTCTCCACCGGACGACGATCGCCCGCCCGGAGGCGCTAGTACGGGTCGTCTCCCCGGGGCAACCTCGGCTTCAAATCCTTGACCTCGCTCTGATACCAATTGTTGGGAATTTTCCACGAATCGATCAGACGAACACACGCGCGGGAAAATCTTTTGCTAAGGGCACATATCGCGCCCTCTAATTTTCTGTTGATTTCTCTGAACTTGCGGTACTATCTTATTTAGGCAATGGGATGTGCTCATATACACGCATAACGTAGACAACCAATACCTACACGAAATCCATGTCTAAACATACTCGTATATCGCTTCCGTTTAGACCTACTCAATCTGACTCAACTTTCCAAAACTATTACTATCAAACCGACATAAGTACTACTACTAGTCCGATCCAAACACAACTAGATGGGCATAGCTTATGTAGGGACTCGGACGTGACAAACACCTAATCAAGATTATTCCTAACACTGATTCAGTTAGTCTTTTTTTGAGCCGTCGCCGTCGCATGGAAGAAAGCAGTGTTGCGGTCTCCCTCTCGGAGCCACTTCACTCAAGAGCGTTCACGTGCCATGATTTATTCCCGCTCGAACAAGTCACAAAGCTGCCTTTCCTACTCCTTCCCTTCCGCTATGATCGCCAAACTCACATCAGATAATCAAAGAGAGCGGAGTTTCCTTTCCGGTTTTTGAATTTGGCAACACACGTACATACAGCCTGCTCTCGGTACCCCGCGATATATACTCTCCATGTAAGTTCAAATGATCTGGAGTATTGCATTTCTGTTATAAAATGCACGCCGTGCTAATTTTTCTCTTATTGATGGTTTGGAAATTTTCATTTCTGCTCTTCCAAAAGCTAGTAGTTGAGAACAGAATAGGTAACTAGAAGGGTTCATTGTTGTTGCTTACGTATTGCCGCTATGTGTGGTGTGTGGACGATGCCGCACTCGGTCTGGTTTGCAAAAAACACACGCCAACGAAGCTCTGTTGTATGCCGTCTAGTACTTTCCACATCCTCGTGTATACTCTCAGTAAAAACAAGTGCAGCTGGCCATCTAAGCTTAACTGCATTGCGGAGAGTGGTAGAAATCAGCTCCAGCCAAGGCACTTCCTGCTCCACCAAGCAGCTGCCACGACCATCGTGTTGTTGGCATCTGGCAACATGTCTTTCGTGTTGGCGTGGTTGGGCTATGTGTTGCTATGCTGTACCTACACTCCCTAAGAGCAACTCTAGCAGATACAATAAACTTGCATGCGGTAAAACACGTATAGGGGTTACGGAAACAGATTTTATGGAATGAAACTCATCTGCAGAGAACATATACTCGAAATTTTAAAACAACTTGGTGCTACATTTTTCTGGCGATCACATTTCAACATCGAAGTTCAGAAACGAACATTGAACCACAAATTAAACGAAAAACATACTGCAAACTAAACAAAACTGCTCACTAAACTAAACTAAATTAAACAAACTTTCTTCCATCTTGGGTCTTCTTCTTCTTCTTCTTCTTCCACCTTGGGTATTCTTCTTCACCATTCGATTCCAATGTGTGGCGAACTGCGCATTTCCTAGGCCAAGTCGGCCTCCTCCTTTGCATCGGTGAGGTGGGCCTTTGCACCTTCATAGAGGCATCGACCTCCTCGTCCGTGAGCTTAGTCCGCTTGTGGGTCGAGTAAAGCACGCGGAGGAGGATGTGCTATGTAGCACCTCGGACTGTCACAGATCATCCTCCGCGACTATTGGCACTGTCATGGAGCTGTCGGCCTCTGTGTCGTGTGTGCCCGCCAGCGGGGCCTTGAGGGGAATGTAACAGGGGTGGTCGCGGGTGACCGACCCTGAAAACCAACTAGCCTTTAGTCAGCCGCGCTTGCTGGAGGCGGCTGAACGGGGGCGGCACGTCTCCTCTTTAGCAACCGTCAGCGGCGGGGACCAAGGGAGGCTTCGACTCTGCCTCCCTTGCGGCCTCCGCGCTCCTAGACCGCACCACGCATCGCCGGATCTGGTCCTAGTCATGCTGAAATCGCTCGCCGAATAGTCCACTAAAAAATTATCTGGGCCAGCGTGATATGCGGGCATCTGTTCGAGCCATTTAAGTGGCCCAACCCACATAGCGGCCGGAATTATCCGGGCTGGCAAGGTTTTGCGGGATCTGCTAGAGTTTTTCTTTGGAACATCACTCTTTATTGATCACAATATGATGTTATTACAAAGTTCAGCATAGATACAAGTCGAGGCAACATTTAAAGAACAATTACAGACTGAACGCTCTGAAGAGCGAGCTAAACGATGAGCGAATTCAACGAACGAGGAACATGCCTGAAAGAGCATGATCCGAAACTCGATGCTAGGGCCTTGATGTCTTGACACCACCGCCAACCTGGGAACGGTCCTTAGCGGAGAAGAGATGGGCTGGATCATGGAGAGACAATGAGAAGCCACAGAAACTCCTGGTAGCCGGCACTGGACTTTCGTTATAAGGAAGTTGAAGACACGATTATTCTCAACTCTCTGCACTCTCTATGGAAGCCATATGCTCGTTATAAGTATAAAGTTGATATCAGAGCCTGCAAGGTAATCATTGCCTTGCGGATCGCCGTACTTTCGGCCACTTCAGGAGAGAGGGAAAGTACTCAAACTTTCGCTGTAGTTTAGAATGAAATTCCCCAAGTGATCACGCAATACCTCTCCCCATCCCATCCATCTTTCATCCGGGAACAGGGCTGCATCGCCATGCATACAAATCGTCCCAGCCGGCATAGGAATCCATTGTTGAGGCAAGGCGGTCAGGACCTGCCTTGTGATCGACTTGGATTTGAATCAGTACTGCAATATCATCTAACCATAAGCAATTACCTTAGCAACAAAACAATGAGGATGAAAGGAGTTCTCATTGTTCTGAGTGTCATTGCGAGCGTCCCAGATATGCTAGCAGTTAATAGACAGGACGGTCGCCGAGACAGGGTTCTTCACGCTTGAGAAAATCAAATAACCACTGACGAGCTGTGCTCTGTTCTTTGCGTTGCAGACGTCGTGGAAATGACTATTTGACAACCTTCCACACCTGATGAGAAAAAAGGAGATGTCGGTTCCCTGTATCGACATATCCCCCGGATGGCATATTGGGGGTTTGAGAATAGGAGATGGATGAGCGCCCATTGACTCGACACTTAACAGGAGGACACAGTTTACCCAGGTTCAGGGCCCTCGCGGAGGTAAAACCCTTACCCCTACTTGTCTGGATTATATTGATGGTGTGTTACAAAGGCAGGAACCCTGGTCGCGAGAGATAGATTGAATCTCAGGCGAGCCAAAGCCTATGGTGGAAGAAAGATCAGATGCCCTACCCGGGGGGGGGGGGGTGTGTTCTCCCAGCCTTTATATAGGAGGATCAGTCCCGAATCCGGACCCGGGTAGGTTACCAAACCCTAAGTTAATGTCGATTGCACCTATGATTCTTGGACCGCAAGTCTCGCGGGTGGGCCATAGCGGGGCCTTCTAGATGATCAAGGTGGCTCCGCATGTTGGGCTTCTGTATGTAATTGGACCGGGTAGGCCAGTTACGAGGACTCGGGAAGTATCCCTATGTCAGGCACAACAAGAATGTTTGCTCCACCCTCTCAACTCTGCTCCAGAAACAACTACCACCTGTAGGAATGCATCGATGTTTTAGTTGGAACCCCGTGGGAAAACAATCATGCGCCAACCTCCACATCACCACCTTCATTTTGTTTGGCGCCTAAATTGACCATAGTGCTTTCCAACTATTTGAATCGTTATCCCGAGCAAAAGTTTCCTCCTAACCAGCCTTGGACCTTTTAGAGAAAAAAATCTTTAGTTCTGGCTAGGTTGTAAGCTGAACTGATTGAATAAATTCCAAATTTGTCATGTGGCCATGACACAAAGTCCTACCCCCGTGTCCACTAATAGAAATTTTGATGACCACCTTAGCTAGTTCATCATGGAATAAGGAGGTCACAACAACTTCATTCCACGTATCTTGCGTATCATTCATCAATGAGATCACCATTGCATCAACATTAGTCGGAGGCATATGTCGGAAAGAACCAGGGAGGAAACATGGAATCCATTTGTCACTTAGAATATTGACTAGGGAACCATTTACAATTCCCCACCAAAAACCCTTCATAAACAATTCACGTCCAAAAAGGATCGACCTCCAAGTGAAAGAGGATCCCCTCGGTTTCGTGGCTATCCGAAAATCACCATCTGGGAAATATCGTCCTTTGAGTACCTAAGCACACAACAACGTAGGTGCTGTAATAAACCTCCAACACTGTTTCCCTAGCATGGCTTGATTGAAAATGAAAATATCTCAAAAACCCATGCTTCCAAGGGATTGGGTGAGGATAACCAATTCCATGACCTCCAATGCATTTTATTTTTCCCATCTTCAAAGCCCCACAAATTATCAGCAATTGTTTGTCTCATCTTCTCGCAACACTGAACCGAGACCCGAAAACAACTCATCACGTCGTTAGGTATAGGTTGAGCTACTTCTTTTAACCACACATCCTTACCAGCACGAGATAAAGGACGGTTGGACACACTAGTAATGCATTCCAAATGCTCTATGGTAGGAATTTAGACGAGGTTGTTGCTGCCCTCGCTATCTCCATCAGCATGTCTAGATAAGTGTGTTGGAATAATTCATTTGACACCTCCAACTTTTCCTTGACCACAATCTTGACATTGCTTGGACACTTGTTGCCTAAAAATGTTCAGCTCTTCTGTAGGTTCACAGTTTGACCAGAAGCCTCAGAATATGTATCACGAACCTGTTTTAGAGCCCCCACACTTCTGTCATCACTGTGGGCGAAAAAGATACTGTCATCTGTGAAGAGAAAATGTGAAATAGAGGGTCCACATCGACCATTACCTAGTCCTTGTAGCTCACCTGAGCCTCTCTTTCTTCTGCAAAAGAAAGGATAACCCTTCCGTACACAATAGAAACAGGTATGGGCTAATAGGATCTCCTTGGCGGACACCACGAGAAGGCACCACCGGGGATGTTAGATCACCATTAACTCGAACAACATACCTGGCCAAAGTAACACCTTAATGACCGACAAGTATAGGGGGTGTATTCGTAGTACTTTCGATAAATAAGAGTGTCGAAGCCAACGAGGAGCAGAAGGTGTAGACAATCAGGTTGGATAAAGGATTCTCTGTAAACACTAGAAAACAATTTTTCTGGGGTTTTTGATACAGTACACCAAGTGTCTCAATCCTTTCTAGAGCAAATAACAAGCCGATTGGATTACTTATGATTATGAAACGTTCTTGAGGATACACAGGAATTTCGTCAAGTGCTTTCGCTTCCTACAACTGATTAATCTTTATTGTTTTGAAAGGTGTTGTGTGGGTGAACCTATTCTAATGCACTGCCCTTACTTCGACTAATACATACTTTTGATTATACCCCTTGCAAGCATCTGCAACTATAAGAAAGTAATTAAGATAAATATAACCACAACCTTGAACTCTGGGATCGTACACTCCTCGTGCATCGGTTTCCTAACAGGGGTTTAGGTTTCTGTCACTCCGGCAACACCACAATTTGTAGCCGGATACATAATGCATTCCTCTAAGACCATAAAGGTGAAGTGTCATGTAGTCGATGTTCACATGACACGACTAAAGGAATAACACCACAACTTAAATATCAAACCATAAAGTATTACTCAACATAATTTCACTACTAACATCTTGACTTCTCCCATGTCCTCAAGAACTAAACGAACTATTCACAAGACATCATATGGATCATGATAAGAGGTGATATAATGAGAAATAATAATCTGTTGATGAAGTGCAAACATAGATAAATCTCATAAGCATCAACTACAAACAAGTAATTCACACCGAGAGAGAGTGAGATCTAGTGTAAAACAACGATATAAAACCCTTATTGTTACACCGGAACGGAGGTGGATGTCGAGGATGATGGCGGTGGTAGTGGTGATGATGACGATGATAATGTTGATGATGCCCGGTGCGATGACGGTGATGATGATCCCCCCTCCTGGAAGGAATTTCCACGGCAGATGTCTCCTTGCCGGAGAGCTTTTCTCTCTCTGTTGTTTTCCGCCTCGTGGATGCGGCGTAATATTTCCTCGATCGGCCGCCTAGTATTAGGGTTTTGGGGGGATAAAGTACGCGAAGGGGGAATGCGATAGGTGGTCCAGGGTCTCCACACCACCTGGCGGCGCGGCCAAGGGGGGGGGGGGCGCCACCACATGGTGTGGCCCGCTGGTGGCCCCCCCTGTGGCTGCCCTCCTGGCTGGCTCCGGCATATGGCAAAATAGGAAGTTCCCGATGTTTCCTACTTTCTGATCTTCAGAAATATGGTACCTTGACAGTCTTTATTCCAGCAGAATTTTGGTTCCGACAGCTACCACACCGAGAGGGTACACACGCGCATCTTCTTCTACTTCTCCTTCAGCTTCACTCTCGACCTCCTCCTCGAGCTCATCTTCCAAAGGCTTATTCCCCTTATCGTTTTTGTCAGAGACCATGGTGCCTCTAAAACTGAGAACAGTTCCTGATATAAACAGATCGAAATGAAAATACAACGAGAAAACGGTATAAAGGACCTCAGGCGATCCAGGGGATTACATAGCGAAAAGTTTCACAACAAAAAGAAGGTCCAGGGTGAAAACGGGTCGGAGACGGGCTCCGAGGCGCCTACACCATGTGGTGGCGCGGCGAGGGGTGGGCCCTGCGCCATGGCATGGTGTGGTGCCCTCGGGAACCGTTTCCTACCCCTTTTCGTCTCGTAGTTTTGCATATTTACTAAAAAAATGTGTTGGAGAGTAAAACACGAACTTTTTCTTACCGAAACCGTTACCTATTCGAAAACGGACTCTGCAGTTTCCTGAATTTTCTCTTTAATAAAATCTTCCAGAGTCACCACTTGAATAATATCAACCTCTTCATTATAAGAATCTTCAGAAATATAATGTTTGAGTCTTTTCCCATGCATGACTCGTGTAGTGTTATCTTTAAGTGAAACATTTTTGATTGTACCTGAACGATACACCTCTTGAATAACAAAAGGTCCTTCCCATCTCGAGAGTAATTTTCCTGCAAAGAATCTAAGATGAGACCTATACAAAAGAACTTTCTCACCAACATGGAACTCTCTCTTAAGAATTCTTCTATCATGACATTTTTTAACTTTCTCTTTAAAGAGTCTAGCATTTTCATAAGCTTCACTTCTCCATTCATCCAAAGAACTCAAGTCAAGCAACCTTTTCTACCAGCAAGTTTAAAATCTTTATTAAGTTCTTTCACTGCCCAATAAGCTTTGTGTTCTAGTTCTAAAGGCAAGTGACAAGCTTTTCCATAAACCATTTTGTAAGGAGACATACCCATAGGATTTTTATAAGCAGTTCTATAAGCCCATAAAGCATCATTTAGCTTACTAGCCCAAATTTGCCTAGATTTATTAACAGTCTTTTGCAAGATAGATTTAATTTCTATATTTGATAATTCTACTTGCCCACTTTTTTGGGGATGATAAGCTGAGGCAATTCTGTGATTAACATCATATTTAGCAAGGGTTTTTCTAAAGCTACCATAAATAAAGTGAGAACCTCCATCTGTGATAAGATATCTAGGCACACCAAACCTAGGAAAAATAACATCTTTAAGCATTTTTTCCGAGGTTTCACTATCAGCACTCTTTGTAAATATAGCTTCTACCCACTTAGTAACGTAATCAACAGCAACAAGTATATCATTATAACCATTTGAAGAAGGAAACAGACCCATAAAGTCAAATCCCCAATAGTCAAATGGTTCAATAACAAGAGAATAATTCATAGGCATTTCATTGCATCTAGAAATATTACCAACTCTTTGAAATTCATCACAAGATAAAATACACTTTCATGCATATTTAAAAAGAGTAGACCAATAGAAACGTGATTGTAGAACCTTTTGTCAGTTATGTCTCCAGCATGATGTCCTCCATAAGCACTACTATGGAAATTTCTCAATATCTCTCGTTGTTCATGTTCTAGAACACATCTTCGCATAATACCATCTACTCCTTCTTTATATAAATGTGGGCCATCCCAAAAATAATGCCTCAAGTCATAAAAGAATTTCCTTCTTTCCTGAACTGTAAAGGTTGGAACCGAATACTTGGAAACAATAAAGTTAGCATAATTTGCATACCAAGGACTATCTCGCGAGCTTACTTTTATTGAAGACAACTGTTCATTTGCAAAACTATCATTAATAGGAATAGGGTCATAAGAAAGGTTTTCCAATCTAGACAAATTATCAGCAACATGATTTTCAGCACCCTTCCTATCTATAATATGCAAATCAAACTCTTGCAAAAGCAGCACCCATCTAATAAGCCTAGCCTTGGCATCTTTATTTTCCATAAGGTACTTAATAGCAGCATGATCAGTGTGAACAGTAACTTTGGAATCGACTATATAAGGTCTAAACTCATTACAAGAAAAAAATATAGCTAGGAATTCTTTTTCAATGGTAGCATAATTCTTTTGAGCAGAAACAAGAGTCTTACTAACATCATGAATAACATCCAACTTATTATCTATTCGCTGTCAAAGAACATCACCTACTGCAAAGTCACTAGCATCACACATAATTGCAAAGGGTAAATTCCAATCAGGTGGTTGAACAATAAGAGCAAAAATTAAAGCCTTCTTTAGAATTTTGAAAGCTTCTTTACAATCATCATCAAAACCAAAATGTACATCGTTTTGGATAAGATTAGTAAGAGGCTTTAATATTTTAGAGAAATCTTTAATAAACCTCCTATAGAAACCAACATGACCATGAATACTACGAATACCTTTGACATCCCTAGAATAGGGCATTTTCTCAATTGCTTCAACTTTAGTTCTATCAACTTCAATACCTCTTTCGGAAATTTTATATCCAAGAACAATTCCTTCATTAACCATAAAGTGGCATTTCTCCCAATTAAGAACAAGATTAGTTTCCTCACATCTCTGCAAAACTTTATCAAGATTGTGCAAGAAGTTATCAAAAGAAGCTCCATAAACGGAGAAATCGTCCATGAATACTTCCACAATTTCCTCACAAAAACCATGAAAGATAGCAGACATGCATCTTTGAAACGTAGCAGGAGCATTACACGAACCAAAAGGCATACGTCTATAAGCATAAGTTTCATAAAGACAAGTAAAATTTGTTTTCTCTTGATCTTGCTTTTTAACATCAATTTTAGAAAACCTAGAATAACCATCTAGAAAGAAAAAAATGAATTTTCTTAGACAACCTTTCTAACATTTGATCAATAAAAGGTAAAGGAAAATGGTCTTTTTCAGTAACTTTGTTAACTTTTCTAAAATCAATGCACATTCTATAACCAACTACTACTCTTTGAGGAATAAGCTCATCATTTTCATTTGGCACAACAGTAATTCCTCCTTTCTAAGGAACACAATGCACATGACTTACCCTTCTACTATCAGCAATAGGATAAATAATACCAGCATCAAGGAGTTTCAATACCTCATTTCTTACCACTTCCTTCATCTTACGAACTAAAAGGCATTGATGTTCAACAACTAGCTTTGCATCAGGTTCCATATTAATAGCATGCTGACATATAGCAGGGGAAATACCTTTCAAATCATCAAGAGTATATCCAATAGCTCCTCGGTGTTGCTTCAATACTTCCAATAACCTTTCTTCTTCCTTACCTGAAAGTTTAGAACTAATAATAACATGATATGTTTTCTTATTATCAATATGAGCATATTTTAGATTATCAGGTAATGGTTTTTAATCGAAAACGGGATCCTCCTTGGTTGGTAGTGTGGTACCCAAGTCTTCCACCGATAAACTGTGTTTCAACATCTCTGGTTGACGAACAAGAATCCCATGAATCTCATTTCTCTCTTCCAAAAGACCTCACTTTCGTGGTCCTCCATGTATTGCTGCAAAGCATTGTTAGGAGCAAGATCAATAGAGGCAAGTTGTTCAACTTTAAAATCTTCATTAGGAAATTCAGTATCAAAATAAGCTTTAGCAAATTTAGAAAAATTAAACTCATAAGATTCTCCACCAAATTTAGTTAACACTTTATCCTTCTTACAGTCTATAGACAACACCACAAGTGTTCAAGAAAGGTCTACCAAAATTGATAGGACACGTTTTACTAGCAGCTGCACGAAGTACTAGAAAATCAACAAGATATTTAGTTTTACCACCTAAAACTTCCATGTCTCTAACAATACCAATTGGAGAGATAGTTTCTCTATTAGCAAGCTGAATAACCACATCTAATTTCTTCAAGTTCACAAGAACCAATTTCATGCATGATTTCTCTATAAAGATAATAAGGAATAGAACTTGAACTTGCACCAATATCACATAAATCATAACAACAATGATCACCTATCCTGACAGAAAGCACAGGAACACTATGTAACATCCTTGATCTGTGGAAAGTGCAAAGATCACAAAAAATTGAAACTTTTTGTTGTCATGTTATGCAAGTCACCAAAAACCAATGAGATGCAAGAAGCAAAAGGAAAGAATACACATTTCAATAAAATTGGAATTAATAAAATATTTTCAAAGCCAAATTGGACTACATCATTTTTCAATTACCAAATCAAGTACTCCCTCCGATCCATATTAATAGGTGCTGAAGTGGATGTATTTAGACATGTTTTATTGCTAGATACATCCACTTCAGCACATATTAATATGGATCGGAGGGAGTATTAATAAGTAAAAAGTTTTGATAAAACTCTTCTTGGCTTAAAATGGGATAACAACTTAGAGAAAACAATAATTTTCATTTGTGACAACCCCTGATTTTTATTTGACCATTTATTTAATTAATTATTTTCCATTTTGAAAAATGAATTAAGTAGCTATTAGTAATTTAATCATATTTTAAAATATAATTATTTAAGTGTGTTGAAACATCACAATTTTTTTTTCATATTAAAGAGTTTATTTTTACAAAATTTTAGAAACAAATTGGAGCACAATTGGAGTTTTAAAATAAAATACAAGATTTAATAAAGTAAAACCAAAAAACAAAAAGAGAAAATAAAACAGAGAAAAAAAGGAGAAAAGAAGCCGTCCTAGTCAGGCTAAAGTGGCCCAACCCAGCGAGCCCTGCGTGCGCGCTGCGCGAACAATTAAGTGGCCCAACCCACAACACAGCCCGCCTAGCAACCCTAACTCCCTCTCTCTGTGTGTGTGTATCGATTGACAGGTGGGACCCGCGCTGATGTCAAGGATGATGTCACCCCGTCTTCATTCTCCAGCCGGAAGAAACGCCCGAAAAACTGCCGTGTTAATTCCTTGATTGCGCGCTAATTAGGCCATCAATCAACGCGACGAGCCCGCCTATTAGTATCCCTCTCACTCCTCCTCGAATAACGCCTCTAGGCCGTAGCAATTCATCGCCGGAGATATGCAACTGCCACGGTAGGGCATGTCCCATCCCATATTCGTGCCAATCCTCTCTCTAAAGACCGGACGCCTCCGTTTATTCCCTTGTGCGATTTTTTTCCCGCAGGAAAACAAGCAGAGCAAGCTCGCTCGAAGTTCGCCAGCGTTGTCGCATCTCCGTCTGCCCCGCGTCATCGTTAATCAGAAGCGAGGGACCGCCCCACCATCACCATCTTCCTCGCAGTTGTCTCCTGCGCCGCGTCGTGCCCATCTCGATCTCGGGATCGCACCGGAGCGTCGTCCCCGACGAACATCTGCAGCGCCACATCGCCACGACGCCATTTTCCGGCCACTCTGCCGCCGAGGTAAGACCCCAATCTTCTCTAGCCGTCCTATCTGGAATGAGCGCCTACTATTAGATCGGTTATCGAAACGGTGTGATACCGTTGGATCTGGATATGACGGCCCTAGATCCAACCACTTATCCACGTCAGCGCTGCGTCCATATCGCAGTCAAAAGAGCCAACCAATGAGAGCACCCACGTGGCCAACCATTTTTCAGATTTTCACCCGAATAGAATTAAAAGGCAATTTTTGCAGAAAAGACTCTAGAACGTGCAACCATCATAACTTTATAACCACTTGGAAAAATTTGACAAACTTGGACTTTTGGAAATCCTTTGGATGTTTAGAATAGTTTGGCACGGGCCAAATTGAAATTTGACCATTTAAAAATTGTTCAATTTCAAAAGTGATTGTTTGATAATTTTGGCATAATTCAAATTCTATAAACCAATTTTTTGCAAACAAAATATTTTTTGGATCCTTATAATGTGTACTAACAGTAACCACTACCCAAAAGCATGTTTGGATTATTTTATGATTGGTTTAGAATTTAGATGGTATTTGGGTATTTAGACAAAATTTAAATTCTATAATAATCAGGAAATATTTCTGAAGCAAAGTTGCTCTATTTGGTAACCTTGGACCATAGAGACCAGTATCCCCACCACTTGACCAGCCTAGAATCATTTTTATGCCAAATTTTCACATATATGTTTCACATCATGTTATCCTATTCTTAGAAAATATTTTTGCATATTTGGTTCAATGTGATGTGGCTATTTTGGACCAAGGCTAAGTCCTTCGTGATGTTCAAACTTATATATTGCCAACTAGTGTACCCAAAAACACTAGTACCATTATTCTCTGTCTACTTCTCAACTCCTATATTCCTGCTTCAAGAATTCATCAGGTTAGCAAAATAGAAATCAAGACTCAAGCACAAGGAGCTACTTTATTTTCAACTTGGGGGCAACATGAAGAGCTACAAGACAGATCAAATAATAAAATTGAAGAAAGGACTTAGACCCCACAACACTTTTAAGCAACTCAAACAAGATAAAGTATATGAAGGAATGAAGAAGAAGACCCACCCCTCTCTCATTCTATCTTTCTTCTTATTTCCTGTTTCTCTCTTTTTGACTTAGTGACTGCTCCACATATGATCAAGATCAATCTTAGTTGTGCCCATTTTCACTTATACCAACTAGTTAGTGAAGTCCATGTACCAAAATCCATGAAGATTTATTAAGACCAAGAGAAGTACCACCCTAAGGAAGAAAAGCTACAATGGAATCACGAAGACGAACTTCAAGAAAACAAGATTGTGAAGACTTGAATAAAATCCATACAAGTGGAGGAATAGAAAGATGCTTTATCCAACCATTGACCCAAATGGAAAATCCAAAGACTATCATATTTTATCTATTTTACGAAGATAGTGAAACCTAGACTTACCTTGTCCTAACCTAGAGCACTCTAGATTCTTATGTGTTTTGAGTAAAGTGTTAAACCTTGTCATGAGTTCTTTGGATTTGATAAGTAATAATACTTTAATGAACTCTTGGAACTTTGTCGACCTAGTCCAATCCAAGTGTTTTATTATTAAAGTATGATCACTTCAAACTCAACCTAGTCCAATCCAAGTGCTTTTTTGAAAACTTACTTATGCATCCAGCATAGCATGGATCTTTCAAACTCAAGCTTTTACCAACCCATGCCCTAGTAGCTAGTCCAAAACCCCCTTTTCCACATTTCCTTTGCACTTGAATTTTTTCATATGTTCTGTTCCAGTGTATGATTAATGTTATAATGCTTGTTTATTTTGTGTTTGTGTTGTCAATGTATAGATTGTACGTAAAGCAACGTTCTTTCATGAAGATGTCGGAGAGAGCTCGTATGTCCTAGACAGGATAGCTCTCAGAGGTTTGAACATAGGGGGATAAACACAATTCCTTCACTTCGAGAGGAGGCTTCGAGAGGGAAGCTTGCGCACGAAAACAATGGTGACACAGAGAGTTTACCCAGGTTCAGGCCACCAGTGTGGTGTAAAACCGTACTCCTGCTTGTCTGATAGATTGCACTGCGGTGGGTATAGTACAAATACGAGCTTGCGATCGAAACAGACTACTTGGGCTCTATGATGGTTCGAGCTCTCTTTCTCCAAGGGCCGGTGGTTCCCTTCTTATACCGGTGTTGGGACCTCCTTCCTGCTCATTTGGCCGGAAAGGGTTCCCACAAAGTACCAAAGGGAGGAGCGTCCCATACTTCTGCGCCTCCTGCGCGGTCCTGGTCGCTGGGGAACAGCCACCGTCCATGCCGTCACGGTGGGGGAGCCCGGTGAAGCCGCCTTCATCTTGTAGCGCAGGTGTTGGTCTTCTTGCACCAAAGGGGAAATCTTTGGGAACCTCTTTGGCTGCAGTAGTTGTCCCTCTGGCCTTTACACACCAGAATGACAACTGGGGACAAAGTGCGCCTACACACCTGCGCGGCTTCCGTCATCCCACGGAAGCGCGGCGGTCATCCGCACATGCCCTATCCCCCTGCCAGTGGGTGGGCTCCTTCGAGAGGAGCAGATTGGCGATGTAGAGCTCCTCCCGAGCGGAGAGCGCATGAAGTATAATCGCCAAGGACTTTGCTGATCCCGATGGGAGGGTGCCGGGCTCCCTCCGGAGTTGGATAACCTGATCACCTTCGGATGGTGTCAGCTGGGCCAAACTGTAGCCGGCGGGCCGGGATAGCCTGGTATCCAGGGGGACGACAGTAGCCCCTAGGCCCACGATGACACGTGGACGAAGGAGGCGAGAAGTCGCGAGGCCAGTCCAGCCAGCCTGGCGTGCTACACGCGGCGCGATGGTTTGTGGGCCACTCACCACGATTGATGGGACGTGGGGGGACAACGGCTCCCTGCACATCACCTCACCTATGGCAGGAGACCTAGGAGATCGCGCCGAGTTTGGCTTCTTGGTCACCGGGCGTAGGTTCTTCCTCTTCTTTTCTCAGACTAAAGCGATTCCCCCTAGCTCTCCCTGCTACTCGCCGCCTCCCTTCGACGGAGCGCCATGACGCCCGTGGTCGCGCCCTCCACCGTTGACGATAGAAAGATGAAGAAATTCCGACGCATGGCGGTGCACTCCACCAACAAGCACGGCGCCACGGTTCTCCTTGCGGGTACACCCGACCGCGAAGACCTCTCCCCGACGTCGTACCCGATCTTCTTCCAGTCGGTGATAGCGGGGGTGTTTCCCCCTAATCTTCTGTCCCTCACGCCATTCTTGATCACTACCATATCCACCCTATTTCTGCCTTCGCCTTCTATTGTGAGGCATTCCTGGGCATAAGGCCATATGTAGCCCTCTTCCGATGCTTCTTCGATCTGTAAGAGGATCAGGCGGAGCCTGGCATTGGTGACCTTTCCTTCCGCCTGGGGACTGGCTTGGGGGCTGTTTTCCCCCGATGGAGGTCCTCCCCGAGCTCCCTCGCTTCCGCTCGTCGTGGCTGTACGTAGAGGCAAGGGAGGCTTGCGACCTTCTGGAGTTTCCTTCGTCCCTGCCTGTACGCCACTCTGGATGGCGGTCAGAGGATCTCTCCGGCAGTAGTCTTCAACCTCTGATGGAGCTCATACACGCGCTTCAATATCACGACCTCACCTTCGACATGCTTGTGTCCGAGATGGTGCAGAGGCGTCTCGCCCCCCTGCAGCGCCACGACAAGCGCATGTGGTCGTTCTCGGACCCCAATGACCCAATGCGCCTCGACCACCGCCTCGCTAGCATGCACACCACGTCCATGGCGCTTGGGGTGCTCCTTCACTTTTACTTGCCGTTGGGGCTCTCTCCCGGCCTAGTTCCCCTCTTCGACCTTCCACCGGAGGATAAAGAAGAGATTCTGGCGATGATGCCCCTCTTAGATAGGTGGGGACCTCTAGCTAAGGGGACAGAGTCGTGCGAGGAAAACCCACGCACGTTGGATTCTATCAAGGAGAGCGTCGAGAGCCCTTCTTCCCCCCGTGCCGCTGCTGCGAGCGCTCCCTCCACGCGAAGACATCGCAGGGTGGCACTATCTTTCGGTGAGGAGGAGGATGGTCGGGGAGCCCCCGGGTGATCGGGTCCAGGCGGCAACGTTAGCGCCGGGGATGTATCCAGCGACCGCAGCTTGGGGAAGAGGCCACGGATAGACGAGCCCCGTCGTCTTCAGGCGTCGCGGCTAAGAAACCCCGGGTGGTGCGACCGCCTTCGCGCCGGCGCCGCCACAGGGTGTGGCGCTTCAACGTAGAGTAAGGGGCCCTTCCTCCAGTTCTTCCTTCCGTAAGTTGGCAATCTACATGGCAGGGAGCGGGTCGACAGCATCCCCAATGAGTTGCTTCTTGGTGCCATCGATGTGCCTTACGCGGACCCTCCCTCAGTGGAGGAGACCGTGGCCGAGGTCCTTGTCGAGGTCGTGCCTCCAGCTGAGGTCCTCCCCGAGGTGTTCGTGGAGGAGGCCGTGGTGCTCCCTTCGGCCTCCAGCATCGAGAAGGACGCCGCCACCTTGCCAGAGCCGGGCGAAGCCGAGGTTGGTATAGAGGCTGTGCAGGGCACGGGCGCGGCGCCCGTCGAGGTCGATGTAGAGGCCGCTCTGGAAGTAGGCGCGGCGTCCGCCAAACATCAGTGGTTGGAGCTGACCAATGTGCCCTCTGGCTCGGGCCCTGGTCTTGGCTCCCTCGTGGAGGATCTGTCTAGGCAGATCTATGACGCCATCGCCGCCTAGGCCTCTTCTCAGGTAGCCGCCCTGTCCGTCGAGCTGGAGCACCTTGAGGTCCTAGGAGGCTAGCTGGGGGATACAGTCGCGGTTGGCCTCGCGCAGGAGGAAATGGAAGTTGCGGCCAGGTGCGCCATCTTGGAGGAGGCTGGGCGCGAGTGCAAAGATGCATCCGCGGCGCTGAAGGAGGCCCATCTTGCCCTGGCGACTACGCGAGGCGGCCAGGAAGAGCTTCTCCTGGAGCGGAACCATCATTCTTTGGAGGTGGAGGTGTGGCTTCACCTTAGTCGAGAGAAAGAGGAGGGGCTCGCTTCCAAGGAGGTAGCCAGGCCGAGGGAGACCTCGTAAAGAAAGAAGAGAGGCTGTCCTGTGCTGAGATTGAGTTTAGTATCGAGCATGAGCTCTTCGACACCCTCGAGGCGGAGGTGCGGCGGATAGAGGCCCGAACCCAGGAGAAAATGGACGCTAGCAACGCCTCTTTCGCTTGGACGAGGGCTGATCACAATTGGGGCATAGGGAAGGAAGTCGCGGCAGGGCGTGCCGCCATCCGTGATGAACTCCTGAAGGAGTTCGGTCGGAAGAACAAGGACTTGGAGACCAAGTTCGCCAAGCGGAAGAAAGAGCCGGAGAAGAAGGTGAGGGAGCTCGAGGAGGACTTAGATAAGGTCCTCCGGAGGCGCGACGAGGATGAGAAGGCCAAGGTCTTGGCAACCTAGGAGGTTGCGAAGCACCAGTTGGACCTTCTCGCCCTACAGGAGCAGATCGCTCCACTCGTGGTAGGGGAAGAAGAGCATCAGGCTTATGTTTAGCACGCGCTTGAACTATAGTGCCAATTCTAGGTGTTGTCCCGTGAGGCGGTGCGCCGCACCCGCACTGTCGCCAATCGCCTGGACGTCAAGACACCGCCTCTCCCCCTCGAGTACACCTGCGCCGGCTGCGTAAATTACTTCTCTTAGATCATCGCTACGCCCGAGGAGGAGGTCTAGGATCTAGACCGGGTCTTGAATGAGGAGAACCGCCAGCTCCTTGTGGTGGCGGTTACTCACGCCTTCTCCCGTCTTCAACTTTCCAACCCCCTCTTCGACTTTGATACTCTTTCTGCGCCTATCCCGCGCCATCTTCAGGAGTCCCTCCGAAGCCAGGTGCGCGAGGCAATGAATGCCTTCACCGAGAAGTTTGGTCCGCCGGTCGGTCCATCTTCGTCGAGCCCCCCTCCCCCCTGATGCTGATGAAGCGGGAGGATGTGATTGTGATGTTGAAGACTCCGAGAGCCATCATTCATCTACGTGATCGTGGTCTTTGTTTCCTGATGCATGTAAATAGGGAGTAGGTGAAACTTTTTATGGATGGCAAATTTGTTTTGTTGCGTTTTAGTTTATTTCCTTGTGGTGATACTTAGATTTTCCGTGGTGGTGTCCTTCGAGACACCTTGTTTGTGTCCTTCGTGGTGATCCTCCAGTTGCTCCTTGCGGAGGATCCTTCTGGGCTTTGTGCGAGGGGTTGCGTGCTGCGAACTTGTTCCTTGGACTGAGGTTGCCGCCGCTACCTGCAGTTTGTCCCTATGGAGAGGTACACACTTGGTTGTTACTTCGTGAGAATCTTGCGAGGAGAAACGCCGAGGGACTTGGCGAATTGTTTGTGTGCGGTAGCGACCCGCTCACATACACTGTTCCAGCCCCCGCTCGTGGGACGCTCCGAGAGGAAAAAAGGCCTCCGTGCGCCTCTCTAGAGAGAGGAAGGATGCATGCTTGGATGAATGCGTATGATCTTTGTTGGATGCAAAAATGCAGGCATGCTGGCATGTAAGGAGAGGTGGTATTTCTTTGTGAAAGCAACAAGATTTTAGGCTAGGGCGAGGAATTTTTATCTTACAAAACGCTTGGGGATGTCGTGACCTTGTGGTCCCCCAAGAAGCACTTGACGTCACCGTGCGGACTCGGGACGCTCATCGTCATGGGGCTAATACCCGCGCGAGTTCAGGTGCACAGTTCGAGGATGTAGTGTCCTTGTGGCGCCGTCGAGTAACAAAAGATTTCCCCGCCGGAGCGAGGCTTCCTACTTGTGTGGGTAGAAGCTCCGCGGCCTTGTGGTCTGCCCAGCGAGAGCTCCATGAGACCCTCATGGAGGGAGGTCTTGGCGTCATTTTTACCGTGGCATCACGGGGTCCCCCTCGAGGGTGCGTCTCCATGGCCTTGTGGGGGCCATGGAACGAGCATGTAGTGAGAGCTGAGGCGTGCTCGCATGGAGAGCAGTGGCGAGCCTCCAGCTCTGGGGGGGTCTTCTGTGTGGTAGCCCCCGAGCCTCCAGCGCTCTGGGGGTCTTCTGGGTGGCTTCTCCTTTGCGAGAAGCAAGCAACCTCTTCTTGGGAGCCTCATCGAGGTGTACCACGTCGTCTTCATCAGCCGAGTGGGAGATGGCCACCTACTTGTAGGATCGCTCGACTGAGCGCGTTGCCTCCTCCACCTCTCTGTGGATGGTGATGGTGCCAGCAGGCCCGGGCAGCTTGGCGAGGTTGTACTCGTGGTGCGTCACGACCATGAACTTCGTGAGAGCTGGGTACCCGAGGATGGCATTGTAGGGGAGGGAGATGTGCGCGACGTCGAAGTCTATGGTATACTAGGCTATTGTTCCAAGTAGTGTGTAGCCATCCTTATTACCTTGATAGTGTATCAACCTTAAAATATTGTTAGTTGATTTCTTAGTTATGCTTGTAGATGAAGTTTATGTGATTGGAAAGTATAACTATGTTGTGATTGATTAACGTAAGGGGTTTATGAAATATAAGTGTGGCATGGTAGGGGACCATTTACATGGTTGAACCTATGAAAATGTCACATGAATAGAATGGTAGGGGACCACTTTCATGGTTGTATCTATGAAAATGCACTTATCTCTAGCATGGTATGGGGCCGCATAAGTGGTTGAACCTATGCATATGCTCTTATCTATGGCATGATAGGGGACCATTCACATGGTTGTACCTATGAATATGTCAACATTTCTCTAGATGACTTATGGTTCATTGGTTTCTATCAACGGTACCGTCTTAATTCAAAACGGTTCACTCATTTTATGAAAATATAGGAGAAAACTTTCTCTATGCAAACTTAGCCAAAAACTCCGCTCAGCGAAATATTCATGTAGTTCTAGTCTTGCCATTTTATATCCACCATAGTGTTACTTGCCAACACATTAAATTGTATTGACTCCCTTGTGGCTGCATATTCCATCCTGCAGATGATCTGAAGACGAGTGAGGATTTTGTTTAGGATCTCAAGTCCACCGCCGACATGTATTGCTGTGGCTCGTGAAGAAGATAGGGCTCAATGTTGTTGTATGTTTTCCTAGGTAATACTTTTTATCCTGCTAGGCTTCTAAGACTATGCAAATTGTAATGTTATTTTTTAAATACTAGATCATGCGATGTAATAGAATTTTGACGCATTTGCATGATATTTCATTTTGTAATGTGGTGCTAGTAATTGATCCAGGGACTAGCACAATAATAGAGGTGTTCTTGCATTACTTAAATGTGGGAACAGCTACACACTAGTTTTCCTAGATTTACTAGGATGTGAAACAATATTAGAAGCATCTTCACAGAAGATAATGTGTCCATCTTCTACACTTTCGGTGACAAGGTCCTTTACTATTGCTACTGTAGGTTCAACAATTATTTGTTCATCGGGTTCTATTTCTTTGTACTTTTATTAATCAGACTAGTTATAATAGAATGTTCCTTTACCTTAACGGGGAAAGGCATTTTCTCAATATAAGGTTCAGGCACAACAAGATTAACAGTATGAAATTCTATATTTCTAGCAGGAACACAATTCACAATATCTTTATAAGGTGCATGGTACTGTTCAACTCATTTTTGGGAATATCAAGATAGGAGGCAAAAGCCTTAAAATAGTTTGCAAAAAATTGTGAGTCAAGACTGTAAACATCACTAACATTATGAAAATCATCGGTTCCCATAAAAGATTTAATGCATTCATAATCATAATTTATACCTCACTTTCTACCTTTGTCATTCTCCTATCCTTCAGTATTTTCCTGAATACGATCAAGAAGATCCCATTTATCTTCTCCTTTCATACGTGTAAATGATCGAGAACAATAAGCATCCAATAAATCCTTATCATGAGAGAAAGCCTTGCATAGAAAATATTAATAACAATATTACCGTTGAGCTCATGAATGGGACATCTGAGCATTAGTAACTTCAGTCTCCCCCACGCTTGGGCAATACTCTCTCCATCATGAGGCCATAAATTATATATTTGATTCCAATCCTTATGAACCTCACTAGGAGGATAAAATTTAGAATAAAAGATAGGTACAATTTCCTCCCATCCAATAGATCGACCATTCTTCAGCATCTTATACCATTCAGCAGCTCTGCCCTTCAGTGATAAAGAGAATAGCTTCCTCTTAACTTGGTTCATTGAAATATATGCACACCTGAAAAACTTGCATAATTCATGTATAAAGAGTAAATGATCATGAGAATTGACAGTTCCATCTCCAAAATAGCAGTTATCCATAACACTTTCAACAATTTTCATAGGTATTTTAAAAGGATCTAATTGAGCAGATGACGGGTCATCTACTATCGTAGCAGTGGCAGTAGTAATCCAAATAGGGAATCAGATGGAGATCTCTCCATAATGAAATAATGCAGCAGACAGAAATAAAAATACCAGTCACAGTAAAGGTTTACTTACCAAGTCTACTTACAAATAACGCTTCACTCCTCGGCAACGACGCCAGAAAATAGTCTTAATGACCCACAAGTATAGGGGTTGTATCATAATACTTTCGATAAATAAGAGTGTCGAACCCAACGAGGAGAAGAAGGTGTTGACAAACAGGTTGCATAAAGGATTCACTCTAAATACTAGCAAACATGTTTCCTGGTTTTTTTTTGATACTGCACATAAATAAAGTAGAGTAAATAAAAGACAGTAATAATAATTGCACCAAGTGGCCCAATCCTGTCTAGAGAAAAGTAGAAGACGATTGGTTTACTTATGATGACCAAACATTCTTGAGGACACACGGGAATTTCGTCAAGTCCTTTCGCTTCCTACAGCTAATTAAATTTTTTTGATAGTTGTTGTGTGGGTAAACCTATGCTAATGCACTGCCCTTACTTGGACTAATACATACTTGTGATTATACCCCTTTCAAGCATTGGCAACTACAAGAAAGTAATTAAGATAAATTTAACCACAGCCTTAAACTCCAGGATCCAGCACTCCCTCGTGTATCGGTTTGCTAACGGGGGTTTAGGTTTCTATCACTCCGGGAAGCCCACCATTAGTATACGAATACACAATGTATTCCTCTTGGGCCATAAAGTTGAAGTGTCATGTAGTCTACATTCACATGACACCACTAGAGGAATAACACCACAACTTAAATATCAAACCATTAAATATTACTCAACATAATTCCACTACTAACATCTTGACTTCTCCCATGTCCTCAAGAACTAAACGAACTACTCACAAGACATCATATGGATTATGATCAGATGTGATATAATGATAAATAAAAATCTGGTCATAAAGTGCAAACACCGATACATCTCATAAGCATCAACTACAAACAAGTAATTCACAGAGAGAGAGATAGAGATCTAGTGTAAAACAACGATATAGAACCCTAATTGTGACAGCAGAATGGGGGTGGATGGTGAGGATGATGGTGCTGGTGGTGATGATGACGACTATGATCTTGATGATGCCCATGCGATGACGGTGATGATGGTGATGATTTCCCCCCTCTGGGAAGGAATTTCCCCGACAGATTTCTCCCTACCGGAGAGCTTTTCTCTCTATGTTGTTTTCGCCTTGTGGAGGCGGCAGAATATTTCCTCGATCGATCTCCTAGTCTTAGGGTTTCGAGGGGGATGAAGTATGCGAAGGGGGATTGCCAGAGGTGGGCCAGGGCCTCCACACCACCTGGCGGAGCGACCAAGGTGGGGAGGGGGACCACATGGTGTGGCCCCTGGTGGCCCCTCTCTGGCTAGCTCCGGCATCTGGCAAAATAGGAACTCTCCGATGTCTTTCTTTCCTTTCTGATCTTCAGAAATATGGTATCTTGACAGGTCCTTTTTCTAGCAGAATTATGGTTCCAGCAGCTAATTCTTCAATAAGCATAACATGCAAAATAGATGAAATAACATAAGTATCAACTCTAAATATGAAATATATCAATGAACAACAGTAAATTATGATATAAAATAGTGATGCAAATTGGACGTATCACACAACACATTACTGTTTTAATCCATTCATTAGCAAAGCCTAAGTTTGTTAAGTAGCCATGAAGATATTCCCATTCTATCCGGTCATAAGCCTTCATCAGATCAATCTTCATGGCAAAAAGAGCATTTGTTCTTCTGTTTCCTAATAGTATGCGAGCTCTCGAAGTCAACGAGGGCACCGTCAGTGATCAGACGACCTGGAACAAACACACTTTATAACTTGAGACAATGTCAGTCAGGAGAAGCTTCAGCTGGTTAGCCACTACTTTTGAAGAGATCTTGTATAAGACATTACACAAACTAATGAGACGAAATTTAGACAGATGTTTTGCATTTGATATCTTCAAAAAGAGGACAATGATCGAATCACAAAAACCTTCTGGAATTTTAGCACCACCCAAAAAAACCCGAACAGCTGCGTAGACATCGTGTTGCACTAACTCCCAATGAGTTTGATAAAATAGTGCTGGAAAACCATCTGGTCAGGAGCTTTGGTCAGACCCATCTGGAACAAAGCTTATTCGATCTCAACATCAGAGTATTGTTTTCCTAGATTAGCATTCACATAATCAACTTTCAACGTTATGGCAGCAAGCACCTCCTCCATCGACAAGAAAGACCGAGCTGTGAACAAGTCCTCATAGAAATTATGCACCATACTCTTTATTTCGGACTGATCATTACAAACAGCGCCATTGTCCCCAACAAGAGCACTGATTCGTTTCGTCTATTTCCGAGCCGACGCCTTCGCATGGAAGAAAGCAGTGTTGTGGTCTCCCTCTCGGAACCACTCCACTCGAGATTGTTGGCGGGCCATGATTTATTCCCGCTCGAACAACTCACAAAGATGCATTTCCACCTTCTTATCTTCCGCTATGATCACTGGACTCACATTAGATAATCGAAGAGAGCAGAGTTTCCTTTCCAGCCTTAGGCAAACGTGGCCTTGCTCCTGCCTTTTAGTGAGCTTTCCAAGCGACCCAAGTTGGCCCAGGTGGACTGAAGAGAGCACGACCCATGAAAATTTTCTCGCCATGCGGATTCTACCACTCCACAGTAATATTCAGACCGTCGCCACACTTCTTCGTACTTAGAAGAGGTCTGCACTAGAATTTTGGGCCCATTAGACAAACATCCATCAAGATGAATCAACACGTCATAGTGATCATACGATGTGGTGATAATATTTTCAACATTACACTCCCAAATTTTTCAAAGAAGGCACTATTATCCACAACACGGTCAAGATGAACGCACACATTGCATTGTGTATCATGTCGTGTTGACCATGTTAACTTTGGAACCCAAATCAGCCAGGCTGCAAACATCCAAGCAACCCCTGAAAAGCTCCATCTTAGCATCAGATGTTTCCCTCGTCCCATAGTGTTCATCACTACATATGACTTCATTGAAATATCCGCAACATATACAAGGACTGTTCCATTCTCGATGAAGCCGGCAAAGCATATCTCAGAATACGTGTCTCAGTTCACTTCTTGGTTCCCCATAGACAAAGTTAGCATGCCATGGACTCCCATCCTCACCAACCATTGTAATATAAATACAATGAGGATTGAAATCCCGGAGAGAGATAGAAAATGGGTGCTTCCAAAAGAGTGCAAGGCCGCCAATTTGGCCCTCGTAACTGACACCAAAAGAACCAGAACAGCCCAAGGACCACATGAAGTTCTTCGCTCTTGTATCCCACATCTTGGTTGCACACAAGAAGACGATCTCAGTCCGGAACGTCTTAACTAACCAGCGTAATTCACCTACTGTCACTTCTGACCACAAGCCATGATAGTTCCAGGAAAGTATACTCATTTCGTATTGCGGGACTGCGTAGCAGTCCCCGCCAGATATGCCTATCTGTTGGTCATTGTTCGCTGATACGTCTCAAACGTATCTTTAATTTTTTATGCTCCATGCTTTTTTCTTTATGTTATTGCATGTTTATTTATGTTTTCCTTTGTTTTACGGATGATTTCATATACTAAACTATTAAAAAGATGCCCAAAGCCAACTTCTGTTTTCTACCATTTTTGTATTTCAAAAACGCTCTGAAGAAAATATTCTCTAAATGTCCTAAAAATTTACGGGATTTATTTTTTGCCCAGAAGGAAGACGGGCTCCAAAGGAGAGCCGGAGAGGGGCCAGGGGGTGTCCAGGTGGACACCAGGGATGAGTCCACCCTAGGCCGCGCCTGGTGGCCCCCCACCACCCTAGTCACCGCCTCACGACTCCTCTCCGCCTATAAAATCACATTAATCCTAAAATTGTCGGGGACGGAGAAATTTTCTAGGAAATATATACAGAGGCTCCATCGCCTCGAAAGTCCAATATAGGGATCCTGGAGTCCTGCTCCGGCAGCCTTCCGGAGAGGGGATCGTCACCGGAGGCCTCTACATCGCCATGATTTCCTCCTAACATATGCGTGAGTAGTTCATGTCGGGACTATGGGTCCATAGCAATAGATATGTGGTCTTCTCTCTCCCTTGTGCCTCCATGTTTAGATCTTGTGAGCTTCCTAACATGATCAAGGTTGACTTTTAGACATAGATGTTGTCTGATGGCGGTATATTTACCTTGACGTAATGCCTGGAATATTAGAACACATGAACTATATTTTTTTCATAATAGTTTTGTCATATGCTCATGATTTGTCAATTGCCTAGCTGTAATTTGTTCACCCAACATGTTTATTGTTTGATGGAGATACACCATTAGTGAAACTATGGGCCCCGGTCCTATTTTCCTCATTGTTTACAACTTTGTTTACTTTATTTCTTCATCACTTGCTCGTTGTTCCATTTTCATTTATCTCCAACCATTCTATACAAGTAATTCTCTAGGTTTCAGCAAGACAGGAAGATCGACAACCTTCTCGGAAAGTTGGGAGCAAGAGAGGGTCTGTATTTTGTGTGCAGGTCCACGTTTGCTAAAGTGCCACACAACAACAAACCTACTGAGCTACTTTGAAGTCCTACTGGATTGATAACCACGGTTCCTTAACTGGGGGAAATTCGCTGCTGTCTAAATCATACCTTCCTCTTGGGTTTCCCAACGGTTGTGTGATTACACCATCAACGAAGCTTTTTTTGGCGCTGTTGCCGGGGACTTCAAGATTTTAGCTAGGGGGGCTACACACTTCTGCTTTCTCTCTTTTTTTTTGTTCTTGCTTACTTTTCTTTTTTTAGATTTGTTTCTCTTTCATCGAAAATCCAAAAAAACTAGCTCTCTAGTTTCTACTCTTTTTTCTTGCTTCTTGTTTTTGTTTGTTAGGCTTAATGGAAACAACAAAAATCTGAGAGATCTTTATAATATTTTTCTATAACTAGGACATGAAGTGTTTGAAGAGAGAATAAAAAAAACCTATGGAACTTTACTTGCATGGTGGTAGCAATGTTATTACATGAATTCTTTGAACACCTTATTTCTAATGCTATGGAAAAGTATAAGCAAGGGGAAGTCGGTTTTGATGAGCATGATATTCTTCTTGGAGGAGAAAATTTATCTTGATGTATGACGATTAAAATGATGAATATGATATTTTCAGTCCACCTACAATTGAGGAGAAAATTCATTCTGATTATGATAAGCCTCCTATTTATGATTATTACAATGACAGATATTTTGTTGAATTTTCTCCCACTACTATTAATGACTATTCTTATGTGGAGAGTAGTAATTCTTTTATGCATGTGGATCATGATTGCATTGCTTTATGTGATCTTGGTGCTAAATCCCAAAAAAATTATATGATATGCTTGATTTGAAGCCTATGGATGCTAGTATTTTTGGAATCCATAATTCCATCGTTAAGAGACATTTGGAAGGATTGATGATGTTCTTATTATTTCTAATGATAATTATGTTCTCGTTGATTTTCTTATTTTGCACATTGAATGCGATGCGTTTTGTCCTATTCTTTTGGGAAGACCTTTTCTCTGCACCGTTCGTGACGTGATTGCTATGAAAGATGGGATTATAAATTTTAGTTTCCCTCAAGAAGGGCATGGAAAATTTCCCTAGAAAGAGAATGAAGTTAACTTTTGAGTCCATTGTGAGGGCTATCTATGATTCTATTGATAATACTTGATTCTTGCTCTTTGCCTAGCTAAAAGGCATTAAAGAGAAGCGCTTATGGGAGGCAACCCACTTCGTTTTCTCTTGTTTACTTTATGTTTTCTTTTGTTTTATTTGTCTTGTTGTGATTCTTTGAAGTATTTACACCTGATAACAACCTCTATTTATCATTTTATTTCGTTTTTGTGCCAAGAATAACCTCTATTTGAGAGAGAGTGCAACTTGCTATTTTCTGTCTAGATTTTTGCCCCTCACCAAAAAATTCGTATCTCTCGGCAATTGTGCAATAAAATCCTGAAGACAATCGGGAAGTTGCCCCAGGTTGTTATCTTAATTAGTAGACCACTTCTTTTATTTGAGTTTCAGAAGCGCCTCGAAAAAGATCATCTTTACAGTCAGTTCTGTTTTGGCAGATTTCTGCCCTTGATTGCATTTGCCTCTTTATATTTACCTTTTTGTGTTCTATTTGGGAGAGGGCTTTAAAATAATTTTTGTGTCTTGTGGTGAAACTGAACCAAGTGGATTTATATATTTGATGCACTAACCCCTCTAATGAAGATTGTGAGAATTTTTGTGTGAAGGAATGTTTTAAAGTGTAAGGAGAGGAGGATTATATGAGAAGATGCAGGATGGACAAAAGCTCAAGCTTGGGTATGCCCATGTCAACCCCAAGAAATATCCAATAAGTACATGCGTGAAAGCTTGGGGATTCCCAAGGCATCCCCTTCTTCATCAAAAAAATTATCAGATCATCTTTCAAGACAATATATTTTTATTGCCTCACATATTATGTGTTATTCTTGGTGCGTATTTTTATATTTCTTTCATTTTTGTTTTATTTTCTTTCTTGTTATAATTGTTTGAATCCTAGCATTCTTTGTTGGAGAGAAACACACTTCGTTATTATTTCCTTGAACACTCTGGTTTTCACTCTTATTGCTTTGTGAGTGTTCAGTTTTTTCTGCTACTGTTATTAGCTCTTGTTTTCCTTGCTTATTTTGTTTAGATATTTTTTGGTTGCTATATTTAGATGTGATTAGCTCTCTGTTCTAATATTGAATAATTTTTTAGAGAGTTTTTTCAAGTTCCTTGGTGATTGATTGGACTGAAAATTTTCATGCATGTGGTAGTGGTATGAGAAGAAACTGCACAATCTTGTAGATCTTTAAACTGATTCACTAGAATTATTGCTAGAGTTTTGATAATATTAATGTGATTAATAGTTAAAGTTTCTGGTCTAGTAAAGTTAAAAACTTTATTGTTTGGTTAAAAAGGTTTAAACCGTGCCACACTCGAATAATCAGTTGATAGCACAGTTTTATTTGACTTTCATCGTGGATGCAAACCGTGCTAGTTTTTCTTACATGCTAAGGTCGGGGTAGCTAACAGTGACTTGTCACTTCCACGGACCCTCTTGGAGTGATATTCATTTTCCATGCAAGATCATATGCTAGTTGCAATCTCTAAACTTGTGAGATTTTTTAATTATAGTTAAGTTGTGGTTTATTGGCACTTCCACTAACCATATTTGCTACCCTCTTCGGTGTTGTGCATTGCCATTTCTCACATTAAAGTAGGTGCATACTTCTCCAGTACATCCAAACCCCGTGGGAGGACTTCATCATGTTCTCCTACACATAGGCCATATATCTTCCTGAAAACAGCCACCATACCTACCTACCATGACAATTCCATAACCGTTCCGAGATATATTATCATGCAACATCCGTATACATTATGTTACTTGATGATATGCTTCATTATGATTTCGTTATATTTAGTTTGATACATCATATAGATTTCATTATGAGCTATGAGTACTAAAAGTGTGATGATTCATTGTAATATAGAATGTTGCCCCTACCGGTGAGGATTTAAAAGAGTCAAAAGAGATCACCGATTCCAAAGTGGCCACAAGAAAAGATCCTAAACATGACAAATGAGAGAAAAATATAAAATATCCACATATGCCACTAAAAAAAAGTAAAAACATATATAAAACGAGAGAGGGGGAGCATTACTATTCTTTATTGCACACTTGTGCATATGCTAGCACCATTACGTCAGTTTAGAGAGAGTTTTCATATTATTAGTTGCATAAATATGTGGGGATCTTTACATTATAGAACTTGGCTTGTATATTCCAATGATGAGACTTCTCAAAAGTGATCTAGGTCTTCATGAGCAATCAAGTTGGATGCACCCCCGCTTGTTTGATTGTAGAGCTTTCATACACTTATAGCTCTATGTGCATCCGTTGTGTGGCAATCCCTACTCCTTGCATAACTTCGATTATAAGACTTTCTCTTGTCTAGTGATCACTTTCAGCCGTGTGAGACTTTCTTCCATTTACCATCCAAACCCCCAATAATGTTCTCTTAGCCATAACATCCTGGTGCCAAGAACCAAAGCTAAATGCCCACTCTTCTAAAGTGCGTGAATAATACAATGATCTTCTACTTTTTGGTATCACTTGGCTTGATCCTGACAAAAAAAAATACTAGGGGTGTTTGAGGTTTTGAATGATTTTATTACCGTTCTTGACGCTTAAATTATATGTAATATACTTTGCACAGATGATGGTCGTTTAGTATGTATTCATAAATGGTTTTTACTTGCATAGTCCGAATAGTTTAGACTTTACTCATTTCGTGCCAACTATAGATTTAGGCTTTTATTCATTTGATCCTAGTTTGCATGCTTTACATTACTACTTGATCAATACTGTGTTGGTAGCATGTCACCTCAAAAAATACTTTGTTATCACTTACGTACTCGAGGACGAGCAGGAGTTAAGCTTGGGAATGCTGATACGTCTCAAACGTATCTATGATCTTTATGCTACATGCTTGTTTTCTTTATGTTATTGCATATTTTATGTTTTCCTTCATTTTCTAGATGATTTCATGGACGAACCTATTAACAAGATGGATAGATAAAGTTTCTGTTGTTTTTGTATTTCAAAAAATCTCTAAATATAATATTCACTAAATGTCCTGAAAATTTGCGGAATTTATTTTATTTTTCCTGGAACGAAGACAGAGTCCAAAGGAGAGCCGGAGAGGGGCCAGGGGGTGGCTAGGTTGGCACCAGGCACGGGTCCACCCTAGGCCCCGCTTGGTGGCCCTCTACCACCCTGGGCACTACCTCGCGCTGCCTCTTCGCCTATAAAATCACAATAAACCTAAAAACGTCGGGGACGAAGAAATTTTCCATGAAACAGATACAGAGGCGTCGTCACCTCAAAAGTCCAATCTAGAGCTTCTAGAGTCCTGCTCTGGCACCCTGCCAAAGAGGGGGTCGTCACTGGAGGCCTCTACATCGCCATGATTTCCTTTAGACAGATGTGTGAGTAGTTCATCTCGGGACTACGGGTGCATAGCAGTTGCTATATGGTGTTCTCTCTCCCTTGTGCCTCCATGTTTAGATCTTGTGAGCTGCCTAACATCACCAAGATCACCTTTATGTAATTGCTACTTGTTTTGTTTGCTGGAATCCAATGAACCACTGAAATTATGATCACTTTGTTCATATCTTTTTGTGTGCTTCACTTATATCTTTAGAGTGTTTTAATGTCTTGCAATGCTCTCTGGTGTGTATGATTTCCTTGGCCAAGTTATGGCATGGACCTCCAAGAGAGGGTTTATATGCTATATAGTGTGTTCATGCCTCCTTTTCATCTGGGCTCGAGTGACAGAAACGTGTAAAGTGGAGGATGTGTTGTTTCCACTAGGGAGAAAACATCGGTGTTCTTGTCTACAGATGGTAATTATTTCTTACATTAAGTATTCTATTATTGTGTTTGTCTGTTGCACACAATCAATCACTTCGTTGCTGCAACTTAATACTAGCGAGATTTGATGGATTTCTATCTCAAGGTCAACTTTTAGAAATAGAAGCTATTGGATGGAGGTCTATTTACCTTGACGTAATGCCTACAATGTTAGAACCCGTGAACTATAATTTTTCATAATAGTATTGTCGTGCGCTCATGATTTGTTAATTGGCCAGCTGTAATTTTCTCACCCAACATGTTTAATGATTCATGGAGGTACACCACTAGTGAAACTGTGCGCCCCGGTCCTATTTTACTCAATGTTTAAAACCTTGTTTATTTGCTTTCTTCATCATTTGCTCGTTGTTCCGTTTTAATTTAATATGTTGGGAATATGCCCTAGAGGCAATCATGTATGATGTATTCCCAATGTATTCGTAAAGCTATTAAGTTGTCCTTGTTTTGAACATCTGATATATGTCATGGAATATGTGATTCGATTGTGGAACTATGTATTCATGTTGTTCATGCAAAATTGTCCATGGTCATTAAGGTTGTGCTGGACACACACCCTAGACTAATGTGAGTGTTGGCTGATGACACAGTTCCACTTGTCATGGGCATGGCGATGCCATTCCAACGTTCACAGACTTGGCTAAAGAGTTTAGCAAGTCGGACTAACCCATATTGAGATGCAACATGTAAGTCGTCATTTGCATGTCTCAATCAATGTAATCTTTAGACCTGAGGTCGTCACACAATCCGAGTTCTGGATCACCGACTTAGATTCTGTCAAACGTTGTTCAGTGACAAGGCAGTTATAAAGGCAGAGTTCGGATCAAATGAGAAGCAAGCTGCGTGATGTGCATAATCAAGATGGGATTTTGCCCCTCCGAATGGAGAGATATTATTTGGGCCCTCTCGAGTGATATGATTCTGGAAGCATGGCCATGCGCAACTCGGTTAAGTGTTAACTGAGTCTGTTGACTAAGAGTTAGTCAGATGAATCATATATTAGAGACCGAGAAGAGAGTTGAGCTATTAAGGGATGACGATAAATCTCTTATAGTTCGACAAGGTATATCGTGAGGAAAAAGGGACTAAGATGAAAGTCACATTGGAAGGTATGTCTTCATGACTCAATGGGACTTGGGAGTCGGCACGTTCTGCTAGGAGCCGCTACCGATTGATCGATTGGGAGTCGGACTCCAATCGTGTCCAAGTCGCCATGAGCCTGCAGGGTCACACACTTAAGAGCGGGAGAAAATTTATTGGTCGGGTTGGACCCGAACCGGAAATGGACTGAGTTTGTGAGTCGGACTCACATAGGGAATGGGCCACAAGTGTTGTGAAGCCCATTACCATTCACTATATAAAGAGGGGCGCAGGTTGCCCAGCGGGCACGTTACTCCACCCCATGCGTTGGGAACCCGAGCCCCACTCAGTCCAGCCGTCGCACCGGACCTAGCAGTCCTCCATCGGAGCTCCTCCTCGTACGTGTGGATACCGGCAGAGGTGCTGTACGTTCAGCACTTCGACGTTTGTGGGATTGGATCGGCTGGATCGGATCGTGGGACTACACTGCATCGACGTGCTTCATCGATAATCCGCAACCGCGCGTCTAGTGGTAATCCTCGTGGCCTTCTACCTTGGCGAGATCTTGGAAGTACCGCATAGATTTTTTTTCCGTTTATCTCTACGTGTTCCAACAGTGGTATCAGAGCGGTGGCTTATGGTTTTAGGCCCGAGATCCGCACATATGTGATATGTAGTTAGCGTTAGATGTGATCTAATTGCCGTTTTGGTGGTCGTTCTATGAGATAGATCGGTTTTGTACAAGGTTGATTGGATCAATCGTACTCGGGGTTAATGAATGATCTGGTTTCTGTGATCGTACTGCTAAGGTCGTGGAACAACTTACCCCTACCGGTCGGTTTCCTCCATCGGGGTATATCGTGACACATAAATCCAGTTGTGGTGATCAAAGATCAAAGAGGTTGATCGAATCGGAATACGGATCAGATTTGGGTAAAATCGTTTTATCCCATGAAGAAATCCATGTTGGACCGCCGGCTTCGCCATGTCGTAGCGCCTTAGATGTCGTTACGAGTTTCACAACGCCGGTAGATATCGTTTCTATGCATAACTTGTTTTTGCAGGAAGTTGTGAATGGTATGGCTTATATGCATGTGATGTGTGTAATCCATACATGATCTTCGTATCATGTTTTTGTCAGCCGGCTGGAGCCTATGCTGTCATTTTATTGTATAAACGACCTTCGTGTCGGATTCTCTATGTAATTTTTTCATTTACTAGCTAGTGTAGCTTGTTGGAAAACCCGGAAGACATGCAAGTCGATGTACAAGTGGGCTACATGGAGTAAGATGGCACGTGACAAGAGTTGGCACGAGTCGACTTACAAGCTTTGTGGAGATGGAGATCACCATGAAGAGAGCCATACCATTTCACATTATAATTGCTTATTTGTGTTATTGTTATGTATCTTTTTAGCTCTATTTAGATAGTTGGTAGATTCTTTAATCCCTCAAAGAAGGTCTAGTCGGTCGCCCCGCCAGTGTTGCACCATCACAAGTCGGACATTCTTGGTAGTGGGCTCATAAAATTGAGGTGCTACCAATTCTTTCCGATTAGGTGGGTTTGAGTCAGACTCTTACAGCGGAAGCACTTGGTAATATAGACGAGTCCATCACAACGGTTGTGGGGCTCGGGGCGAGGTAGGTTGGGAGCCGGGGCATGTGATTCCACCGAACTAACAGGAGTCGTATTGGATACGATTGGCAAGGTGTTGCCTACCTAGATCACTTGACGGCTAGCGGTGATGCTAAAGCTCACTAGTCTACTTGCTTATTTAGTATCTTGAATCACTTAGCAACTATCGGAGGGGTGTTGGTTCTAGTGGGAGCATAAGTATTAAAGCGTTTAATATGCCTGCTCTTTTATGAATACATGTCTGAAGTGTTTTGCATATTTTGTGTTGTAGATCAATGGCACCTAGCAACCTTCCTCAGTTGCCCACTTTTGCGTTGAGGTCAATCCTAGAGAAAGATAAGCTTAATGGAACTAATTTCACCAACTGGTACCGTAATCTGAGGATAGTCCTCAAGCATGACAAGAAAGAACATGTTCTAGAATCTCCACTTACAAATGAGCCTGATGATCATGCGGTAAGCTCAAAGACGGTGATCCACTGAGTCCGCATGTAATCAAGATGACTGGTTACGTGCAGTCTCTAGATCGGCTGGGCTTCCCAATTAACGAAGAGTTCGCTACTGATATAATTCTGAATTCTCTTCCTAGTGTGTATGGTTCGTTCATTGCGAACTACCACATGCATGGTATGGATAAGAAGATCACTGAATTACATGGGATGCTCAAAACGGCAGAGGCTGACCTCAAGAAAGGTGCCAGTCAAGTGTTGATGGTGCAGAATAAGTCTTAGTTCAAGAAGAGTTCTTGGACTAAGAAGAAGAAGGATAAGTCAGGAGGTAGCGCCCATGGCCCTATCCAGAGTGCTTCTTCAAAGACTAAGCCATCTCCTACAGCCGGAGCCAACCGCTTCTATTGCAAGCAGGAAGGTCACTAGAAGAGGAACTGCACCAAGTTTTTGGCTGACAGAGCCAAGAGTGGAGGTGTGACTTCCAACTAAGGTATGCTTGTGTGCAATGTTATAGACATTTATCTTGCGGGTGCACCTAACAGTTCTTGGGTATATGATACCGGATCAGTTATTCACATCTGCAACTCGTTGCAGGGACTGGTAAGATTTAGGAGCATGGCAAGAGGAGAGGTTGATATTCGGGTCGGCAACAAGGAGAGAGTCGCTGCGTTGGAAGTCGGCACAATGCAACTTCATTTACCTTCAGGATTTTTAATGGAGCTGAATAATTTTTATTATGTCCAGTGCTTAGTCGAAACATTATTTCTGCCTCATGTTTGATGAGACAAGGTTATGAGTCGAATATTAAGAATAATGGTTGTTTTTTATATTTGAAAGATATGTTTCATGGCTTTGCACCCGTTCACAACGGGTTATTTATTTTGAATCTTGATAGTGAATCGGTCTATAACATAAATGTGAAAAGGTTGAAACCAAATGATCTGAATATGACTTACTTTTGGCACTGTCGGCTTGGTCATATAAGTTGGAAGCGCATGAAGAAGCTCCATGATGATGGAATTTTAACTTCGTTCGACTTAGAGTCATTCGAGACATGCGAATCATGCATACTAGGCAAAATGACCAAGACACCTTTTGCAAGGAGTTGTGAAAGGGCGTCCGACTTGTTGGAAGTAATACATAGTGATGTATGTGGTCCAATGAGCACGACAACCAGATGTGGTTATGAGTTCTTGATTACCTTCACTGATGATTTGAGTAGGTATGGATATATCTATTTAATGAAATACAAGTCGGAAGCCTTTGAGAAATTCAAGGAATTCCAGAGTGAAGTACAAAATTAGCTGGGCAAGAAAATAAAGTTTCTACGGTCGGACCGTGGAGGCGAGTACATGAGCCATGAGTTTGATGACCATCTAAATAGTTGTGGAATAGTTCCTCAACTCACTCCGCCGGGTACACCGCAGAGAAACGACACATCAGAACGGAGAAATCGGACCCTGTTGGACATGGTACGATCAATTATGAGTCGAACAGATCTACCTTTATCATTTTGGGGTTATTGTCTAGAAACTGCAGCGTTCATACTAAACAGAGTGCCATCAAAGTAAGTAGAGAAGACACCGCATGAGATGTGGATTGGCAAAAGGCCAAGTTTGTCTTTTCTTAAGATTTGGGGTTGTGAAGCATTTGTCAAGCGACTTCAGTCGGACAAGCTCATGCCCAAGTCGGATAAGTGTATTTTTGTGGGGTATCCGAGGGAAACCATGGGGTACTACTTCTACAACCGGGAAGAGGGCAAAGTGTTTGTCGCTCGGAATTGTGTCTTCCTTGAGAAAGAGTTTCTCAATCGGGGAGTTAGTGGGAGCACAGTGCAACTTGAAGAAATTCGAGAGGAACCGTCTAGGGGCGAATCGGCAAGGGCCTTGGAGGCTGAGCCGGTCGTGGTACCTACGCCGGTAACAACACCTGCACCACGGAGATCTTCCAGATTACAAAATGCTCGTGATGTTTTACTGTTAGACAGTAATGAGCCGGCAACTTATTCGGATGCGATGGTGGGATCTGATTCCGAGTCATGGCTTGGAGCCATGAGATCCGAGTTAAAGTCCATGGATGAAAACTAAGTTTGGAATTTGGTTGATCTGCCTGACGGTGCAAGACCCGTCGAGTGCAAATGGGTCTTTAAGAAGAAAACTGATATGGATGGAAATATTTCCGTCTATAAAGAACGACTTGTCGCGAAGGGGTTCCGACAGGTTCAAGGAGTCGACTACGACGAGACCTTCTCGCCTGTAGCGATGCTTAAGTCAGTTTGGATCATGTTAGCCATAACAGCCTATTTCGACTATGAGATATGACAGATGGATGTCAAGACGGCTTTCCTTAATGGAAATTTAACTGAGGACGTGTATATGATACAACCTGAAGGTTTTGTCGATCCAGCTAACGCTGACAAGGTATGCAAACTTCAGAAATCCATTTATGGGTTGAAGCAAGCATCTCGGAGTTGGAACATTAGCTTTGATGAGGTAGTCAAATCGTTTGGCTTCATCAAGAGCGATCATGATTCTTGTTTATACAAGAAGTTTAGTGGGAGCAAAGTAAATTTTCTAATCTTATATGTGGATGACATATTACTGATGGGAAATGATATCATGATGTTGCAAGAAACTAAAGAATCATTGGAAAGGAGTTTCTCAATGAAGGATTTGGGTGAGGCGACTTACATACTGGGAATCAGGATATATAGAGATTGATCAAGGCGGCTCATTGGATTGAGCCAGAGTACATATCTGGACAAAGTTTTGAAGAAATTCAAAATGGAAGAGTCTAAGAAGGGATTCTTACCGTTGTCTCATGGTTAAAAACTTAGCAAGACTCATTGTCCTTCGACGACTGATGAGCGAAGTCGGATGAGTGTGATCTCGTATTCTTCGGCAATCGGATCCATCATGTATGCCATGATTTATACTAGGCCAGATGTTTCCTATGCTCTAAGTGTAACGAGCAGATACCAAGCTGACCCTAGCGAAGCCCACTGGGCAGCGGTTAATAACATCCTTAAGTACTTGAGAAGGACTAAGGAAATGTTCCTAGTTTATGGAGGTGATGAGGAATTCAGTGTAAAGGGTTACACTGATGCGAGTTTTCTCACCGACTCAGATGATTCTCGTTCGCAATCTGGATACGTGTTCGTAATGAACGGAGGAGCAGTGAGCTGGAAGAGTTCCAAGCAAGATACTGTGTCTGCATCTACAACAGAGGCTGAGTATATTGCTGTCTCGGAGGCGGCAAAGGAAGCTGTTTGGATCAGGAACCTCCTGATAGATCTTCGTGTGGTTCAGGGCGCGTCCAATACATTGGACGTATATTGTGACAGTAATGGTGCTATCGCACAAGCCAAGGAACCTAGACAACACTAGAAGAACAAACATATACTCATGCGTTACCATCTCATTCGCCAGTTTGTCGAACAAGGTGATATCAAGTTATGCAAAGTACACACAGATGCAAACAATGCAGATCCGTTAACAAAGGCGACCCCAAGCCAAAGCATGAGGCGCACATGAGAGGTATGGGCATTAGATGCCGATGCATATGATGTCAGGATGATTGACTCTAGTGCAAGTGGGAGACTGTTGGGAATATGCCCTAGAGGCAATCATGTCTAATGTATTCCCAATGTATTCATAAAGTTATTAAGTTGTCCTTGTTTTGAACATCTGATATATGTCATTGAATTTGTGATTCGATTGTGGAACTATGTATTCATGTTTTGTTCATGCATAATTGTCCTTGGTCATTAAGGTTGTGCTGGACACACACCCTAGACTAATGTGAGTGTTGGCTGAGGACACGGTTCCACTTGTCATGGGCATGGCGATGCCATTCCAACGTTCACAGACTTGGCTAAAGAGTTTAGCAAGTCGGACTGATCGATATTGAGATGCAATGAGTAAGTCGTCATTTTCATGTCTCAATCAATGTAATCCTTAGACCTGAGGTTGTTGCACAATCCGAGTTGTGGATCACCGACTTAGGTTCTATCAAACGTTGTTCCGTGACAAGACAGAGTTCGGGTCGAATGAGAAGCAAACTGCATGATGTGGATAATCAAGATGTGATTTTGCCCCTCCGAATGGAGAGATATTCTCTGGACCCTCTCGAGTGATATGATTCCGGAAGCATGGCCATGCGCGACTCGGTTAAGTGTTAACTGAGTCTGTTGACTAAGAGTTAGTCAGATGAATCGTATATCACGGAACGAGAAGAGAGTTGAGCTATTAAGGGATGACGATAAATCGCCTATAGTTCGACAAGGTATATCGTGAGGCAAAATGGACTAAGATGAAATTCACATTGGAAGGTATGTCGTCATGACTCAATGGGACTTGGGAGTCGACACGTTCAACTAGGAGCCGCTACCGATTGATCGATTGGGAGTCGGACTCCAATCGTGTCCAAGTCGCCATGAGCCTGCAGAGTCGCACACTTAAGAGCGGGAGCAAATGTATTGGTCGGGTTGGACCCGAACAAGAAATGGACTAAGTTTGTGAGTCGGAGTCACAGAGGGAATGGGCCACAAGTGTTGTAAATCCTACTACCATTCGCTATATAAAGAGGGGTGCAGGTTGCCCAGCGGGCACGTTACTTCACCCCATGCGTTGGGAACCCGAGCCCCACTCAGTCCAGTCGTCGCACCGGACCTAGCAGTCCTCCGCCGGAGCTCCTCCTCGTACGTGTGGATATCGGCAGAGGTGATGTATGTTCAGCACTTCGACGTCCGTGGGATTGCATCGGCTGGATCGGATCGTGTGACTACACTGCATCGACGTGCTTCATCGATAAACTGCTACCGCGCGTCTAGTGGTAATCCTCGTGGCCTTCTACCTCGGCTAGATCTTGGAAGTACCGCGTAGAAAAAGTTTTCGTTTATCTCTACGCGTTCCAACATAATATTCTCTAACCATTCGATACAATTATTCTCTACTTTTCAAGAAGATGGGAAGATTGGCAATCTTCTCAGAAAGTTGGGAGCAAGAGAGGGTTTATGTTTTGTGTGCAGGTCCACGTTTGTTAAAGCGCCAGACAACAAGCAACCTACTGAGAGACTTCGAAGTCCTAATGGATTGATCACCATGTTTCCTTAACTAGAGGAAATTCATTGCTTTTTTTACATCATACCTCCTCTTGGGGTTTCCCAACGGTTGTCTGATTACACCAACAAGCATTAACTGTTTCTTATTTGAGTATGTACTTGTTGCATGATCCTCACAAGAATCAACTAGCAAATTATTAGACTCAAAAAATTCAGCAGTTGCAAGGGCAACTCGAAATCAACACCAATATCAATAGCACCCTCTTCAGATTTAGTAGGCCTTAACACACATTTCTCAAGTGGTGTTGCATGTTGTACTTGAGTAGGCTCCCTTTCTTGAAAAGTAACCTGAAAATCACAAGCAACAATACTAGGCACAATGGCATGCTCCTCCAATGTATGTGGTGGCGGTGTAGGTTGTACTATAGGCTCACTTTCTTCAAAAGCAACCTGCACATCACAAGAAACAACACTAGGAGTAGACATGATTACATTAGTAGAAACAACCTCACATGTATCCTTAAACTCTACAAATCCCATGACTATACGCTCAAATCCTTGCATCTCAAGGTTTTCAAGTCTTTGTTTTTCAAGGAATTGAGGATACAAAAATAATGGTTGACGTCTAACCTCCTGAATTTTTTTAAGCCATGCACGTATTATCCAATTTTTTTATTGTTCCAAACGAATTGTACATAAGGATAATGGCTATCAAAATTAACCTTATATCTTTTGCACCAATTTTGTCCGAACAAAAAATTCTTTTATCAGAAGCATCACTTTTATCAGTACCACTTTTAGTTTCACCATCATAAATAGATATACTATTAGGATCTTTAGCAGGTTCAGGAGATTCTACAATATTTTTATGTCTCTTATTATTTTTCTTAGAAGGAGAACTATTGTTTTTAGCTTGCTGAGAATCGTGTTCAATTCTTTTAGGATGTCCTTCAGGATACAAGGGGTCCTGAGTAGAAACACCACTCCTAGTAATTATTTCACAAACATGTTTATCTCTAGAAGCATTACTAGCATATCTTTTTGCACTTTAGTAAGTTGATCAATTTGAGTTTGAACCATATGAAAATGTTTAACAAGCATTTTAACATCATTAGAGGTTCTCTCAATAATACCATGAAAATTATCAATAGCTCTAGAGTTTTCCATAAGATGATTTTGCACTCTCATATTAAAGTTCTCTTGCTTAACAACATAATTATCAAATTCATCCAAGTATTGATCAGGCGGTTTAGAATAGGGAATATCTCTATTATCAAAGTATTGGAGAGAGTGTACCTCAACTGTTCAAGGATGAGGAATAGGCTTACATAATTCTTATATAGGAGGTGAATTCTTCACATTTTCAGATTTAATACCCATCTCTTCTTGGGTGTTGTTATTGGTGTTGGCTATGGTGTAGGTGTAGGCTCACGTATATTCCAATCATCGTTATTTTTTTACTATTTTAGCCATTAATTCCTCAGCTTCTTCTGGAGTTCTTTTCCTGAAAACACAACCAACACAACTATCCAGGTATGTTCTAGATTCAATAGCTAGTCCATTATAAAATATATCTAGGAGCTCATTTTTAAGTAATGGATACCCAGGGCTAGCTCTTATCAAAGAACAAAACCTTTTCGAAGATTCAAGCAATTTTTCTCCTCCAGTTTGCTCAAAGTTAAAGATGTCTCACACAACAACATGTTGGGCACTAGCAGGAAAATATTTTTGAAAGAAAGCATTAACCAAATCCATAGGATTAGTAATAGATCCAGGTGACAGATTGTTAAACCAAGTTTTAGCTTCATCTTTCAATGAGAAAGGGAAGATCTTGGTAACAAAATAAGTACGCAGTTTAGTATCATTAGAAAATAAACTACTCAAAGATGAAAGCTGATTCATGTGTTCCATAGCACTTTTACTTTAAGTTCCACAAAAAGGTTCCTTCTCAACATTAGATATGTAATATAAATCTAGAGATAAATCATAATCCTTATCTCTAATGTGTATGGGAGATATGGCAAACTTAGCATCAAGAGAAGATTTGTATTTCACATCATGTCTTGCAATAAGACTCTTAAGAGCACTTGCACCAGTAGTAGCACGAGCTTCTTCAATAAAATCATCATTAAGTTCAATATAGGTTTCATCAGGATCATCAATAGGATCGGGTGAATTAACAGGTGTAATAGCATTTTCAACAGAAATTCCAACATTTTCAATTTGTTTGGATTTAGCAATAGTAGCATCTAGGAAAGGACCTAGACAACCAGTATCATCAAGCATAGTAGAGGCATCATCAAAAGTATTAGAAACATTTTCAGACTCAGCAGAAGTAATAGTACGTGTAGCATGTGGTGGAGTAAGAAGCTTACTCATAACAGACGGTGAATCAAGAGCAAAAGAGGTGTTAAGAGTTGTACCTCTGCATGTAGTGGATGGTAATACATAGACTTTTCCATCACGAGTCTTGCCCATGATGAAAGGCTTGCAGAAAAAATATCACGATCAAGTGAGCAAATAAATAAAGTTATGCTCCCCGGAAACGGCGCCAGAAAATAGTCTTGATTACCCACAAGTATAGGGGATCGCAGCAGTCTTCGAGGGAAATAAAACCCAAATTTATTGATTCGACACAAGGGGATTCAAAGAATATTTATTAGCCTTAACAACCGAGTTGTCAATTCAGTTGCACCTGAAAGTAGACTTGCTCGCAATAATTTATGAGTGGTAACAGTTTTATAGGAGCAGTAGAAATAAAATAACTGCAGAAATAAAATAGTAAGATCAGTAGCAATCGCGGAAAACAACAGGATGAAAAGTACCGTAGGCATAGAGGGAATGGATGAATGGGCGTTGCATGGATAACATAGGTCATGTAACAATCTAAACATGGGCATTGCAGATACTAATAATAAAGCATCCAACTTCTAGGCAAACCATAGGCATGTGTTCAAATATAGTCATACATGATCGCAATGAGAAACTTGCACACCATCTTTTGTCCTACCAGCCCGTGGCAGAGGGGCCTCTAGGAAAACTACTGGTAATTAAGGTGCTCCTTTTAATAAAGCACTGGAGCAAATCATTAACACTCCATGAACACACGTGATCCTCACATCACTACCATCCCCTCCGGTTGTCCCAATTTCTGTCACTTTGGGGCCTCGGGTTCCGGACAATGACATGTGTAAACAACTTGCAGATATGATCGAGAAACATAATTATACTCATGAAACAATAACATGTTCAGATTTTTTATCATGCCACTCAGGCCCTAGTGACAAGAATTAAGCATAACAAGTTGCAACAATGGTAGAAAACACGAACAATGGATACTAGGGACTATGCCCTAACAATCTGGCATTATTACATGATCGATCTTATCCAATCCCTTCCATCCCTCTCAACCTACATCGGTCTTTACTCACACATGGACGGGGGAATAATGGATGGTTGATGGAGAAGAGGTGGCCGTGTCAATGGCGATGATCTTCTTCGAATCCCCGTCCCGGCAGGGCACCAGAACAGGAACTTTTGATCCTCGAATTGAGTTTCGAGGTGGCGGTGGTGCTCTTATGTTTTTGTGGAATATGACGAACCCCCTCGTGTTTTAGGTTTACGGAACATATGTAGTCGAAAGTTGACCCCGAGGGGGTGGAGGTGGGCCCCACACCAACTAGCGGCGCGGCCTAGGGGGCGCGCCCAGGGGTGGTAGGGGCCCCTCCTAGCCCCTCCCCAGGTTTCCTTCTGGCTCCCGGGGTCTTCTGATGATATGAGCTTAATGGGGTCTTTTCTGGGCAATTTCCCGAAAGTTGTTTTTTCTGCACAAAAACAAGACACCAAGGTAATTCTGCTGAAAACAGCGTTAGTCTATGCTAGTGGTATCCAAAACTCACAAGTTTAGAGGAATACAATAAGAAAAGTGTTCGAAAGAGGAGATACGTTTTGGACGTATCATGGGGCTTCAATTTTGACTTGGCCTTGTTGCAAGTGATGCAATGTTGCACAAACCAGTAAACATAACGTCTCATACGTGCCCAATAAAAATTGTCAGCCAACATAAGTAATGTTTTCTCATGTCCAAAGTGTCCCATTAATCCACCACTATGAGATTCGTGCAATAACATCAAACGCGGAGAACACTCGGGAATACATAATTTGTTAGCTCTAAACAGAAACCCATCATGTATATGATATTTTTCCCAAGCCTTCACATTAGAACATTAGCATATGGTGTAGAAAATTCTTTATCTTCAGCATATAGTGGTTTCAAACTCTCAAAGCCCAAAACTTGGACATCTAATTTGGTGAGTAACATGTTTTTTCTAGACAAAGCATCAACAACTACATTATCTAATCCTTTCTTGTGTTTAATAATGTATGGGCAAGATTCAATGAGTTCTACCCATTTAGCATGTCTCTTATTAAGATTGGATTGACTCTTTAAAAATCTTAATGCCTCATGATCAGAACGTATGATAAATTCTTTTTGGCCACAAATAATGTTTCCAAACCTCAAGAACTCTAACAAGTGCATACAATTATTTATTATAGACAGAATAATTCAATTTAGCACCATGCAATTTCTCAGAAAAATAAGCAATAGGTTTCTTATCTTGCATTTGCACACCTCCAATACATATCCCACTAGCATCACATTCAATTTCGAATTGTCTATTAAAATTAGGTAGCATCAATAATGGGGCTGAAATCAACTTATTTTTCAAAGTGTCAAAAGCAATATCTTGAGCAACACCCCCCCCCCCCCGCACACTCGAAATTCACACATTTATTAGTCAAATCGCTCAAAGGGGCAACAATAGTACTAAAGTCTTTCACAAATCTTCAATAAAATCCAGCAATACCATTAAAACTTCTTACTTGACTCACACTCATGGGAATTGGCCAATTTTTAATTGATTCAATTTTAGATTCATCCACTTCAATCCCATGTTTAGAAACACCATAACAGAGAAATATGGCCTTATCTTTGCAAAAAGTGCACTTCTCTAAATTCCCATACAATTTATTTTCTCTTAGCACATGCAAGACTTGTCTAATATGATCAATATCTTCATGTTCATTGTGGCTATATATGAGAATATCGTCAAAATAAACAACCACAAACTTGCCAATAAAATCTCTCAAAACATGGTTCATTAATCTCATGAAAGTAATAGGTACATGATGGCTAGGTTGAGACTCCAAGTGCAGAGTGTGTAGCTAGTGGCAAGCCTTCTTCCCCACGAGGGTGACTCGCGGGTTTATATCGAACTCTTGGGGAGCCAGTATTTCAGCAGTTGTCTTCCAAGCTTCCTCCAGGATCCTGCAAACAAGTAGAGAATTTTGTGCCCTCAACCTCACCAAGTGGTTTTCAAGCACAAGGTGTGAGACTTCTAAATTGCAATGCAAAACTGAAAGTAAATGTGCAATAATTAAACCTACTACTAAATGCAAATGAGAAAATAAATATTCAATGGATTGTTTTTGTATTTTTGTGATGCAAGTGGTGAAGGAGATAATGTAAATTCGAATTGCAGATGCAAGTAAAGTAAAGTGCAAGTAAAGTAAATTGCAGCAAAGTAACTAGAGTGTTTTCTTATATTTAAAATAGGACCGGGGTTCATGGTTTCACACTTGCATTCTCTCAAATAAAGTGGTAGACGGTGGACATAAAGAATTACATGTGAGATTACAATAACATGTTTAACATTGAGTACTTTCATATGGGCATCACGTCCTAGCATAGAGATCTCTACGGTCATATTGATCCCTCTTATACTCCACCAAGATGCTAAATAAATCATAACACCTCGATAATTAAGGAAAAACCAGAGTATAGCTTTAAGCAATGTGACATGAAGTTGAAGTAAGAACTTGCTAGATCTAGTCATGGAGATTGATTAGTGTCACTTCAAATCCCCGGTAACAAGGTACTCCTTTTTATCCCTAGTGAGGTAACTAAAAAAAGGTTTAACAAAACCTAAGTGGATCGCTGAACTTCTGTCACTTTCACAGCACTAGCCACCCCCCGTTACTCCAACTAATGCACCCATCACCCCACACACGCTCTCAAGAACTAGATTGATCAAAGCTAGCAAATAAGAACGGGGTACATAAGATACATCTACTCAAATAACTCAAGAGTGTAACATCCCAAGTCTGAAAAATAGCCTTTAGAATGTTTGCTCTCTGTTATTTTATGTTTTGCATCATGGCATCATGTTGGTTGCATTTGTTTTGTTTGTTTTCCATTTGTTTTCCAACTGTTTTCAGTTGTTTTCCTTTGTTTTCTATTTGAATTCCAAACCAAAAATTCAAACCTTTTGTTTCATCCTTGTGATGTTACAATTTCCAAAATGTTATTTCAAATGAAAACAACCAAATTGTTCCATTTTATTCCATGTTGATCAACTAATAAAATGGTGCCTTTATTTTCACTAATTAATTCCAAATTGGTTTTCAAATTCAAAGCAAAATCATCATCAACACCTCATTTGGAAATTGTCAAATATCAAACCATTCCAATAATTCTAATCCAACTAATAATAGGGTTCACCCTATTAAATGGTTGTTTCTATCAATTAACAACATATTCCAATTCAAGTCAAATATTTTTCAAACAAAACCAATTTGAAATTATAAAAATAATAACCAAAACTTTCTCTCATCCCTTGCTTTCCAATTAATTCTTTTGGGTCACTTTATTAAGAGGGTGATTTCATTAATCATTTCAACTCTTAAAAATCATCTAAATTTGGTTTATTTCCAAACATCACAAAAACTCAAATAATTTTGAAGTCCAAACTTGGTAGTTGGTGGTATTTGACATGTTAATCTCACCCTAATATTTTCTATGAAATTGCTAACACCAAAACCCTCCAACTTTCCCTTTCTCTTTTGTTACAAAAAAAAAACTGCAGATCAAAAATAAATAAAAGGAGAGGAGAGGCACCAGCCAGCCCACCTTTCTTTCCTACCCCGAAGCCCAGCCCAGTTCCCTGTTTTTTGGCCCGATACCCCCTTCAACGTTGTCTTCTTCCTCGGTGACGTCAACTCTGTACGAACAGAGAAACAGCCACCGCTCGATCCCTCCTCCTCCACTGGATGCGTCGCCGTACGAGCCCGGAGACCGCTATATCTAACCTACTCCCTCGAACCCTAGCTACCCTAGTTCTTCCCCACCGCCGCCATCCCTCTCTCCCCCTCGATCTCATCTCCAAGTTGCTATTTTCTTCGTTGTCTGAACCTCGACACCCCTCGTCGCCGTCAGTACCCACCGTCACCATCCGGTCGCCATCCACCTCGAGGGGCTCCGCTCCCCGGGAATGGAAACGGCGCATTCCCGGGAGTCGCCCCGTCCCCTCGCCTCGAGCTGGGATCGACCGAGGCGACCGCGCCGTGCCGGAGAAGTCCGCCGGTCGCCACCTGCTCCTGCCCGCCTCCTCCTCCCTTCTGTCCGTGGAGGACACCTAGGTGAGCAGCCCGATCGAGGCCTCCTCCTCTCCCCCCTCGCTCGCCTCCTCCCTCTCCCTTGGCTCCACCCCACACCGCGCCGCCCCCTCCGGCCACCGCGGCCATGAACCACGAGGGCCGCTGCATCGCTGCCCTGATCGAGCTCTGTACCTGTTCGTGTGTTCAGTAAGTTCAGAAAATTCCGCAGCCGAAGCCTTTACCCCCTGTTGCCCCTTCCTGTTACAACCAAGCATCAACACCCCACTGGTTCAAGCCCCACGCGCACAAGCCAGAGGGGGTGGGTTCGAATCCCACCCCCTGCATAATACCCCATCTTTTTTTAGTTCGATGCTCCAGATCCATAACAACCTGGAAATCACAGCTATGCCCTTGCACAATAATTGTAGCCCCTGGAAAAATTTTCTAAGTCCCTAGTTGTGATAAAAAATGGCAGATTGCACCCTAAAATTGGAAATTGCATAAATAATTCATTTTAATTCCAAATCCAACATTTTTTATATGTTTTCAATACCAAATTAAATGTTCTATCCAAATATAAAATTTGTTTACTGTTTTGAATATTTTAAATTGGTGAAACATTTGAATTCTTGTCAAATTCACTTAAATTTGCAAAATTCATAACTTGCTCATAAAAATTCCAAATTTCACAAACCAAATATGTTTTCCAATCAATTGTTCATGTACTTTCCAAATATAAATTTTGTTTGCTGTTTTGAATAATTTAAATTGCTGAAAACAACTGTTTCTTGTTTATTGCATTTAAAATTGCCAAAATAATAACTTGCTCATTTTAAATCCAATTTCAACAAATGAAATATGTTTTCCATGCAAAATTAAACCCTCTTTCCAAATATAAAATTTGTTTCATGTTTTGAATAATTAAAATTGGTTAAATGATTTAAACCTTGTTTAAATCATTTAATATTGTTAAATTTATCCCTTGATCAAAACAAATTCTTTTGGGACATATAAAATATGTTTTCCAACCCTAAAAGTATAAACTTTTCAAATATGAATTTGGTTTAATGCTTTGAACAAATAAAAATTCAAATAAGTTCATGTTTGAATTAAATTCATTTAATTCTTGTTTAACTTGTTTAATTCATAAATAAGTTATTTGAAATCCTTTTTCAACAAGTGAAACATGTATTCCAACTAAAATCTTGTGTTCTTTTCAAATATAAACTTTGTTATCTGTTTTGAACAATTTAACTTGATGAAAACAACAAATGCTTGTGTGACACCTTTAAGTAACCAAAATTTCCTAACTTGATGAATGAATTTCCAAACTTGCTAAACCTTATTTCCATTTGCTTCTATTGTTGTTATTTTGCTGTTTTCTTCATCCATGCATCATGCTAATTCACCTACACAAGTTGGTTAGTTGTAAAACAATCAATTCAACCATAATTCATGGGCTTTCCATATGCAATCCAATTGCATATGGGTCCATTTAATCCTGTTTCTATCTTGTCAAGTAGTTTATTCTGATGCATCTATTAACATGACATGCATCATCCCATGTTTGTGCACCTATGCCCTGATATTGATTGTTTATCTTTCTGCATTGCCTGTTTGCTTCTTCCCGGACATACGACGACGTTGAGACCGACGATACTTACGACACCCCTTCTAAGGATTTTAGCTCAGTACCGGGCTACTGGGTTTTGCAGGCAAGTTATCACTCACATGAACCATTGTGTTCCTTTCAACATTGGATACCGATACTTTCCGTTGTTCCTTTTCTGCTAGCCTTAGTAGTAGTTGTTTCTGTTACGAACCTATCACATGTATCCCTTAACCCTGATATTGCCTCACCCCCATACCTATAACCATTGTTTGAGCCCGTGTCTTACTAGCATGCTTAGGTTGTTTTTGCTCGAGTCTGTTACCCGTTACTTTCAGTTGCTATACTGTTATTATGTTCTGGGGGCTCGATGTTTAATTAATCAATCATGCTAATGTTACTATTAATAATAAATTTGATGATAAGGCACCGGCAGGAGGCCCATGAGAGGTTTTGGAGCCTGCTAGTGTCGACCCTAATAGGAAAAGGGTCTTGTCTACTGATCCATGATGAGCGCACTACCCGCATTTGGGAAGCGAGTATGGGCGCCCCCCTCAACTTGACCTGATTCGCATCTCGTCCAAATCGCCTCATTTAGTTCGTGTTTTCCATTTGCCGCATGCATGTTTTTGCGAGCCCAGGCCAGGGTGGAACTTTTGTAGTCGGCATATAGGGGGACACGTTCTTAGAGTGCTATGAGGGTCCATTTTCTTCTGGGCTCGATTAGCCGTGCGCCCAAGGTTCTTTGGGCTTGATGCGAGGAATGGTTGGTTGTGTAGAGTACCCCGCTTGGTGGGTTTGATTCCCATCTGGCGGGTTATTCTTGAGTGTACGGCCAAATTGGTGCAACCCTGCAGGGATAATCTTCTCGAGAAGCCGTGTTTTCCGCGGTTATGGATTACTTGGTGAAAGTACTGGCTAACAAGTACTCAGGACAACTTAAACATAATGATCAAACATGTTACACCCAATGATTAATAACTTGACTAGTAATAGGTTGATGGCACAATAACTTGATTCACCTTATTACAACTGTGTGAGTTATCCTCGGATTGCTTCTTTGGATAAGGGGCGAGATCCAGGATGGGTTTGTTTGAAGTTATCTTTCAGTTGGTTACAATCCTCGATCTTATCTCCTTTCTGTTAGCCGGAAGTGGTAGAATCTCTGTAGTTGTTTAGAGCAGCCAAGTGCAGCATCTTTTATATCCCTTTCCTTCCGTTGAACCCAAAGCATCTGTGCTTGGTGTTGACGGGATTCACTTTGGTGAACTGTGAGTCTTACTTGCCAGTACGTTTATGTACTGACCCCTTTGGGGCTGTGGTTTACGCAGACGACGTTTCCGAGGATCTACATGGTGGCAACTACGTGAAGTTTGACGAGACTGCTGACGAGTAGATAGCGGACCCGGGCAGGATCCGAGACTTCGTGGATGGGCTCCGTCTTTTCGTTTCCGGCCTCTTAGGCCTATTTGGTTCTTGTCTGTACTCAGACATGTTGAATGCTTCCGCTGTATTGTAATGATGTATTGTTGGGGCATGTGCCCTCTGAATGATTGTATTTGCTATCTCTGCTCTAATGAGAGCCATTTGCAACTTATTTCAATCTTTTGTGTCGTAGAGATCTGTTGTGATATCAGTTGTTCAACGCCGTTGACGTACCATGTGTGTATGGTTTGAAGTACGTCGACGGAAGTGCCTTTGATCTCTAGTGGATAGTTTACATCGACGATGGAATAGCAGGGCTTGTGTTGTCGCGCATAAGCGCAGGCCTACCAGGAAGCTGGGACGTGGGAGCATTTATGCCCCATAATCCAAGCATCTGCTATCCAGTTCGTACGGTGAGTATCCCCTAGAAATCAGGGTGCGACAAATGGTATCAGAGCCTGTCTGCCTGTAGGATCCCTTTTTACTGGTCGCAGTTGAGTCTAGAAACTATTTTGTAGCTATGTAGGAAAAAATGAAACGTGAGAGTAGGAATTCTGTTCTTTTTCTTCTTTTCCCCACCCTCCCTCCCTTTTCTGGTAAGGAAGTGCAACGTTGATTTTTCCCTTCTTATCTAAACTTTCAAGTTAGGATTTCACGGATTCTGGTTTCTCTAGGATGGTTATATCTACTAGACCATAGGAATGGAGGTGGTTGTGACATGATTTATCATGTTGCCTACTCATGATTGAGAACGGAGGCGTGTAAGCCCCAGAAGCAGATCCTCTATTCCTTAAGCAGTAGATATTGATCCTTTAGAAGCCTGGATGGGTTTTTCCGTAGTACCTCAGGAGTGTGTTGTTCTCGTTTTTCACGGTGTTGCTTCGTTATCCTGTTCTTCTCAACATCCTTTTCGTCCGTTGAAAATCTTGTTGTTGTTTTCCACTTCAAATCTTCTACCGGCGGCTAATCAAAACTTCCTCGTAAACTCTTGTCCAACTAAAGTGTTATTTCATACCGGAGAATCACTTTCCTTTGTGTCAACAATCTTTTCCACAACATACAACCCAATTCTGGTTCCACTAAGCAATCAAAACTCTGTTCACTCCCCGGAATCTCAAATGTTGACTTCCAAGATAAGTAGGAACAATCCAATTCTAATGGGAGGCCACATATTCCTCGTTACTCTCATGTTGATGATTCTGACATTGATGTTATTCTTGGTGTTGCATTGATGTCAATAACTCTGTTCCACCATTCTAGCCAGATAATCTATTCTACAAATGAATCAAGTTCCATTCAGCTATACACCCTCAATACAAAACCTCTCCCTTTACTTGAAAATGTTCCGGTGGTTTGCTAATTCCCTGACGTCTATCCAAGGTGCACGAAGTGTTTCACGTGTCACAAGAAGTTTCCGGACCTTTTCTTTTCTCAGTAGGAATCTCGGGGCGCGATTCCTTCAAGGGGGGGCGTTTTGTAACATCCCAAGTCTGAAAAATAGCCTTTAGAATGTTTGCTCTCTGTTATTTTATGTTTTGCATCATGGCATCATGTTGGTTGCATTTGTTTTGTTTGTTTTCCATTTGTTTTCCAACTGTTTTCAGTTGTTTTCCTTTGTTTTCTATTTGAATTCCAAACCAAAAATTCAAACCTTTTGTTTCATCCTTGTGATGTTACAATTTCCAAAATGTTATTTCAAATGAAAACAACCAAATTGTTCCATTTTATTCCATGTTGATCAACTAATAAAATGGTGCCTTTATTTTCACTAATTAATTCCAAATTGGTTTTCAAATTCAAAGCAAAATCATCATCAACACCTCATTTGGAAATTGTCAAATATCAAACCATTCCAATAATTCTAATCCAACTAATAATAGGGTTCACCCTATTAAATGGTTGTTTCTATCAATTAACAACATATTCCAATTCAAGTCAAATATTTTTCAAACAAAACCAATTTGAAATTATAAAAATAATAACCAAAACTTTCTCTCATCCCTTGCTTTCCAATTAATTCTTTTGGGTCACTTTATTAAGAGGGTGATTTCATTAATCATTTCAACTCTTAAAAATCATCTAAATTTGGTTTATTTCCAAACATCACAAAAACTCAAATAATTTTGAAGTCCAAACTTGGTAGTTGGTGGTATTTGACATGTTAATCTCACCCTAATATTTTCTATGAAATTGCTAACACCAAAACCCTCCAACTTTCCCTTTCTCTTTTGTTACAAAAAAAAAAAACTGCAGATCAAAAATAAATAAAAGGAGAGGAGAGGCACCAGCCAGCCCACCTTTCTTTCCTACCCCGAAGCCCAGCCCAGTTCCCTGTTTTTTGGCCCGATACCCCCTTCAACGTTGTCTTCTTCCTCGGTGACGTCAACTCTGTACGAACAGAGAAACAGCCACCGCTCGATCCCTCCTCCTCCACTGGATGCGTCGCCGTACGAGCCCGGAGACCGCTATATCTAACCTACTCCCTCGAACCCTAGCTACCCTAGTTCTTCCCCACCGCCGCCATCCCTCTCTCCCCCCTCGATCTCATCTCCAAGTTGCTATTTTCTTCGTTGTCTGAACCTCGACACCCCTCGTCGCCGTCAGTACCCACCGTCACCATCCGGTCGCCATCCACCTCGAGGGGCTCCGCTCCCCGGGAATGGAAACGGCGCATTCCCGGGAGTCGCCCCGTCCCCTCGCCTCGAGCTGGGATCGACCGAGGCGACCGCGCCGTGCCGGAGAAGTCCGCCGGTCGCCACCTGCTCCTGCCCGCCTCCTCCTCCCTTCTGTCCGTGGAGGACACCCAGGTGAGCAGCCCGATCGAGGCCTCCTCCTCTCCCCCCTCGCTCGCCTCCTCCCTCTCCCTTGGCTCCACCCCACACCGCGCCGCCCCCTCCGGCCACCGCGGCCATGAACCACGAGGGCCGCTGCATCGCTGCCCTGATCGAGCTCTGTACCTGTTCGTGTGTTCAGTAAGTTCAAAAAATTCCGCAGCCGAAGCCTTTACCCCCTGTTGCCCCTTCCTGTTACAACCAAGCATCAACACCCCACTGGTTCAAGCCCCACGCGCACAAGCCAGAGGGGGTGGGTTCGAATCCCACCCCCTGCATAATACCCCATCTTTTTTTAGTTCGATGCTCCAGATCCATAACAACCTGGAAATCACAGCTATGCCCTTGCACAATAATTCTAGCCCCTGGAAAAATTTTCTAAGTCCCTAGTTGTGATAAAAAATGGCAGATTGCACCCTAAAATTGGAAATTGCATAAATAATTCATTTTAATTCCAAATCCAACATTTTTTATATGTTTTCAATACCAAATTAAATGTTCTATCCAAATATAAAATTTGTTTACTGTTTTGAATATTTTAAATTGGTGAAACATTTGAATTCTTGTCAAATTCACTTAAATTTGCAAAATTCATAACTTGCTCATAAAAATTCCAAATTTCACAAACCAAATATGTTTTCCAATCAATTTTTCATGTACTTTCCAAATATAAATTTTGTTTGCTGTTTTGAATAATTTAAATTGCTGAAAACAACTGTTTCTTGTTTATTGCATTTAAAATTGCCAAAATAATAACTTGCTCATTTTAAATCCAATTTCAACAAATGAAATATGTTTTCCATGCAAAATTAAACCCTCTTTCCAAATATAAAATTTGTTTCATGTTTTGAATAATTAAAATTGGTTAAATGATTTAAACCTTGTTTAAATCATTTAATATTGTTAAATTTATCCCTTGATCAAAACAAATTCTTTTGGGACATATAAAATATGTTTTCCAACCCTAAAAGTATAAACTTTTCAAATATGAATTTGGTTTAATGCTTTGAACAAATAAAAATTCAAATAAGTTCATGTTTGAATTAAATTCATTTAATTCTTGTTTAACTTGTTTAATTCATAAATAAGTTATTTGAAATCCTTTTTCAACAAGTGAAACATGTATTCCAACTAAAATCTTGTGTTCTTTTCAAATATAAACTTTGTTATCTGTTTTGAACAATTTAACTTGATGAAAACAACAAATGCTTGTGTGACACCTTTAAGTAACCAAAATTTCCTAACTTGATGAATGAATTTCCAAACTTGCTAAACCTTATTTCCATTTGCTTCTATTGTTGTTATTTTGCTGTTTTCTTCATCCATGCATCATGCTAATTCACCTACACAAGTTGGTTAGTTGTAAAACAATCAATTCAACCATAATTCATGGGCTTTCCATATGCAATCCAATTGCATATGGGTCCATTTAATCCTGTTTCTATCTTGTCAAGTAGTTTATTCTGATGCATCTATTAACATGACATGCATCATCCCATGTTTGTGCACCTATGCCCTGATATTGATTGTTTATCTTTCTGCATTGCCTGTTTGCTTCTTCCCGGACATACGACGACGTTGAGACCGACGATACTTACGACACCCCTTCTAAGGATTTTAGCTCAGTACCGGGCTACTGGGTTTTGCAGGCAAGTTATCACTCACATGAACCATTGTGTTCCTTTCAACATTGGATACCGATACTTTCCGTTGTTCCTTTTCTGCTAGCCTTAGTAGTAGTTGTTTCTGTTACGAACCTATCACATGTATCCCTTAACCCTGATATTGCCTCACCCCCATACCTATAACCATTGTTTGAGCCCGTGTCTTACTAGCATGCTTAGGTTGTTTTTGCTCGAGTCTGTTACCCGTTACTTTCAGTTGCTATACTGTTATTATGTTCTGGGGGCTCGATGTTTAATTAATCAATCATGCTAATGTTACTATTAATAATAAATTTGATGATAAGGCACCGGCAGGAGGCCCATGAGAGGTTTTGGAGCCTGCTAGTGTCGACCCTAATAGGAAAAGGGTCTTGTCTACTGATCCATGATGAGCGCACTACCCGCATTTGGGAAGCGAGTATGGGCGCCCCCCTCAACTTGACCTGATTCGCATCTCGTCCAAATCGCCTCATTTAGTTCGTGTTTTCCATTTGCCGCATGCATGTTTTTGCGAGCCCAGGCCAGGGTGGAACTTTTGTAGTCGGCATATAGGGGGACACGTTCTTAGAGTGCTATGAGGGTCCATTTTCTTCTGGGCTCGATTAGCCGTGCGCCCAAGGTTCTTTGGGCTTGATGCGAGGAATGGTTGGTTGTGTAGAGTACCCCGCTTGGTGGGTTTGATTCCCATCTGGCGGGTTATTCTTGAGTGTACGGCCAAATTGGTGCAACCCTGCAGGGATAATCTTCTCGAGAAGCCGTGTTTTCCGCGGTTATGGATTACTTGGTGAAAGTACTGGCTAACAAGTACTCAGGACAACTTAAACATAATGATCAAACATGTTACACCCAATGATTAATAACTTGACTAGTAATAGGTTGATGGCACAATAACTTGATTCACCTTATTACAACTGTGTGAGTTATCCTCGGATTGCTTCTTTGGATAAGGGGCGAGATCCAGGATGGGTTTGTTTGAAGTTATCTTTCAGTTGGTTACAATCCTCGATCTTATCTCCTTTCTGTTAGCCGGAAGTGGTAGAATCTCTGTAGTTGTTTAGAGCAGCCAAGTGCAGCATCTTTTATATCCCTTTCCTTCCGTTGAACCCAAAGCATCTGTGCTTGGTGTTGACGGGATTCACTTTGGTGAACTGTGAGTCTTACTTGCCAGTACGTTTATGTACTGACCCCTTTGGGGCTGTGGTTTACGCAGACGACGTTTCCGAGGATCTACATGGTGGCAACTACGTGAAGTTTGACGAGACTGCTGACGAGTAGATAGCGGACCCGGGCAGGATCCGAGACTTCGTGGATGGGCTCCGTCTTTTCGTTTCCGGCCTCTTAGGCCTATTTGGTTCTTGTCTGTACTCAGACATGTTGAATGCTTCCGCTGTATTGTAATGATGTATTGTTGGGGCATGTGCCCTCTGAATGATTGTATTTGCTATCTCTGCTCTAATGAGAGCCATTTGCAACTTATTTCAATCTTTTGTGTCGTAGAGATCTGTTGTGATATCAGTTGTTCAACGCCGTTGACGTACCATGTGTGTATGGTTTGAAGTACGTCGACGGAAGTGCCTTTGATCTCTAGTGGATAGTTTACATCGACGATGGAATAGCAGGGCTTGTGTTGTCGCGCATAAGCGCAGGCCTACCAGGAAGCTGGGACGTGGGAGCATTTATGCCCCATAATCCAAGCATCTGCTATCCAGTTCGTACGGTGAGTATCCCCTAGAAATCAGGGTGCGACAAAGAGAAACAATTGCAATCTCAGATTCAATAACTCATAGAAAAGATCCACCACATAGAAATTACAACGGTGCCCGTAATCATGTGAGGCAGCTCATACAGATCTATTTAGTGAAGCACATAGAGAGAGAAAGAGAGAGATACAAGTGCTACTTCCACAAACCCATAGCCCTGGGGTGGACTACTCCCTCTTCATGGAGATGTCGATGGAGATGACGTTGGAGGGGTAGGAGATCACACCGGCGGCGCCCCGCCGGAGTTTTCCCCCTCCAATATGGAACTTATGGTCTTTGTTTCGGTGTTTCGGCGGCGCTCCCTTCCGTAAGGGTACGGGGGACCCTTTTTATAGTCGGTTTTAGGTCAAGACGGAGTCGGTAAGTCGAAGATGGAAGGAATTGGGGCCACAGGGGCCAAAAGGGGGCCTCTTACGCGGCCAAGGAATCTGGCCGCGTGGAGGGTCCTCTTTTGGGCCTCTTTGCCCAATTCTCGTGGATCCTTCGCCCGCAAGTCTTCTCCTTTCAAGAAAATGACCCCCGCAGATTTTTCAGGTGATTTCGCGGAAGTTTGCCCCCTGAAACGTCAAAAATATAGAAAACGGGGTTTCTGACAGGTAGGGTTAATTCCATAAAAGTTGGGGGACTTTGTAATTTAACCCCAAAATACTATAAAACATTGAATTATTCCCTTATATGATGCAATATGTAATAGAAAACCGTGTGAAAATATGCAAAATTCATCTATGCATTTTACATGCATCAACATCCCCAAGCTTAACCCATGCTCGTCCTCGAGTATGAAGGTGATAAAACTAAGATGGGTTTTGCATATTGAAACAATCATGGGATATCAAGGAGGATTATTCATGCTACATATAATCAAATGATTAATACTAGAAATGAGTATAAATATACAATTCATGTTGTAAGAAATATCAAATATGCAGGCAAAGATGCTTCATGAAAGTTCACAAAGTGTATAATGAAATAAAAGCACTATGGACCAAATGCATACACAAAATGAAAAATAAAATCCTATATTGGTCAAATAATAGAATAATGGAGAATAGAAAATATGGTGGACACTTTGGAGAAAACTGAGTAGAAGTAAAACATGATCAAGTCTTATTTAGCCTCTAAATTATTCAACTAAAATTACTAATTGAAATGTGGTATCCATTGATCTAGGACTGTCATTGCCCCTTTATCACTAGAATCTTAAAATTGTGAGTATTGAAGTAATGAGAATGACAAGGTGGTTGAAAGCCTCATGCCCCGTGAGTGTGAAAACCTACTCCATGATTACTCAACTTAAGATTCCTAATAAGCTTTGTACAATCATAATAAGTATTAATGACATCATAGAGAACCGCAAAGAGGTACCTCGTGCCCCATGACATGGAAACAAGCTCATGTTACAATGACAAGATGAACAAACAGAGTAGACTCATCATCCTTTTTATTTTCATTCACTATTATGCATAGCTTCTTATTTTATTATAGGATGTGTTGTAGAGTCACTCAATATGTAAGTAAATTTCCACCATGATAAAGCATGGCTTGGGTTAGCGGCCCAATGCGTTTCTCTAGTCAGATAGATACTTACACATCAAAACTTACTATTCCTCTATTTCATTTCGGCATGGCAGGAGTCCAAAAACAAAAGTACATGATATCAACCAAATGTAATTTTTTTTGTGCAATGTTGAAAGCTTTCCGGTGATACACGTTTATAGCTAGCTCCCAACCACACACTTGTCAAACGCAAAACTTGTGGCTCCCATTATTGGGTCATGTTTATTAGATGCATAAAAAGTAAAGTGTGCCTTCAAAAGTTCGTGAGAGTCCTATCCCAAGTTCAACCCATGACAATTAATAAAGTGAATATCTTAATTTAGAACATAAATAACACAATAACATGGTGAACATACTCGGAATACCAATGAAGCTAATGGGAAGATATGGTGGACTCACTGAAAATACCTAAGGAGTGTTGGAAACAAGTTTTTACTTGTTAGAATTTTTAAATTTTTGGGCTAGCAAGAGGGAGATAGTTGACAAGCTACTATGCACGCATATGTCCATAGAACTACTCATTTCATGACAAACTAAATAAACCAGCAATTAACATCAAGGACATGAATAAGAGATAGCTCAAGACAACATTATTGCAAATTTCTACACATAAAAAGCCTATAAATCATGCAAACATATGTAGCTCTTCAAATCAACCATGGCATCCCTATTCCAAGTCATAATACTAGCATCCAATACATTCCAACCCCAAACTCCAGTAGCTCAATCTCATATAAAATGATGGTGGTGGTCTTATTAAAACAAAAATAAAAACAAAAACTAGACGCTTCAAGTCTCTACGATAAATGCTTTGCTTAGAAAAACAGAAAGTAGACGTGTGCTAACCAAAAGAGTGTACCTCCAGTGGGGTGTTTATCACATCCCCAAGCTTATGGATTTCAACATTCTTGGATGTCTTGAGGCGCAGCTCCTCTATTCCCTCTGAAAAAACTTCACAAAACATGTTTCTCCCATTCTTTTTCTGTGTGGTGAGATTAGCAAGGACAAACAAATCACATGCTTGCTGTGCAAAATTCCAAATAAAATGCTCCAGTAGATAGACCATAATGTTCATTATGTTGTATGTTCACTATCTTGCTTGAAAGAATCATGGAAATTCGATTCCCAAGCCCAAAGAGTGCATAAAACAAAAGAAGGCAGAATCTGTCCAGAAAAGCAACAGCAGCAAAACGAACGTTTTTTCCTAATCTAGACTCGTCAAAAAATTAAGCCACTTTTTGTGCTTACAGAGGACGAAAAGTTTCAGAACATACTAAAACATTAGCTCAATCCGACATACCAATAAAAAACGTAAAATCATACGGTGAGCAGACTCGTGCTGAAACAGAAATTTCATGCACTAGGATAACAACTTATAAGTCCAAATGGGTTTGACTTGACTCTTTATTGAAAACTCCAGAATTAAAACAAAAAAACTAATCTCTTGAGATAGCAAGAGGACACTAGTAAAATCCAAATAAAAACAACCGGGTTGCCTCCCGTAAAGCGCTTTCTTTATAGCCATATAGCTAGGCTTTACTTACTTGATAATCAAGAGGGATAAAGCTCATGAGGGAGCTTGTTCTTCAGCGTGCCCCTCTTCCTTGGGAAGTGCTCCATGCTTTTCTTGTGAGGGAACTGAAACTTAACATTCCCTTCCTTGGATTCTATGATTGCACCTGTAGTACGAAGAAAAGGTCTACCCAAAATAATAGGACTAGGGGATTTATCCCCCATATCCATAATAATGAAATCAACGGGTGCGAAAGTCATGTGCAATTCAATCATAACATCTTTTACTTGTTCTACAGCATATTTAATAGAGTTATCAGCAAGGACAAATTCACTTGAGCACTTTTCTAAATTTTCTAGTTCTAGCAATTCATATAATTCTTTAGAGAGTACCGATACACTAGAACCTAGATCTAACATAGCATGGTGAATTTATTTTCCAATTGAAACTAGCACCTTGGGGATCCATGCATCCCCAAGCTTAGGAGGTATCATGGCCTCATTCTTGTACCTAGAAATTTTTTCTTGCAAGACATGACTAGCAATATAAGATCCAAAGCCAGGTTGATTAACATTTATAGTGGGATCACTAGCAAATTTTTGTAGAGTAGTAATAAGTTCTTGCAAGCTACTTTTTTCTAAATCAAGCAATGGATCCTTAATTTCAGTAAGCATCATAATTTACTCTACTTTACTCTCTAATTTAGCTAGCATGCTTGATTCATGAGGACTAATTTCATCTTTGCTAGCAAGATAAGACATATATGGAAGTAAATATTCAGGGTACTTCACTATTTCATTCAAAGTTTCTTCTAAGCTAGTAGGGACATGCTCACTTATATTCTCAGCAATATGATCAATATTTTCAATAATAGGAGCATAAATAGTAATAGAATTCATTCCTACGCTAGGTTGTGCTTGTGGCTTTCCTGCTGACATGCTTAATAGAGTTGCTTGATTATCAGCTAATTTTGACAATGCTTTATCTAAATTCGAAGATTGAAGTTGCAATCCTTTAATATCACTACTAATGGATGCAATAGACTTATTTAACTCATGTATCATAGCTTTGTGACTAGCAACTTGTTCCATAGGCAATTTATTAGATTCAGAAATTTCACTAGAAGGCTTCCACTTATTTTCATTAGCATTAGGATATGGAACAAAATGTTTATTTGGCACATAAGGATGTTTACTATATGAATTTTAAGCATTACCAAAACCATTGCTACCATAATTCCTAACAAAATTAACATCCACACTTTCAGAATTACTACCAACTAGCTCCTGCAAAGGCACATTCTCCATATTTTGTTTATTAATAAAAGCAAGAATAGTGTCCATTTTAGAAGACAAATCATTGGTTTCTTCAATTGAGTTTATTTTCTTAGTGGGATTGTGTGCTCTTTCAGTATTCCATTGACTATAATTTTGCAATATGCTTTCTAATATGCTCTTAGCCTCACCTACAGTTTTACTCATAAAGACACCTCCAGCAGCAGAATCAAGTATATTTCTAGACATGTAGTTTAGACCATTATAAAAAGAGTGTAGTATGGTCCATTCATTTACTCCATGTGATGGGCATGTTCTAAGCATTAATTTAATTCTATCCCATGCCATGGCTACATGTTCATTATCATTTTTCCTAAATGAGAGGATATTATTCCTATTTTGCAAAATTTTAACGGGAGGATAATATTTCTTAATGAAAGCTTCTTTTAAATCATCCCAAGACTTTATACTAGCTGTAGGTAGTGAAAGTAACCATTCTTTAGCCTTTCCTCTAAGTGAAAAAGGAAATAATTTCAGTTTTAAAACACTACTTTCCACATTTTTAAATTTTTGCATGTCACATATTTCCATGAAATCATGAAGATGCATAGAGGCATTGACGAAGGCATGGATCCTAGACTCTGCGGGTAAGGACACCCCGTCTCAGGCCCAAGGTTAAAGGCCCAAGAAGAGGAGCCCTTGGAGTATTCTAGAAGGCCCATGTGAAGCCCACCCGCACTGTCTTGCGGATTAAGTTAGGAAACATGTAACCGACCTAAGGTTAGAGTTCGAGTCCTCTCCGGGTAGGGTTTGAGACCCGGCCACCTATATAAGGCCAGGAGAGCCACCGGAAGAGGACCAAGCAATACCGCAACACCAAAGCCTTGAGTTCGAGATCATACTCTCGACTTGAGCCACCATCATTGTAACCGATCTACTAGATTAATACATATCGACAGAGGCAGGAGTAAGGGTTTTACCTCTACGAGGGCCCCGAACCTGGGTAAATCTTGCCCCCTGTTTAGCCGACGATCGCCACCAGCGCTCATGGGTTCTCCTATTCGAAACCCTATGGGTTTACCCGAGGGATTTGTAGAGTCAGAGATTTGACAATTGGCGCCGTCTGTGGGAACGGCGGGCGCTGGATCACCGGCATCTTCGTCTTCATCGACAACCAACTCCCGTTGGAAACCATCGACTACGGCTCCGAACAATCCTATACGGATCGGATCTGTCGTGGTCACCCCTCACTCGCCGGAATCACGCCTGGTGTTTGAAGATCTGGAGAGGAGCGTCACCTTGACGTTCGGGAGCCTGAAATTCGTAACCAACACGGACGGAATCCTCCACTTCCCGGAAGAATCAGAATCTGAATAAGGAGCCGTCGACTCGCGCTTCCATCTGGAGAAAAGCGGCGAATCCGTCCGCTTCAACACGAACGATTACCATACCCTCTCGACAGAGGAACCTTCTCGAGTCCAGAAGGCTTTCCGATCTACGCCTAGGACACACGAGCCACGACTGCCTCAAGTCTGCATGGCAGGATCAGAGCAACCTCAGGAAACTGAACATAGCGCGTCAGAGCGCAACATAATTGGCGTCTCGCGGGAAGCTTGGGACCGAGCCAAGGAAGCCATGCGAACGAGCAAGCCACCCGCATGGGGAGCGCCACACGAAGACATGGTCGCCTACCACTTTAATCTAGTGAGAGCAGCCGCAACCATCAAGGACGCTCGAATAGATTTGGCCCGTCGAAGAAGAGCGGCAGATGAATCGAGTCAACGACGAGCTGAGCTGTCCCTAGCACCCTCGGTCGGTACCCGACCCGCGAGGAAGGGATATGCATCAACATCCAGGGACATCGAGTCCTTAGGCAGGGACCAGCAGGTCAGTCGCACCTTCCCTCATGAGGGTTGATGACGACGGGAACGTCTACCCGCAAACTCCAGCCGCCGCGGTCCTGGCCGCGGCAACCTACATGCAGATGAACCAGCCGACGGAAAGCGATCCTCGAGCTGAACAGTATAAACACGTGCGCAAGGGGCTAGGACTGGAAGCCGCAAGGCTCGCCTCCTACGACCGCAGGAAGGCCGCAGAGCAGCTGGAGAAGGAGCAACAGGAGAAGGAGAAGGAGAAGGCCGCAAGGCATAGGAGCTCTTCGCCAAGAAGAGACAAGTCACCACGTCGTGGTCGAGGAAAAGAAGCCCGACGTCGCGACGACAGTCGAAGCAGCAGCGAAGGCAGTCCGAGAGACAAAAGCTCGCGACATCACAGCAGCCGCTCGCGAAAGCGAAGCAAGGAGCCAAGGAAGGACACTGACCGCGATCGGCTAGGACATGACGCGCGATCTGACATCGCACAAAATAAGGTGGACAAGGCAAGGGCATCGCGATATCGCGAGCGCTCTTCGTCCGGTTCTTCGGATGACGAAACTTGCGGTGCGCCTTGCTTTGCCCGCAGCATTCGCGAAGCACCTCTACCCAGAAGATTCAAGCTCAGCACAGAAGTGAAAAAGTACGACGGCTCACTCGAGCTCTCTCAATGGCTAAACGATTACCTCACGGCAGTAAAATGCCAACGTGGGAACAAGAACACGGCTATGCAATATCTCAATCTGCATCTCGTCGGCGCGGCCCGCAGCTGGCTGGAAAGGAGACCAAGATCCTGTTACGCATCGTGGGACGACCTGCACCGCGACTTTTGCAAAAACTTCCAGTCGACCTATAAGAGGCCGGCCACCATCGAAGAACTGCGAGCCTGCAAGCAGAAAAGCGGCGAGTCCACCCGCGAGTACATCCAGCGATGGACCACGCTCAGGAACACCGCGGGAACCATCTCGGAAGAAGTAGCGATTGAAGCCTTCGCAAAAGGCGCTCGAAGAACTGCTTTCAGAGAAGAACTAGGCAGAGCCGCACCCAAAACTATTGGGGAGGCTAATGATCATAGCCGAAAAGTGGGCTAACGGAGAAGACGCAGTGCGCAATGAGAGAGCGTCATCGCCTGCGCACGAAGAAGACCGCCATGGTCGAAGGAAGAGGAGGAAATATTACGATCACGAGGATCGAGAGGAGATGGTAGCGGCGGAATTCACGCGAAGTCGCGACACCGGTCGTCGTGGAAATAGCGAATGGAGACCAAAGGCTGAAGAAAAATCTCCCGAGGAGGACCTCGATGCATACTGCTCGCTACATCTATTTACAGATAAGCGCACGGGCAAAACTAAGGCAACACACCTTCTTAAGGATTGCCGAAAGTTTATTGACATCTCGGAAGCCCTCTCGAGGAAAAGATCCGCAGCCAGTCAAAATTACCCACCGCTTCCAGGAGCAGGACACCAAGGATTCCAGCTGCCACAACCCCTGCCTCCACCAGCAAATCCAAACTTGGCGTTAGCCGCACTGCCTGCACCACCTGCGCAAAACGCCGGAGCCAACGCGTACCCGAACCCGGCAGGACAACTAGCAATGATCCAGAAGGTATGTCCATCTCGCAGAGCTCAAAAGACTAACACGAGGCAGTTATGCATGGCTGTGCAGACACCGCCAACAAAGCCCGAGTACTTGCAGATGGCAGACCAGCCGATCACATTCTCGATGAAAGACCACCCACCACGAGTCTATCGACCAGGACACGTCGCCCTCGTCATCCAATCACAAATTGGCAACTACGACTTGGCCCGCGTATTCATGGATGGTGGCAGTGGCATCAACATTATCTACGCGGATACACTCCGTCGGATGAACAGGAACCTGGACGGCCTTGCAGAATAATAAACATCCTTCCACGGGATAGTTCCGGGAAAGGCAATCCGTCCACTCGGAACAATTAACTTAGAAATTGTGCTGGGCACTCAAAGCAACTACAGAAGAGAATTCCTCGACTTCGAAGTCGTCGACTGGCCTTCACAGTACCACGCCATTCTTGGTCGAACAGCATTCGCCAGATTCATGGCAGTACCACACTACGTGTACCTGAAGCTCAAACTATCTGGAGAATATGGTGTGATCACCATCGATGGAGATTTTCAGAAATCCAACAAGTGCGACATTGAATTCAATAAGATCGCAAAATCTTTCGGGATGCAAGAAGAACTACAAGAACTGGCAAAAACCACGGATCACTCCGTGATGCCCCTCACGAAGAAAAACGCGCCTGAGCTGGAGTTCAGCGCCAACAGTGACACCCGAAAGCATCAAGTGCACCCGACAGATTCTGCGAAGACAGCGATGGTCTCAACCACCCTTTCGCAAGCATAGGAAAGCGCGCTCGTCGAACTCCTCCGTGAGTACTGGGAAATTTTTGCCTAGCAGCCCTCAGATATGCCAGGAATACCCAGGGAGTTTGCCGAGCACTCACTTGAAGTCTTTCCAGATGTAAAACCCATCAAACAGACTACTCGACGATTTTCAGAACCCAAGCAGAAAGCGCTCGGAGAAGAAGTAAACAGATTACTAGCAGCAAAATTCATTAGGGAGATCAAGATATCCACTTGGTTAGCAAACCCAGTGCTGGTCCCCAAAAAGAACACCGACATCCTTCGGGTGTGCATCGACTACACATCGCTAAATAAGCACTGCCCCAAGGATAACTTTCCCCTCTCGCGAATCGACCAGATCGTGGACTCTATGGCAGGCTGTCAACGCCTCTCCTTCCTGGACGCTTATTCGGGATATAATAAGATCCGGGAAGCAGGAGGACGAAGAAAAGACAACATTCATCACACCATACGGTGTATACTGCTACACGACAATGCCCTTCGGGCTCAAGAACGCAGGCGCAACATATCAGCGATGCATGCAAAAATGCCTCGCCAAGCTCAATTGCAAGAACGTACAAGTGTATGTTGACGACATCGTCATCAAGACTCGAGTAGAAGAAACACTCCTCGAGGACATTAGAGAAACATTCGACGCCCTCAACGCATACAGGATCAAACTCAATCCGACAAAATGCGTCTTCGGCGTTCCAGCAGGAAAACTTCTCGGGTACCTGGTATCCGCTAGAGGCATCGAAGCCAACCCAGAGAAAATACAATCAATATTGACTATGAAGGAGCCAACCAATCTACGCGGAGTCCAACAGCTTGCAGGGCGACTAGCCGCCTTGAGCAGGTTCATCGCGCGATTGGGGGAACATGCGTTACCCTTCTATAAGCTGTTGAAGAAAACAGACAAATTCGAGTGGACGCCAGAAGCTAAACAAGCGTTTGTAGACTTGAAGCGATCGTTGCAGAGCAGGTGCGTCCTTGCAACACCGCAAGAGAGGGAGCCACTCTACGTGTACCTAGCCGCCACAAACCAGGTCATCAGCACAACAATCGTAGCGAACGACCTGAGGAAGGCAAAGCATACGGATTCCAACGACCGATCTATTACATCAGTGAAGTGCTCTCGCCATGCAAGCAACGATATCCTCATTACCAGAAGCTCGCATATGGAGTTGTTCTTACAGCTCGAAAGCTCAAGCACTATTTCCAGGAACACGCCATCACAGTGGTTAATGACGCGTCACTCGGGACAATCATGAACAACCCTATGGCATCCGGAAGAATAGCAAAATGGAGCATCGAGCTGGGCGCTTGGGACATCACCTATGCAGACGCAATGCAGTCAAATCTCAGGTACTCGTGGAATTCCTAAGCGAGTGGACAGAGCTACAAACGCCCGGACCGCCTGACTACACGAGCAACTGGATAATGTACTTTGACGGGTCCAAAAGAAACGAAGGAGCAGGAGCTGGAATCGTCCTCATATCGCCTAGGGGAGACAAGCTGCAATAGGTCCTACGATTGGACTTTCCACCCATGATCCAGCATCGAACAACGACGCAGAATATGAAGCCCTGTTGCATGGGAAGAAGATGGCAGTCGCCTGTGGAGCTACCCGATTAATGTTCTACGGCGACTCCAATCTCATAGTACAGCAGACAATGAAAGAATGCGACGCAATTGCTGAAAACATGGTCGCATATCGTGACATGTACAACCTACTCGAAGGAAGTTTCAAAGGATGCGAGCTGAAGCATATTGCAAGATCTAGCAACGAAGAAGCAGATAGGTTGGCAAACATGGGTTCCACAAACACACCCATACCGCCAGGGATATATTTCGAGTGGATGACTAAGCGATCGGTCAAAGTCAAAAAAGCTGCAGGGGTACCCGCAGCACCAGAAACAGAGGTTAGCCCGCAAATTGCCATCGTCGAGCTTACTCATAACATTTCACGGCAAGTTTTTCTGGTCGAGCCAGTCTGGACGCAGAAATATCTCGACTACTTGATCGCCAAGCAGCTCCCGGCACATCCTCGCGAGGCCCGGCAGATAATCAGACGCAGTAAATCCTTTCGGGTGGTCAACGGAGAATTATACAAGCAAAGCATCTCGGGTATACTTCAGCGCTGCATCGCACCCGAAGATGGCAAAGAATTACTCCAGGACATCCACCAAGGAGACTGTGGACATCACGCTAGCTGGAAAGCAATCATGGGAAAAGCCTTTCGAGCAGGATTTTACTGGCTCACGGCAGCCACCGACGCAAATGAACTGGTCGACAAGTGCGACGCTTGCCAGCGATTCGCACCAAGACCACACGCACCCGCTACGGAATTGCATATGATACCCATCGCCTGGCCCTTTGCACAATGGGGGCTGGACATGGTAGGACCACTACGCAAGTCCACGCCGGGTGGATACACACACTTGCTGGTCGCAGTCGACAAATTTACCAAGTGGATTGAGGCCATGCCAGTAACCTCGGCTAGCGCCCAATGCGCCGTCAAGTTCCTCGATTCCATCGTATGCAGATTTGGAGTACCACACGACATCATTACAGACAATGGTACAAACTTTACAGCAAAGGAAACACAGCAGTTCTGCGAGGAAAAGGGCATCAACTTCAAGTTTGCTTCAGTTGCTCATCCGCAAACGAACGGACAAGTCGAAAGATCCAACGGCTTAGTTTCAGCTGGCATCAAGAAGCGTCTACTCGATCGTCTGCACCCAGCGGCAGAACATTGGGCTGAAGAGCTACCCTCCGTACTATGGAGCCTCCGCACAACTCCAAACCGATCCACAAACTACACACCATTTTTCATGGTATACGGGGCAGAAGCAGTCCTTCCCGAGGATGTCAGATTCAGCGCCCCATTGGTCGTGGCTTACAGCGAAGAAACCTCCAAGAAGGCACTCGCGGAAGATATGGACGCACTCGATGAGATGCGCGATATCGCGCTCGCAAGATCCGCAGTATATCAACAATCACTGCGAAACTATCATAGTCGCCGCATACGCCACAGAGCATTCGCAGTAGGAGATCTAGTGCTGCGGCTCAAGCAGAAGGAAGGACACAAGCTCGAGCCACCATGGGAAGGACTCTTCATCATACATGAAGTTATCCCAGGTGGAACCTACAGGCTGAAGAACCCATCGACTGGAGGAATCTATTCCAATCCTTGGAATATCGCACACCTCCGCAAATTTTATCCCTAGATTTACTTGCTCTCGCAACAATAAGGCTATACTAGCCACTCTTGTAGCTCGAATACATGACTTCTCAGTCATCGCAATAAAATACATGGTTTCTCAACCATATTTACTCGAAGATTATTCATCCTTACATGCTAAATAGTTACAGGTATACACCCCATAAACACACGGGGGCTACGCCTAAAACTCAGCATCACAGGAAAATTTATACATACAGGGTTACACACCTTACAACAGTTTTTTACAAACTATACATCATAACAGGATGTATACATCCTACACTCAATCATGGCGCTGAGCATTCTCAGTCGCCAACACTCTATCACTTCATCAGAGGTCAAACGAATGATTTCTTCCGCTGCAGGACGAACAACATCATAATGCGGCGAAATATCATCGATTGGACCATCCGGAAGTCTAGCTACGGAGTTAAAATTCACCTCAGGATGCCATATCCGGACAAAGGAGAGAGCTACCACCGCGCCGCAAGTCATCTGATTGCGCACACACTCGCGAATCTCTCCTTCCTGCCCGAACAGCCTGAGGAGATGGCTCCAGTCTTCAGGACCCCTTTGCAGCGGATAGAACGCATCGTTCATCGCGACCAAGACCTCGTGAAAAGAACTCACGAGAACTTTTGCTTGGATGACACGGAACTTCAAAGTAGCCAACACAAAGCCTCGACTGCGATCAGACAAAAAGTTATTCGCATGAGGCTTTGAGCTACCAGCTTCTTGAAGAATGTGGTTTTCTACCCACTGTTTTTCCTCCCTATCATCCGGTCTAACAACTGAAGAACAAACATACACGATCAGACAAGGAAACAAGACAAAGAAGACTCGGGGGCTGTATTACTTACACAGCAAGTCTCTAGCGACAGAAGCCAACTCGTCCATCAGAAACTGTTCGCGTTCAGTCGCCAGTTTTTGCTTGGACTTTGCCACATCGGCTACCCCGCGCAAAGCTTTCAGCTTGCGCTCACCCTCCTGGACCCGATCACGCAGACCTGCATAGGTCCCAACAACGGCAACAAGAGGATTTGCTGGAATATCACGTCCACCTGAAGGTTCTGCGGCAACCCCAGCAGCCTGGAAGAATACAAGGAAAGGAGTAAAATGCCCTATTCGAGATATATCTAGTCGCATATTTGACGAGTGCTCGGGGGCTACTCCCATCGGGAGTAAACACACAATTGCAGGAAGCATTTCAGAAGAACATTCTCGATTAAGACAATGGAAATACGGGAACATATCCCAAGGTTCATTACAATCAAAGTAAAGAAAGATAAACTAAGAAGCTACACTGGTGCTGCCACTCGCGGCAGTGGACCCTCCCTTAAGACGAGCAAACATCACGGATAACTTTCGAGCAAGGACTCCGTCTGGCTCGCCAAAACGACGAAGCCCTACCTTTTTTCCCGTGGAAGGATCGACAGGGAGATCCGAGTAGGCCTCCTCCAAGCCGCTAACTCCATGCGCCAGCGCGAATTGGATGGTCGTCTTCGCTCCAGATTCCGACTGAGCGACCGCATAGGCATCAAGGAGATTGCCCTCCGAGAAGATCTTCAGCAGGTCACCTAGCGCGGGTGGAGACACGGCATTGACAAGGAGGCGACCGTGCAGCTGTGTCAACACTTGGGTGGCATTGCCAACCAAGGTGCAAACTCCTTCGGCATGCCTCCTGAGATGAGCGAGGGAGTCCGTCAGTGCGTCCACCCGCTGGACTCCGGGAACTTCCAGAGGAGCACCTAGAAAGCCTACAAAGAAAAAACGACAAGACTCGAAAAACTCACCAGGATAGAAGAGAAAAATACAAGGTAAAAACAGCTTACCCGCGAAACGCTCGGCGAGAGGCCGAAGGAAGGCGACAAGGTCGGCATCCGCCTTAGTGCCAGCATCCTCCAAGCTCTTCAGAGCGTGCTGGGCAGCCGCAAGCTTTCCTTCAAAATCAGCCGATTGCGTGCGGGAAGCCTCGAGCTCTTGTCGAATGGCCGCCATGTCGACCTCTTGAGCAGCTGCCCGAGTAGAGGCGCTCGCCTTCTCAGCCTCCATAGACTCGACTTGAGCTGTGCGGCAACAATCGTCAGAAAACAGATATTGGTGGAGGCAAGGATAAAAGCGAAAGAAGATGAAGAAATTACCTTTTAGGAGTTCATTTTCTCAGGCGAGTCGATCACGATCCGCTCGAAGGACCCCGCACTCCGACTCAGCAGAAATTACGCGGCGACCAATTGCTGCAAGGGAGTCAACGAGCGACTGCAAGAAACATGAAGACGGAAGATTCAGAAGAGTAAAATTTGAGCCTATACCCTATTGCAAACATTCGAGTATAGCCTCGGGGGCTACTCCCATCGGGAGCACTACCGTGCACCCGATAAAATTAAGGAAAAGGAAAAGGCAAATTCTGAGCCTGTAGCCGATCGCATGCTATCGGCTACAGCCTCGGGGGCTACTCCCATCGGGAGCACTGACGTGCACACGATAAATTCGAAGTCGACAAAGCATTAAAGAGTCAGATAGCAAAGAATTACCTGGCCTTGAGCAGAAGAAAGAGGATCCGCCGAGCTACCCGACACCTCCTTCGGGATCGAAGCCCCAGCAGCAAAACTAGGAAGTGTATACTCCATAGTCGCCGCCTTGGGGGCTACGCTCGGTGAATCCCGGGCAGTATCAGTGGCGGGAGTCTCACCCGCAGCTCCTTCTTTCCTCCTCCTTTCAGCGGGAAGAGAAGAGACGAACCTCCTAGGGCTGATAGCTTGCAAGCTGAGATGAAAACAATAAGTCGGGAAAAGATGCGAAAGGAAATGTTCGACTAAAGAACAAACGAAGAAAACTTACTCGTCATCTTCTTCCTCGTCCAACATATCCGCATTCCAGGCGGTTTGGATAGTTGGAAATGAAGGGGAAGGAGGGCGCGTGCGCAATGGAGTAACAAGGATAGGAGCATCCTCGGGTGATTCCTCCAAAGAATTATCTTTGGAGGTCGCTTCATCATCCCCCACCCGACGGCGTTTACGGTGAAGGAGACCACCGTTCGAGTCCTCAGCGTCATCCGAAGAATCATGCTCAGAACCCGAAGAAGCGTTGGCAACGCTGGTATCGGCCGGGCCGTCCAGGTTGCTCGCCAATAAATCCGAGGCCTCCTCCCCAGACACTGGCGGGTAGCAGGTGGCCACGGATAGGCTCTATAAAAATAAAGATAGAAGGAAGAAGAAAAACGAGAGGGAAAGTCAATCGACCAAATCCCAAAGCAAGGGAAAGAAAAGAAGACAAATAAAGCCAAAACTTACCTCGGCTGGCAGTGGCCTTGAGGCTTCAAAAGCATGTACCGGGCAGATGGGGAAGCTGTCGCTCTCCTTCAGGTTGGTGATAGCCGCGATCTTATTTTCGAACTCGACATTCGAGAATTCTTCACGGCTCACACGACTGGGATCTTCGACGCCCTGGTACTCCCACATCGCGGATGGCCTATCCTGCAGGGGCTGCACCCGACGCTTGAGGAATACACTCGCCAAGTGTAGACCGTTCATCGCGATTCCTGCGGCTTGGTCACGAAGAACAGCCACCTTGGCGAGTAGAGGAGTAACTACTCGGTTCTCTTCAACCGAGAGTTTGTGCGCCCAGGACTTCCGCCTCTTCAGAACAGCGAACGGGTGGAACTCATTGACTCCACCCGCGCTGTTGTCGGTTGCGTAAAACCATTTCTTCCTCCATCCCTGGGTGGAATCGATGAAGTGCATGGTGAAGTAGCCAACTTCTGGCCTCGCTGGATCCCGAAACCTCCGGTGCGCAGCGGCTCCCCGAGCTCGGTCTCTACCCGCGATTTCTCGCGGAAGATGCGCACCTTGAAGAGGGCTTTCCAAAGGCCCCAATGAGGGCGAATGCCCAGGAAGCACTCGCAAAGAACGATAAAGCACGAGATATGCTGTATCGCGTTTGGAGGAAAATCATGAAGCTGTATGCCATAGACATACAGCAACGCGATGAGAAAAGGATGGAGAGGGAGAGAGAGCCCGCGTGACACGTGATCTGCAAAGATCACGCGCTCGTTCGCGCGGGGATTGGGTACCTCCTCTTTCTTGCCGAGGCGTACCAGTTTCTCCGCTTCCGGAGGCAGCAGCCCTTCCCGCTGCATCCCCTTGACGCTCTTAGCCGTGGTGTTAGGCGAGCGCCAGTCACCTGAGCGTGGCACGGGTGGCGCAAGGCCATCTCCTGAGGCCCTCGATGACGAAACGGTGGCGCGCTTCCTGCCGCCTGCCATGACTGCTAGCACGAGCTTGAGAGAAGGAAGAAGACGAGCGCGAGGAAGAAGATGGACTGGAAGACGAAGGCTGGGAAAATTTCACCGTTTCTCCAAGACCCGTATTTATACACGGAGCTACTCGATCCTGGCCACTCGATGCGCCACGTGGCGTCCATCGCAGCCACCACGTGCGAAGGCGAAACGAGGAGGCGGTGAACGTTGCTTCCTGCCACGATCTTAACAGAAGATCGTGCGCATTTACTGCACGGTTCGCGTAAAAACCGGGAACGATGTCTTGTTTCCCGGTCAAAAAGCTGACTAGGTGGGCCAGCCCTTCTGCTCTCACTCCGTCACGTCCCATCGGGAGGATAAAAGTGCGCCATGACGTCATAGCTTGCATCATCAAATTAAAGAAAGCTTCGAATGGAAGGTTCAAACACGAAAATAACTTCGTATGAACAAACTCCTTCGAATAGAAGCAACTCTTTCATGGACGAATCATGAAGCAAGACCTCTTTAACAGAGAAAATACCCTACACACGAAAAACTCTTTCGTATGGGCGCAACATCCCAAACATGAAAATTCTTTCATATGGGCATAAAACTCCTTCCACGAAAACTCTTTCGTATGGATAAAAAACTACTAATTCGAAAATTACTCAAGTAGGCAGAACCTGCCTTTTTCATTCACATGATATTTATACATCATAAGAACCTGGATTTTTCAGCCGACTAGGAACATCCGGATGCCATATTCTTTCGAATATGAAGGTAAGACCCGAAAGATCTTTCTCGAGGGACTGGAATCGCACTCAAGCTGCGTCCTCCGGTATGATTCCGTGTCAACAACACGAAGAAAAATCCCAGCGGACACGCCGGGTACCCCCTAGGTTAAGTTCGACTCGGTAAGTCCACAATGGCCCAGTCGCAACAATCACCTCATCAGGTTCGAGTCGGAGGTCTCGAACCTGTGTAGGCCAGGATTGTTTTTGCCCTAGTTGCAATTAATTGGCCCTGATCTTTCGGGAGAGCCAAGCTACTGCGCCACATCCTTCTGCGATAAAAAGCCATAAAAACAGGCACTTGTATTGCTCGATACTCGGGTACGAAAACTCATTACACAGGGTACGCACCCTCTAAACAGGAAAACGACCATACAGGTTATCCGAAGGATAGTAAGACCAAAAATGGTTTGACCGTCTACTCGACTGGAAAAATCCCACTCGAGCAAACGCTCGGGGGCTACTGACGAAGGCATGGATCCTGGACCCTGCGGGTAAGGACACCCCGTCTCAGGCCCAAGGTTAAAGGCCCAAGAAGAGGAGCCCTTGGATTATTCTAGAAGGCCCATGTGAAGCCCACCCGCACTGTCTTGCGGATTAAGTTAGGAAACATGTAACCGACCTAAGGTTAGAGTTCGAGTCCTCTCCGGGTAGGGTTTGAGACCTGGCCACCTATATAAGGCCAGGAGAGCCACCGGAAGAGGACCAAGCAATACCGCAACACCAAAGCCTTGAGTTAGAGATCATACTCTCGACTTGAGTCACCATCATTGTAACCGATCTACTCGATTAATACAGATCGACAGAGGCAGGAGTAAGGGTTTTACCTCTACGAGGGCCCCGAACCTGGGTAAATCTTGCCCCATGTTTAGCCGACGATCGCCACCAGCGCTCATGGGTTCTCCTATTCAAAACCCTATGGGTTTACTCGAGGGATTTGTAGAGTCAGAGATTCGACAGGCATCCTCCATAGCACTACCACCAAATTGCTCTCTAGTAATTAATTTAATAAACTAGGACTTACTTCATAGCTTTCAGCTTGTATTTCAGGTGTAGTAATTGGCCTAGCAATGAATTGGTCATTGGGTGTATTTGTGTAGTCAATTAATTTAGTTCTATCACCCATTTTAACAGTATTTATGTAGTTTTTAATTTTTTATGCAAAACTAAAAAGTAAAGTAACTAGGAAAATTCGAAATACTAAAATAAACTAGATAACTAAATGCAAAACTAAAATACAAACTAAAATAAAATATGCAAGACAAAACAAAAACAAGAACAAAAACAAAACAAAACAAAAACAAGACAAGAAACAAAACAATCTACTTGAAAGAAGGTGGAGATAGAAAGGACGGTACTCACATAGGTGCAACCTCCCCAAGCTTAGGTGTTTGCACACCTTGTTGGTGATGAAGACTTCTTGTGAGCTCCCTTGGACAACTCCTTCACCTATGGCTCCCCGGCAACGGCGCCAGAAAAACGCTTGATGGCTAGGTTGAGACTCCAAGTGCAGAGTGTGTAGATAGTGGCAAGCCTTCTTCCCCACGAGGGTTACTCGAGGGTTTATATCGAACTCTTGGGGAGCCAGTATTTCAGCAGTTGTCTTCCAAGCTTCCTCCAGGATCCTGCAAACAAGTAGAGAATTTTGTGCCCTCAACCTCACCAAGTGGTTGTCAAGCACAAGGTGTGAGACTTCTAAATTACAGTGCAAAACTGAAAGTAAATGTGCAATAATTAAACCTACTACTAAATGCAAATGAGAAAATCAATATGCAATGGATTTTTTTTGTATTTTTGTGATGCAATTGGTGATGGAGATAATGTAAATTCGAATTGGAGATGCAAGTAAAGTAAAGTGCAAGTAAAGTAAATTGCAGCAAAGTAACTAGAGTGTTTTCTTATATTTAAAATAGGACCGGGGTTCATGGTTTCACACTTGCATTCTCTCAAATAAAGTGGTAGACGGTGGACATAAAGAATTACATGTGAGATTACAATAACATGCATGTTTAACATTGAGTACTTTCATATGGGCATCACGTCCTAGCATAGAGATCTCTACGGTCATATTGATCCCTCTTATACTCCACCAAGATGCGAAATAAATCATAACACCTCGATAATTAAGGAAAAACCAGAGTATAGCTTTAAGCAATGTGACATGAAGTTGAAGTAAGAACTTGCTAGATCTATTCATAGAGATTGATTAGTGTCACTTCAAATCCCCGGTAACAAGGTACTCCTTTTTATCCCTAGTGAGGTAACTAAGAAAGATTTAACAAAACCTAAGTGGATCGCTGAACTTCTGTCACTTTCACAGCACTAGCCACCCCCGTTACTCCAACTAATGCACCCATCACCCCACACACGCTCTCAAGAACTAGATTGATCAAAGCTAGCAAATAAGAACGGGGTACATAAGATACATCTACTCAAATAACTCAAGAGAAACAATTGCAATATCAGATTCAATAACTCATAGAAAAGATCCACCACATAGGAATTACAACGGTGCCCGTAATCATGTGAGGCAGCTCATACGGATCTAATTAGTGAAGCACATAGAGAGAGAGATACAAGTGCTACTTCCACAAACCCATAGCCCTGGGGTGGACTACTCCCTCTTCATGGAGATGTCGATGGAGATGACGTTGGAGGGGTAGGAGATCACACCGGTGACGCCCCGCCGGAGTTTCCCCCCACCAATCTGGAACTTCTGATCTCTATTTCGGTGTTTCGGCGGCGCTCCCTTCCGTAAGGGTACAGGGGACCCTTTTTATAGTCGGTTTTAGGTCAAGACGGAGTCGGTAAGTCGAAGATGGAAGGAATTGGGGCCATAGGGGCCAAAAGGGGGCCTCTCATGCGGCCAAGGAATCTGGCCGCGTGGAGGGTCCTCTTTTGGGCCTCCTTGCCCAATTCTCGTGGATCCTTCGCCCGCAAGTCTTCTCCTTCCAAGAAAATGCCCCCCGCAGATTTTCAGGTGATTTCGCGGAAGTTTGCCCCCTGAAACGTCAAAAATATAGAAAACGGGGTTTCTGACAGGCTGGGTTAATTCCATAAAAGTTGGGGGACTTTGTAATTTAACCCCAAAATACTATAAAACATTGAATTATACCCTTATATGATGCAATATGTAATAGAAAACCATGTGAAAATATGCAAAATTCATCTATACATTTTACATGCATCAACATCCCCAAGCTTAACCCATGCTCAGTACATTAGTTAATCCAAAAGGCATTACTAACCACTCATATAAACCAAATTTTGTTTTAAAGGATGTTTTCCACTCATCTCCCTCTTTCATCCTAATTTGATGATAACCACTACACAAATCAATTTTAGAGAAAACATCAACACCACTTAATCAGCTAACATGTCTTCCAAACGTGGTATAGGATGACGATAACGAATAGTGATGTTGTTAATTGCTCTACAATCTACACACATGCGGCAAGTACCATATTTCTTAGGGACTAAAATAACAGGAACAACACAAGGAGATAGGCTTATTCGAATATAACCTTTATCAAGAAGCTCTTGTACTTGTTTCCAAATTTCCTTTGTCTCTTGGGGATTTGTCCTATAGTGAGCTCGGTTTGGCAATGATGATCCAGGAATCAAATCAATTTTATGCTCAATCCCTCTCAATGGTAGTAGCCCTGAGGGTACTTCTTCTGGAAAGTGGAAACACATCATCACACTCCTAGAAAAAATTAGAAACACCAATAGAAAGAGGTGTCATGTTGTTAGAAACTAAAATTTCCCCCTTGTGCATGAGCACTATAGGTACTAAACTAGAATCCTCACTAAACTCTCTCAAATCTTCTTTGGTGGCTAACATTGTTAAAAGGCTCACTCCCTTACTTTTACCACTCGGACTAGACTTGTTTTCACCCATTGAATTTGTGTTTTCACTCTTCTCGTGTCTCTCACTCTCTTTCTCTAGATTCACTTCGGTTTTGTGTCTAGGATCATTCACAATCTGTTGTGGTGTCATACGCCTCAAGATAATATCCTTATTATTCCAATTCAACTGGTATGTGTTTGCTCTCCCATTGTGTATAGCCTTCTTGTCAAATTTCCATGTTCTTCGAAGTAGCAGGTGGCAAACTGTCATGGGAACCACATCACACTCAATTGTATCTTTGTATGGTCCAATCTGAAATTCTACTCTCACAATATGGCACACCCAGATTTCTTATTTGTCACTCAACCATTGAATATAATATGGATGTGGAATGTATCTCAACTTGAGTTTTGCACATAAATCCTTGCTTGCTAAATTTCTGCAACTACGTCCATCAATGATCACCTTGCAAGGCATTTGTGGACCCACAATTGCTTTGGTTTGAAATAGATTGCATCTTTGGCTCTCATCACTAGGAACAACACTCAAAGCTTTTGTGCAAACAATAGTTGGGTAATTGGTAGCATGGGCATCAATAGGACCATCATCATCATATGTATCCTCCTCATTAGGATCGGCATCATCTCCAGTCTCATACTTCTCATCAGCATTGATAACCATGATTTTCTTGTTAGGAAAATCTTTCTTGAAGTTCCCTCTTCCTCCACAAGTATGACATGGCATGTCTTTATTTCTTGCTTTTGATTGAGTAGAAACACTTGCACTAGTTGTTGGTTGAATTGTTTTCTTAGCAGTGGTATTGCTTGTCTCGGTCTTGGAAGATGTACTAGCTCAAAATTGTGAAGCTTGAGGTGTAGAAGGTGTGAAAGAAGTTATTGATGGAAAAGTTCTTCTTGGAGCCATAGATACCTCCTCGTCTAACCTCTTTTCTGCCTCTCTTGCTTGGAGCAATAATTCAGTCATGGTATTATTGAACATGCCTCACAATGCATCTAATCTTGAATTGCAACCCTGAAAGAAATCTTCGCATTGTCTGTTCTAGTTCTTCTCTAACCCGAGCTCTTTGGAGTATCAACTCCATCTCCTTGTAATATTGATCCACAAAATTCGTACCTTGTTTAAATTGTTGTAATTTGTCATAGAGAGTTCTCACATAATTTTTAGGTACAAACCTATCTCTCATGATTTGCTTCATCTCAGCCCAAGTAGTGATTTCTGGTCGATTTTCTCTTTCTCTCAATTGTGTGATTCCATCCCACCACAAGAGAGCATAACCATCAAATACATAAGATGCAAGTCTAATTTTCCTCTCCTCAGTGTAATTATGCAATCTCCATAGCTTCTGAATCTTCAACTCCCACATTAAGTACTCCTCAGCATCCTCAGTATCACATGTGAGAGAGAGAATAAAGAATTTTGGCTTTCCAAGACCATCATCCTCTCTATTATTTTCTCCCATAGGCACTCTTCTAGCAGCAAAATTACCACAGCCTCCAAATGCATTGGCTCGGCCATCATCAAAATCAACACCTAAATTAGCATTGGGAGCTCTTTGTTGTAAGGTTGTGGTCAAATTTGCAAGTTATCTTGTCATATTGTTCACAGTCTCTTGTAACGTACCAAGGGATTCTTGAGTAGCAGCTTTGTTAACTTTCTCTTTTACCTCGTTCAATTCTTTGCTTAGTACATCATCATATTCCTCAATTCTTTGCTCAATCCTTCTAGCAACTCCTTCTCGAAATTGGTTGAAATCTTCCCATGTGCACATATCATCAAGATTCTTCTTAGGTGGTACTACCTCCTCTGGCTTCTTTCCCTGCATAGCATCAGTTTCACTAGAAGAACTCATGATTAATATGTTATGGAAACCAAATAATCAATGGGTTGTGGTGTTCTCTCACAACTCACTCAAAACTAGCAAAGACGTGCTTCTCTTACCGTTCCAAAGTGAATAGGGTTTACATACAAACAAGTACCAATGAAGAGTGTACCAAGTGTGAGAAGAGAATAACCAGATTATCGGGTGTCACGAGACAAAACATGTTATTTGATGGGGCTTGGTTGAGATTCCTAACAACACCAAAATAGCAACTTCTATTTATTGTCTAATGTGATGAAAATCACTAAAGAAATACACTCACTCTGGGAGACAAATGTGACTTAGCAATTATATGGAAGGGTTATTGCAAGCACTGGAAAGACATTAGCAAATACTCTATGAAAAGAGGCACAAGATTGCTCAAATATGTCCACAAAAATATCCAAGATATGATGTATCAAACTCCACTAGTGATATAGTAATGGCTCGGCCTCTTTTTTCTTTTTCCCACTTTCTATTTTGTTTATACTTTTCCAATGGCCTTTGAATCAACTAGGAGCAACAAGTAGAAGAAAACAGAGATATGGACAAAAATTTGATCAAATGAGCAGCATGTAAGAGTAATGAAAACAACTAGTCTTTGGGTTATGGCCCTAAAAGTTTGTTGTAGATTAGCTGTGGCTAAAGCTTAACAATGATCAGACCAGAAACTTAGAGAGAAAACAGGAAGAAAAACAAAGAAAAAACTAAAGAAAACAGAGTGACAGCAGCTCACGTCAGAGAAGTAGTCGAAATCACGGCACCGAAAACGGCTTAAAAACGCCGCGGTTGTGTGGACTTGCACCGCGGTGTGGCTTTTGATGCCCACCCTTCCAAGTCCGGGTTCCGGAAGGTTTTTTTGTTGTGTTTGTGTGTGTGTGGGGTGGTATCACAAATTAAGTCGTAACGTGGGCCTGATGGATGCCGTGCAATATGCTGTCCAAAAGAAAGCTCAAACCCGTAACGTAGGGCTGAAATGTAATAGGGGTGGGGTCCCTGGGTGGCACTTGCAACGGCTTAAAACTAACTGCTGTCTCCTCCGTTGCTTTCGCTCCTACTTTCAGAGGTCAAAGACATTATTAATATCTGATGCATACACAGGGGCTAGGCTAGCTTAGGCGCTACATCGATTCAGCGAAAAGCATCGGCCAGGAGCAAAAGGGAACCTCCTGCTGAATAATAACCAGAAGTAGCTTAGCTAGCTCCAACGAATCATACACTCCTCCATCTAATTATAAGTACTTATATGACTGGGGGAAAGTTAAAGATAGTTTTGGATACTAGATGGAGTACGTACGTACTTACATTCATCTAGTGAGCTCTCCATTCACAGAGTTGAGGATATTTTTTACTAGAGGAGGTACGTACGTAGTGCATAAACACTAGTATTTTGTATATAAGATGACCTTAACGCACCATATTTTCGTACGGCGTAAGTTGATTGGAGACAATTTGGAGATCCCGGCCGGACAGATCCAGAATAATTGATACACGAAATCGTCTGAGAATTACAGTACATACAACAACCTGTACATCCGTATGTAATGATGATAACACACACTAGATTTCTTTCTTTGACTAAAGTAGTACGTACCAATGCTAAAGATCAGCTCATCAAGCTAACTAATCGAGTACAAAATTAATTCAGAAGCAACAAGGACGGATGTTGCTGAGGCTTGGAGCTGCTGAGCTAGGCAGCTACGGCAAGAAGCCGCTCTCGTCCCTAGTAGCAACAGGAGCGCTTTCGTCGACGCAGGTCGCTCCGCACCTCCGGCATCGGCCCGGTACTGCCAGCGGCGGCGATGAGGAGGAGGAGGAGGTGTCGAGGATGGTGGCGCGGCAGGAAGGACAGCTGGCATGTGCTCCGAGCCAGGTGTCGACGCAGGAGACGTGGAAGGCGTGGCCGCACTGCGGCAGCACGCGGAGCTGCTCCCCGGCGGCGAAGTCGGCCAGGCAGATAGCGCACTGATCCTCCTGCCCATGTCCTTGTCCAGAGGCAGCGGTGACGGGGAGCGCATCGATGGCCTTCTTCTTCAAGCCTCTCCGCGGGAGATACGATCGAGAGTTGGTGCTAGTGGTGGTCGAGGGGGAAGTGCGGTGAGCGCGGCGGCAGGCACATCGCGCGACGAGGGCGAGGCCGAAGACGCAGATGAGGGCGCAGAGGAGGGAGGCCAGGATGACCACCATGTCCGGGTCGATGGAGACCATGGGCGAGGTCGAAGATGATGAGTTGGACGTGGGGGCTAAGGTGGCGGCGGTGGTGGAGTGGATGAGGCTCGCCGGAGTCCGCATGGTGCTAATTAACTGGTTGTTTGAGTACTGCCGGACCAGTGAGCTAAGTAAGTGCGGTCGTGAGCTAATTAGCTTGGCAAGCTGCTTATATAGACGCCCAAACCCCATGCGATCGATGCCAATAATTTTTTTTCAAAGAAAGGGCCGAGCGTCCCTGTCCCCGTACGGGCATCTCTAGTCGTTGCAACCCCCAGCACAAGAAAATCAACACAAATAGTACAAACGGCGCAAAACCAAAACCTGGGGCATGGTCATTTACCAGTCGTAGCCCACCCAACCAGCCAAAATGGGGGGCTTTTGCATGAAAAGTGGGGCAAAAGTAGGAGAGAGAGTCATCTTTGCATGCAAAGTGGGGCAAAAGTAGAAGAAAGATTCCTTTTTGCATGCAAAGCGGCGCATTTTGCCCCCCAGGCCAAACCCAAGGGGCTGGGTTTGGCTTGGGTGCGCCGGCGCAAAAACGGCGCTTTTTCAGCTCCTGGGGGGCTGACTGGTGGAATTCGGCGCTAAAACGGCGCTTTTTGGGTCAAAAACGCCGCTTGGGGGGCTCTGGGGGGACGACTGGAGATGCCCTTAGAGAACTAGATGATACCCCGCGCGTTGCTGCGGACATTTGTTTTATTGTTGCTCGCCTACAAATAAAGTGCAAATATTTACAAAGAATCTGAGTGAAAAAATTAAGAAATTTCATCACGCCTCAAGAAGAAAACGGATCAAGATCTGGAGATTCAGTGGATGACTTCTTGCCGGAGATGTAGGAAGAGTAGGTTGTGGACTCCGCATGGCGTCGACTTCCACGGCGAGCAGCGCCGCCACACACCAGATCCGAGCCCAGGGACGGAGATGGAGCCTACCGACGCCACGCTGCACATGGCGCCGCCTTCCGCGGCGAGCGGCGCTGTGCGAGGTCGTGGCCTTCCTCCATGGCCGTACTCGGCGCCGTCGTGGCCTTCCTGCACGGCCATGGCGCAGTCTCCCTCGTTGCCGGAGTGATTTGTGATGGGGATGGGAGGCGGATGGGGATGGGAGGACGATGGGGAGCCTGTTTTCGATTTGGATTTGGTCCGCAAGTCGTGGCCTTTCATCTAGTGCTTTCGATTTGGTCCGCAAGTCGTGGTCCCCACACTGGCGGATAAAGTTACCGAAAGGCCCTTGTGCTTTGATCCGTGGGAGCTCGGGGTTAAGAATCAGTCGCCGCGCTTCCGTGCGATAATGGTGGGCCATGGTGACGTGAACCACGGGGCCGCGCTAAGCTGGTCAAACCTTCGCACGCATCTCCAACAATAGATTGACGGCACAGATAGGCCGTGGAGATCCATGTAGGTGTGGGGATGAATATCCGCTCATAAATAGTTGTTATCACAATATTCTTCTGATTCTTATAGAAAATAATCTACGTGGAAGTAATCCCGCTGGAAATGAATGTGCATATAGAGGACCGGGAGTTTGTTCTTGGGGGAGTTTAAAGAAAAGACTATAATGAAAATTTTCTTAGTTCCCTTTAAAATAATATTGTACAAAAAAATTGCATAGCTTCAACCGTATATATATCCATTGGAGCAGCTAGATAGCATTACATTACATTATATTCGTACTGTACAAATTTACATAGGCTTTTAGAAGCATCGGCCTAATATAGAAGAGACATTTGCCCTCCGGAGACACCTGCACGTATACATCGGGTTATTGGATAAAGAAAATTTGAAACCAATTTCAGTGGAGAAGGGATAAACAATCTTTAGCGTTTAGCAATAGTACTCTAGGGACAACATTAATTTCTCCTGCAATTAAATGGAATCCATCTCCTGTGAAAAATGTTTTGTTGTACTGAATAAAAAAGAATAGAATAGTCATGTGAAACAACTATGGACACCATGTTTGGCTGGTCGATTGCACACCGAAAGAATATAGCCATCGATAAGAATGAAAAGAAACACGGGCACATGGTAGTGTGTTTGATACATTTATAAATGAAAAAAAATCTACATTTCCTGGTTGTATGGCACAGACTTGGAAAAATAATGCCAGCTAACAATAGCAGTACTGAAATTAGATAACGGGCCTATTTCGATTTTAATTAAACTACTTAAAAGTATTAAAAAAGATTCTGCACAAATGACAGGCAAAGCTTCGCTAAAAAGAATCTGTTCCACGGATCTGAATGAAATAGACCAGTTATCCAACTCGGGTTACTGGTTCAGTATCAAGCGAAAAAATCATGCATAATAAAAGTGAACTTCAGACTGAGTTTCCAGAAATCATAAAGAGGAACTTCAGGCTAAATGATTTCATATTCTTAATTTTTGTTAGAAAGCTGCAATGAACTAATATAATAGAATAATGTTCCCTCTTTTGTAGTTTTGTGTGGTGATCAACCTAAATACTGTTCTTGCTTCTTATTTCAGGAAACACATCAAATGGATGGTTGTTATATTCAGTTAATTTACTCATGGTAATTCACAATGGGAAAAATGGCAACATTACACATGAGGTAACTGAAATCTGACAAACGTCGATCCATGGCATAGCAAATTGACTGTAACTCAACCAACTTAATCAGCGGATACATAGAAGTATATTCAACAGGAACTTCATAAGACTGGGAGGATAAAGAAGGAAGGCAGTAGGGGAGGATTGGGTGGATGGAAAATCCGTGCTAACTTGATATAACGAGGTGACTGGGCCCTGATAGACCCAAGTGGAAACTAACCAAATCAGGAAAATTCACTGTTAAATCCATGTATACTAGACTGTCTTCCTCTAATGTGGACAGATTTTTTGCATCTTTGGAAGGCTAAAATACCTCTGAAAATCAAAGTGTGGCTTTGGTTAATCTGGCATAATTCAATTGCCACCAAGGATAACATGAAAAAGAGGAAGTGGAGAGGGGATTTCTCTTGCAGTTTCTGTGACGTTTTTAAAACTATTAATCATTTGTTCTTTTCGTGCCCTGCTGCTGCTTACATGTGGACTGTTATTTCCTCGGTGATTGGTGCTTTTAACAGACCCACCAATTTCACTCAATATTTCTGGTGGATTTCTGCTTTCTTTCCAAACCAGTTGAATCTTCATGTTGTTGGAATTGCTGCCTTTTGCTGGGCAATTTGGAAAACTAGAAATAGGGCTTGTTTCGAGAAGAAGTTTATTTCATCTCCTGTGGAGTTGATTTGTTATTTTTGTGCGTTTATTCGCTATTGGGCAGGTATTCAATCTCCCGGGGATAGGACCATTCTGGAGGAGGGTGCAAGGATGATCCAAGATGCTGCTCTGGATCAGCATGCCAGGAACCAGGCCAGACTTCGCAGGACGATTACTTCAGAGGCTTCTACTGATGAAGATGTGGATGTTGTTGGTTGATTATCTTTGCTGAACTAGTTTAGTTCCCTACCTGCGTGCAGTATGGTTGTAAGATGCAGTACTTTGCCTTACCCCGTTGCGCTGAGCTGCTAGCGCTTTAAAACTTTTGCTCGTTTGGTTTAGATACTGTCCATTTGGCAAGTGTGGAAGGTGGTTTCCTTTTCCTTCCTTCTGAGGGGACTGGTTTCATTTTCCTTCACATGCCTCGGGTTGCTGTTTTTCTTTTTTAATTTATTTTAGCTTCGTTTTAAATAAGACCTCTGTTCTGTTGTCTCGCGATAATGGAACCCGTCTCTAGTCGTTTGGAAAAAAACATAACGAGGTGACTAAAAAGTGTCGTTGACGGCAACAAAGGCTCTAGATTCCTCCCGTAAAACGTAGTGGAAGAAGGCTATGACCTATGAGCCAGCCATGGCCAGGGCTCAAAATTCGTCCTGGCCAACACAGCATATTTCCGAGTGCGAAACCTGTTGAATAGCAAATCTAATGAAAATGGAGAGGGAGATGGAGAGAAGTATACATGGGAGGGCTCACATGGGCGGTTTAGATGGGAGAAGTATGTATTAGAAGGGAAAGTTTATCCAGTACTTAACGGCGAGAAAATATGCTAGAACTCTCCCTTCGGTTACTCTAATTTTTGGAGAAGGCGAAGAGGAAGGACACATCTCATCAATGTGCCCCGTGAGTGGAACTGCTGGAGGCGAAGAGGAAGGGATCACCAAATTTTAATTCGATGCATGAAGTCTATTCTAACGGGTTACATGTTGCCTTTTCTTTCAACTTCGCCCGCACAAATAAAACAACTAATGGCTAAGAAGAACGGAACCCAATAATCACGTGGAGTTACATGGGCAGGCTTTTTTTTATTGCTTAGGTGGCAGAGTTGCTAGCATGGACCAATTAGAGGCTTGCTGATGTGGATGCCTTGCATGTTGAGATAAATAGACATAGTGGGTTGCTCTCATTTAGATATTATTATAGATCTGGGGCGCCAAAAATCCCTGCTTCCGCCACCGTTGCATGTCATTAAAACGCGGAATCTCGTTCATCTATTTTTTTTCAGCTTAACACCCACAATCCCACATAGCATACGATTTGTGCTATTGTAACATCGTTGGAGCATTTTTATTCCACAGAGGGACAAACATGGACAGAAGCATTGTAACATTTCGAATACCGATGAAATAAAGAAGTTATGAGTATGCAGCAAATCCACATTGGTTGCAGCAGAACGACATGAGTGGCAGCAAATCCCAAAAAAAAGTCAACTCGTGTATGTAGCCTCTCACGAAAACATTGCAACCTCTCCAATTTTTTTGCAACATTGATATTTGCAGCAATACACATACAAGTTTGTAGAATCTTGAAAGAAAGTATGCAACATTGAAAATTCTAAATACTAGCCTCGATTTGGACCACCAGCTCGCCGGCTACGAATCCAACTCTCTTGAGTCTCTTCAGAGCTAGATGTAGTGAGTCTGAACTCATCACCCGTGATACCGCCCATCACCCCCTTTAGTTCTACCGATGGATGACTTCCATTATGTGCTGTAGGTTAGGACCAATGGAGGAGTTTTCCTGTCGGCATGGTCATCCGACACTCGCTCGGGCAAACGTGGGGGACGAAGATGGGTAACATTACGGGTGTAGGGCGGAGCCGAAGGATGATGGGTGGATGGAGATTGAGGACGGCGGGGGTGAGGCCATGGGCTCCAGCCACAGTGTTGTTTGTCTATGTGTTGGGTGAGTTCTGAGTGGAGCGACCCAAAGGATCATCCTTGATCCCTGAGGAAATAATCCTTTTAGTTTTATTAATGATGATTGTTGTCTTCTAGGCCTCTTCCAATGCAGTTTTCTCCCTACGCTTACGGGGGGATTTTTGCGGACTCACACTTACAAACTGACATGGTGATGCAGCAAGTGGATTCTGATCCTGAAATCATTGACAGAAAACAAAACTGCATCAACCACGTGGTTCCACATTAGCCCATAAAATAACTTCGTAGAATTAATTCCGTAAGTGTAGCATTGCTCCGTTTTTATTAGCATGGTTTCTAAAGTATTTTGCTAACATGGCATAAGAGTTAAGTAAGAGAGAGATTATATCTTAACTAACATATAACTATTGCATGAGATCATAGGAAAAAAAAAGGGTACTAACCAGTCATGTGTAAGCATAAACCTATATGAATTAAATGCAACCCCATTTAGGTAGGACACTTAGGAGATAATCACAAGGGTAGTTGTCTCTTAAAAACATAACAATTTTATAGGATAGTGTGCTAAGAGATAATGCACTTGGAAATGTCTTATATATTCACGGGCACATTAAGAATTCTTTTATGTGTTACATGTGCATTGCGTGCAGTCCTTTTGTAATGCTCTGCTTGACAACAATTCAGCTAGCTAGCAGCTTCCACTAGGAAGAATAATGGGTGGTCCTCGATCCGTAAGTCGTGCACGGTAAACTTATTCCCTCTAAATGACAAAAGGCCATCGTCCAACAACTCCCCCGACCTCGGTAACCCGCCTCCACCATCCTAGGCCTAATCCGCCTCCACCGTCCATGTTCGGGCGCCGCCTCCTCTCGCAGTCCTTATCGATGTGCCACCACCGCCAGTACTCCTCCCTCTCAGTCATCCCTCTAGGCCCAAGATGGCCGGTTCTTCCCCAACACAGGTACTCCCCTACCCCCACCCAAATTTTATTGCTAGATCTCTTGCTCCATGGCTAACCATGTCATCAGTGGATCCGGCTTGTTCTCTTTGTCTTTGCTTCCATCACTACCACAGCTAGTCATGGTGTCGCTGACTCCGACTTGACTTGTCTTGTCCTCAACTCTGGTCGTCGGTTGTGACTCATCTCGTCCTAGAGCTCGCTTGGACCGGAATAAAGTGTAGCATAAAACATGGAGGATGATAAGACGAATAGAATACATGAATGAGATAAGGTTGGTAATAAGAGGGAGAGAGTTGGGTCATGGGACAGTGCAGTTTGTACATGTAGTCGGAAGCATACACGCATGCGATCAGCCTCCCGAGAGTGATTTTTTTTGTTTCCACTTGTAGCCGTAATGTGCACTTGCGCTAATGCACGCGTGAAAGTCATCATCATTTTGCCTCGAAAACGCTCTTTCTAAATTCAGCCTCCCTCCACATGGAGTCCATCTCCCTCCTCCACCTAGTATCTCGATTGTTCACTCCCATGGAGGGACGCACATGTACGTGATAGAAAATATAGATTGATGGTAATCTTAGTGGAAGCATGGAATCACCCGCACGGAAGCAAGGGGTCAACCTCAGATATGTTGATGTCGACTACATTATTCTAGTCACAAACAATGAGAATTGGTATACCTAGGTAGGTTAGCCACCCTTGCACTTCCGGCTGCTCCCATACGCATCCAACCCATCTGACATATTTTGATTATTCTATTCTCTTTGAAAAGTTATTTGGCATGTTGAGATACATTTCTTAAATGATTTCTAGGCTATGAGAAAGAGAGAGGATTTTATGAGCTCCAATGCAATTAAATCCTTTATCTGGGTAGTCTGTTTTACATCGAGGTTCACACTCGTTCATTATCTCCACTTTATAGAAATTTATATTTCTCCTACCAAACAACACAAAATAAACTTAAACTTTGCACATCAAATCAACACAAAAAATTAGTACAATTAAAAATATAAATTTTATGGGTTTTGGTGCACCATTGATACTTAAGATTATAGAGCTTAATGAGAAATTTTACGGATTTTTTGGTGCACCATCTCACATGTTGTGATTAGTATATATTCTTTGTCACCGTGGAGAATTTGTGCCAAAGCCTCTCCAACAGAGACGTTTGACTCCCTAAGTATTTGAACTCCGGGCATACATCATTATTGTCAAGTCTTTAGGCGTTATTTCTATCTTTCGACTTTTGTTTTATTAATGGTAACTATATTTTTTATTGCTAACCGTAAATGATTGTTTTCTAAATAGTTTATTTCAAAAAAAAATTATACTAAGTGAACCTCTTATGTCCACCTTTTCACTAAATGAACGAATCAGCTAAAAATACACATATTCATCCCCATGCAGTCGACATTCTTGATACTTAAACTAGCCATCATACTGATAAGATTGACTTGCATACTTGTATGTAAACTATAGATCAAGTGAATAAGAAACTAGATACACATTACTAGAATCTTAGATTGTGTTCAAATTCCTCTATGATATGTGCTACAAATAAAGTTTAACAAGTATAGAGCAAACATGTGTTCCTATCAATTGTTGAACCCACAAGTACATAATAACATTGACCTTGAAATAACGAATAAACAAGTAATGCAAATGATTTCAAGGTAAATCCTCTATAAATACCTCATGTAGTAAGTACATAATCTCTAGAAATGTCTATAAAGATACTTGTTAGAATGTACATGTTATAAATCTCTACCAATATATTCTAGAATGAACCTGAACAAATATAGTATACTAGATCTGATCCACTTATTTTTATATTTGAATGTATGTTTGCTTTCTATTTTACTCATGCCTAGAGTGGTTTTGTCAAAATAAGTATTATTATGGGACAATGAAGAATAAAATTAGCATAATTTTCATGCCAAATTATGGTTTAAACTTATTAAGATTACATACATTGATGATTGTTATTATTATGGAGCAAAGAATATTTATCTTGGTAAATGATAGAGGCACGTTGCGTGGTCAAGTTTGTAATTATTATAAAAATATACACTAGTAAACACCATAACTCGATGGAAAAAGTAACACAGAGTAAAAAAAAATTGTCGATGCAGATATGCAATGCATAATGGCACTATACCAGTAAGTATTAAAGACTTGGACATGAAAAAAAATATCTCAAGAAACTTCCTCCAAAGTACCAAATTCTAACTGGTGCCATATGAGGACTCATGAACACACTAGTGCAGGATTTCCAACTAGTGGTGTGCAAAAACGCTAATATTGGCGTGAATGTGGCACATCACTGGTATGACTCCGCTGATACTTGTTACTAGTGGTGTGTCATCCCATGTCAATACTAACATGCATACTCATAGCGTACCCTTACGACAACACTGATAAACGTTACCACATGTCCTTGTATTTGCACTCCACTAGTATTCTACTCCCTCCGTCCCTTGCCAAAACGTCTTATAATATGGGATAGAGGGACTACAAGCGGGCCCTTGTATTTGCACGCTACTTGTATTTCAGTTACCGGTGGTGTGTCTTCATATTAAACACCACTAACAAATTATTTTGAATTTAAAAAATAGATCAACAGTGCAGGATGTGGGGAACGCTTCAGCGCTAGGGAAGAAGGTGGCCACGATCTACGGTGTGGCATTCTGAGCTCGGGGATGGTACATGTTGGATGTATTCCCAAGAGACAATGATAAATATATTTAATTAGTTTCACAATTGATGTTTGAGTTTTTATTCTATAACCGATGTGATTCAAGAATGTGAGATTTAGAGGAAATCGCATAGGTGCGTGTAGTCACATGAAAAACACATAATACCCTATTCCGTCTCTAAGAAGATCTTGTAGATTTCTAGATGACGATGTTTTCCTGGTCCTGTATACTATATTTGTTAAGGATCAATGAAAGCATATTGTTTGCTGGAAACCATGTGGCAGGTAAACCCAGTTTGTTCATGTACTAAGTGTTTCTTTCTGATCGTTTGGTACTAGTAATTGATGTCTACGCACGCTTCTATTCTTGTAGACAGTGTTGGGACTCCAAGTGCAGAGGTTTGTAGAACAGCAACAAGTTTCCCTTAAGTGGATCATCCAAGGTTTATCGAACTCAGAGAGGTAGAGGTCAAAGATATCCCTCTCAAGCAACCCTGCAATCAAGATACAAGAAGTCTCTTGTGTCCCCAACACACCCAATATACTTGTCAGGTATATAGGTGCACTAGTTCTGCGAAGAGAGAGTAAAATACAAGCAGTATGGATGATTATAAGTGATAATACCAATCTGAAATAAATATGGCAGCAAGCAAACATGTAGCAGAATAGGCGGAAAAAGGTATTTCAATGCTTGGAAATAAGGCCTAGGGCTCCTACTTTCACTAGAGGACACTCTCAACAATTATCATATAATTGAATGCATAAATATCATCTCTTCACTATGCTACTCCGAACCACTCTCCGGTCGAATAATGAACACTAATCATTGCGTAGGGCTTTAACATCACTCCTAAAGTCTATATTCCCTCTCTAGGGCACCCCCAATGTCACTACGAGCGCCATAAATTAGTACTAAACAAACGCCACAATTTCATAGATTCATCTTCCAACACAAGATATAAATATCATGCTAAACCACACAGAGCACACACTGTCACCTTTACCCCGTGATCAAAGATTTTACGGAGATAACAAAACCACTTGAGTAGCATAACAGATGAAGATCAATCTACATATTCAACTAGATTACAAGCTCATGATCACATAAAGATCACACCATGGGAGAGAGATGAACCACATAGCTACCGGTAGAGCCCTTAACCTCGGGGGAGAACTACTCCCTCCTCATCATAGGAGACAGCAACAACGATGGAGATGGCGGTGGAGTCGGAGGAGATGGCTTCCAGGGGCACTTCCCTGTCCCGGCAGGGTGCGAGAACAGAGATCTGTCACCCAAAACTTGTCGACGGCGGGGGCGGAGCTACGGATGTATTTTACAGAAAAGTTCGATTCCCCTAGGTTTTATGCATCGGGGAGTATATATGGGCGAAAGGGCGATGCCAGGAGGTGGCCAGGGGCCCCACACCACTAGGTGGCGCGGCCAGGGGGCCGCGCCACCCCATGGCGTGGCCCCCTCCGGGGCTCTTCGGGACTTCTGGAAGCTTCCGGGACTTTTAGGACATCTGACTTTCGAATTTTCCAATTCCGAGAATATTTCCAGAACAACCTTTTTTTAAACTAAAAACAGCAGAAAACATGGAACTGGCTCTGTGGCATCTTGTTAATAGGTTAGTCCCGAAAAACGTGTAAAAATGACATAAAATGTAAGGAAAACATGTGGGAAACAACATGAAAACAACATGGAACATAGAAATTAGGGATACATTTATGACTTATCAGTAATGTGCAAAGGTTTCCATACTAATATGTCCTTAGAACATGAGGATATCATGATTTTACATACACGAAGGCTACTTTGGAACTATTAAGTATCACATCATAATTGAGGTGATCATAAAGGAAGTATCCGGTAAACTTAGAAGGTGTGTATTAATCTTGATGGTCCTAGATGAAAATTTCTCCTCCGTCGAAGGAGAGATACTTCCAGGACCCATTCGGTATAGAAGGTATTCATTATATTCCGCAGAGAAGACATGATATATGGATATCACATATAAATATTTAGGGTTCATTATATGTATAGAAGGTTCCAGCATTTTCTAGCGCTTGACTATCGAGAACTAGAAATTGCACGTATCCAGACTATCCGAGTGGTCCATGTATAGAAGGTTCCAGCATTTTCTAGAAGCTTCTAAAATATTTGGGGTGGTCCATGTATTGGGTTAGGTGCAGGAATTTTTAAAAAATTGTCTTACACAACAACTAGAAACAGATATGAAGATACAAGCGAAGTTATATCTATATCATTACCAACATGAACATGCGGAGAAAGTTTCAATGAAGCCTGATGAAGATTCTGGCGGCTAAGCCCGAAGGTGGTAATGTTGCCGACTCCATGTATCCAGACTTCTTGATCAAGCAGAGTGAGGGTCTCGAATGTTACTCCTATGAGAACTCTCACACGTACGTATGTCAAAGTCCTATAGTGCTTCGCTATCGAGAACTAGAAATTGCACGTGCAAAAAAGATGGAGAGAGCCCCAGCACACGGGAGAGAGAGAGATTGGATCTCATCTAGAGGGAGAGGACACCTCAAATCCCCAAAGAGAAAGAGATCCAACTTGTGCGCCTCATCCCATGCAGAGGTGGGGGTATATATAGTGGGGAGGGATGTTAACTTTCCTTGGGGGAAGGGGCAAGGCATTGGTGCGGCCCACCCTTCCCCCATGCAGATAGGACTCCTCCGCCAATGAGGAGTCCACCTGCCATACTTCTCCCTTTTTTATTTTTGCCTTTTCCCCTTAATTAGGGATTTACCATACATCAATAAATAGAGAAAAGGATTGGTGCGCCTTGCATGTGCCCCACAGGGCCCATGCGGCTACCCCCAAGATATGAGGTGCATCCCTAGGGAATTACTGTCCCCTTCCGGCACTCCCCCTTTTCGGGTTTTCACTGAAACTCTTCCGGAACCCTCTATATTCTGAATATAATTCTATCACGCTGTAACTATCCGAGTGATACCCGCTCTCTACTCTGAATCATCCAATGTGAAAATTTGATTTTGACGCCTTAAGTGTGTAACCCCTACAGGTTCCATAACAAGTAGACATGATCGTAATATCTTTTCCTTATCGATAATCAACATCGGGACCGTGGACGTCCATATTGACTCCTTTCAAGCTATACGAAGAAACTGTAGTGAACATGTTGGTTACCAAGTATGTTCCTATTACTTCATGGTAATAATCAATACCTCTAGGAGAGATAAATAAAATTACCATGATTAAAATCTTTAACCACTACCTCACATTATCCTTGTTATCTGGTATGATGTCTTTTCTCGTTCCCGTGTTATAGTATCCCCGTTACTTACATCATGCCTTTCTCTACGCAAACCTGTTTAATAGATACTAACACACTGAGTGGATCCTGGATGTATCTCTCTATTATTTGGAGGAGTAATTCCCGGTATTGGACTATCATGGTTAAATACATACCTTCGAGATTACCCAGTGACAGACGTTTTGATCACCCAGTTTAAGGTGTGATGTTTGAATATACCAAAGTAAACTTTCCAGAATGCAGCACTGTATATTCTCCTGGTCAAAGGAAAGAAACAAGTTAACCATGATGTGATGATACTATTTATAGAAGTGCTAAAACCAGATCTCGTAGTATCTTAGCTACTTGGGTCTATCTAGTCACAATGTTGACACAACAATGCGTATTCATTAATATTGACAAAAAATGTCCATGACCAGGTGAAAGTACAAGTATGGTCACTAGAAGGGGTGGTCAATAGGTAACTACCAACTTTTCGATTTGTCTCTTTTATATTTGGCTAAAAAATAGGAAACACAAAGTTGACTAGATGTGCAACTAGATGAACAACCTATTTGATACGATACAAAGTACGCAGCAGAAACAATATGTAAAGCACAATGTAAACCACAAATGTAAACAAGGAGACAAGGATATGTTTCCCGTAGTTCCTTCCCAAGGGAAGTACGTCTACGTTGGAGAGGTGAGGAGACACCTAGGCACTCCAATAGTACGGATATGCACACCTTATTCTCCGTGAGCTTCTCCAGTGAGGGAGATGCTCGTTTTCACTATGAGGTTTACTTCAAGGCGTTGACCAAACTTTTACACAACAATATGGCGACTCCACAACTAAATTGGAGGCTCTCAACAATCCGAAACTTCTTGAAACAAGGTGGAAGCTCCAAGCACTAGGGTTTTCTGATGAGGACATCCCTAGTGCTTCTACACTTTCTCCCATTGATGATGTTGTTGTTCAAGACAAACATGATGAAGTGAGGACTGGACCTATGACTAGATCAAGAACCAAGCTACTAGAACAGTAGGTGAACTCACTCCTATTAAATTATGATGTTTGTTGTTCTGGGAATTTTATACTACATAAATCCCTGCATTTATGTATGATTCAGGTTGTTGATAACACAAGTATTATTGGAGGAGAGGAGCATGGAGTCATGGAGCAATGCATAGGAGAACACAAGGAGAGAGGTGATCATGGCAGCACAAGAGAAGAGGAGAAACAAGGAGCTAAACATAATAGAGATGGGAGCACCAAGGACATGTCCTAGGGTGTCCCAACCCAAATTTATGTGTCATGCGCATTAGGCTTATGGAGGCACCAAGGACATGTCCTAGGGTGTCCCAATGTGTGTAGAATAAAGGCATGCGTGCCCCTTGGCTGAATCCACTTGTTTGGGTCGGTTTGTATCAGTTGGGTCGAGTCCAAACTCCCTTAGTTCAGTCCTAGTCAGATTGGAGGCTGGTGCTTGTGCAAGAGGCCTTGTGGCCGCACCCCTTCCTCTCATATAACCCTCCAACCTGCGAGTTGAGAGGTTAGACTACCTTTAAGATAAACCCTAAAACTCCATTGCTGAATTGCTTGAAGCATTCATCTGGAATTGATACTATTGCAATATTTGCGTGTTATCTGATGTTACACTCGGAGTTAGTTGATACAGGTGCACTTGTGGTCGGTGGCTGCTCGTGCAAGTGTGTGGATTTGCGAATATCCAAGGGATTGGTTGCTGCTACTACAATTGGCATCAGGAATTAGCCGGAGAGTTCGTGGAGAGACACAAGTTATCATATCAGTTTTATCGTGTGAGTTCATCGAGAAGATCGGGCATCCCCTTATTATCTTGGTATCAGATGTCTAGGTTTACCAGGTGAGCTAATTTGATCCATTAGATTTGACTTGTTTTCCTTTCCTATACAGAAAAAGCCACAAAAAACACGAGTAGTTCTTTGTCATAGCCGTAGATCATCACCATTGTCGAGTCTTAGTTGCTGCTTTGTGTTTTGATTTTGTGTTTCTTTTCTCCTTTTTGAGTCTTGTTTAGTTCGGTTTAGGGTTAGGGTTCTTGTGTCGTCGAGTTCATCTTTTGAGTCCACCAAAAATTCTCCATAAAAAGCAATAAGAGTGTTATTTTCCTCGTGGTGTTCGAGTTGGATTCGGTTTCTCTGGTGCGGTACGGAATTCTCCAAATCGCTGCCGCCGGTGGTTCCCTGCCACACTCGGATGCGTTCCCTTGCCGTGTTCCTACCTACACTCGGAATCGCCTGCGCGCACCCACATAACCGCGCACAAACACTCTTGTGACTACACGCGCTGCTGCGGTACCGAAACGGCACAAAACGATGCCGTGGTCGTGATCCCTGCCGTGCGCCCAACACCCTCCCGTGCGCGCGCCTTCTACCGCGCACAAAACCGCTAAAAACGCTGCCACGCGCGTTACACAGCCGTGTGATCGCCTTAGCTGTTGTGTGCACTTCTACCGGGAAGAGTTTTCGCTTGGTTTCGCTGCCGTGACGGCACAAAACGAGCCAATTTCATGCCATGAGGTCTTCGCATATTTCGGTAATTTTTCTTTTAGGTTTTCCTTTGCACTTTCTTTAGGCTTTCAAGTCCGGTCATTGTGAACCTTAGACACTGCCTATCTACAGCAATAAACTAGGTAGCTTGCCCACAAGACTACCTATTTTTGTTGCTCATTACAGGCTGCTCTACTTCATACTATTGTGTCACATTGATCATATTGTTGTTATTTTTGCTCCTTAGTTGTTTTCGGCCAGTCATAAAAGTATAAAAAAGGAGAAAAAGAGAAAGAGAAAAACAGAATTGAAAAAGCAAAAGAGGCCTTGAGATACATTGTTATATCTTGTTATTGGAGTTGTTTCATCACTACTATATTGACACTATTTCATTGGGCAATCTTGTGCATGTGCTATCGTTGAGCCTAGCTAGTTTCTTTCGAGTGCATTGCAATATTTCCATCCATACAATTGCATTGTCACATTTCTCTTCACTTTGGTGTGTGTTTCCTAGGTGCAATTTTTATATCATCACAAACAGCAAATAGGACTTGTTCATTGGTGATTGTTAGGTATCCATACCAAGCCCCACCATATATCTTTTTTTGCCTTGTAAGAGCTAAAATCCCTGGGTATTCTCTTATTCACACCGAGACACAGTAGTGTTGTTTTACTTGTGGTAAGTTTTGCTATTCACTTTGGAACAGTAATGTACACCATTATTTTCTGTTTTGAGTGAGTTGTGAGAGAGCACCACATCCCATATTATTTTATTTCACTAACACATTAATCCATGGAATCTTCTGCTAGTGATAATGTGCAGGTTGATAAAATTTCTGGGAAAACTGCTGAGGCATCTACTAAGAAGAATGTTGATGATTTTCTCACATGGGGAGAATTTACAAAATTCAGAGATGTGGTGGAAAATAGAATTGAACAAAGAATTTATGCTTATGATAATACACTGAGGAAAGATTTGCAAGAGATGGATCTGAAAATTGTTCAAGCTGCTACAAAAGAATCTGTTGAGGTTATGCAAGAATCTATCACTAATTTGACTAGGCAAATTGCTCAATTGTCTACTCAACTACAACAAAGGGCTCCTCAAGTGCATGATGATGATGATTGGGAACCTGGCCGAGATCATGCTCATAATGGTCGTGGGGGTTTTGCTGCAAGGAGGATACTAGCTCATGATAATATAGAGAAGATGATGGTTTGGGCAAGCCTAAATTTTCTATTCCTCCTTTCACCTTTCATCATGATGATGTAGAAGAGTATTTGATGTGGGAGCTGAAAATTGAGAAGTTGTGGAGATTGCATGACTATAGTGAAGATAGAAAAATTAAATTGGCTTCTTCTGGGTTTGATGGCTATGCTCTTTTGTGGTGGGATAATATTACACAATTGAGGGAAGAAAATGGGGAACCAGAAATTGTTAAATGGGCTACTATGAAGCAACTCATGAGGGACAGACTTGTGCCAAATAATTATGTGAGAATTTTATATGATAAATTGCAGCAATTGAGGAAAGGCACATTGTCAGTGGATGCTTATTATAGAGAGATGGAGTTGATAATTCAAAGGGCTCGAGTTAGAGAGGAACCAGAACATACTATGCAACATTTTCTCTCAGGTTTGCAATTTGAAATCAGAAGCATTGTGAGGCATCTTTAGTATAGTGATATGAATGAATTATTACATCATGCTAGAGAGGCAGAATCACAGTTGGCTCAGGAGGCAAAGCTGAGTGCTAGGAGGGTTTTCACACCTCAAAATTCTGGGTTTTCTTCACCATCACCACAACTAGCTCCAACCCGTGGGGTTTCCTCTACCAAATCCGAGAGCACTCCCTCTAATTCCAGGAGGCAAGTGCAACCAGCAGCTAGTGCTAGTGGATCCACATCTTCTACAACTAGAAATAGAGATATGAGTTGCCATACTTGTGGAAGAAAAGGCCACTTCAAGAGAGAATGTCCCAATAAGAAAACTATGCTTGTTAATGAGCACAATGAGTATGAAACAGGTGATGATGCTTATCCTAATGAGGATGCTGATTGTGATGAGCAAGGAGGTCCACTTGATGCTTATGCCACCCATTACCCCACTATTGTTTGCTCACAAAATGCTGTTGCTTTGAGTGTTATTCCTTCTCCAGAAAATCAGAGGTGCAATCTTTTCCAAACCAAAGCAATTGTAGGTCCTAAAATGGCTTGCAAAGTTATTATTGATGGAGGGAGTTGCAGAAATCTAGCTAGTAAAGAGCTATGTGCAAAGCTGAAATTGAAGTATATTCCACACCCTCATCCTTATTATATACAGTGGATGAGTGATAAAGGAGATATGACGGTGAGCTACATGGTGAGAGTGGAGTTTCAAATTGGGCCATATTTTGATACTATTGAGTGTGATGTTGTGCCCATGTCTGTTTGTCACATGTTGCTTGGAAGACCATGGCATTTTGATAGGAATGTTACACATAATGGGAGAGCTAACACATACTAGTTGAATTGGCATGAGAAGGATATTATTTTGACACCTATGACACCAAAACAAATTGTAAATGAGTCTCGTAAAAAAACTGAAGTGAATTTAGAGAAGGAGAGTGAGAGAGTAGAAAAACAAGAGAGTACTCCTTTTATGAGTCATAGTAGTAAAAACAAGCCGAGTGGTAAAAATAAAAGTGAGGGAGTGAGCCTATTGTGCATGCTAGCCACCAAAGAGGACTTGAGAGAATTTAGTGAGGATCCTAGTTTGCTTCCTATAGTGCTTATGCACAAGGGAGAAATATTGGTTTCTAATGACATGACCTGATGGAGGGATAATAACCCGGTAGGCCAACTCCAAGGTGTAACCCGGCCCAAAGGACGCTGCGTAAGATCCGGCTAAGGATAAAGAAACTTCTGGAAGGCCCAAGTTTGTAGGCCTCGTAACCCGGATTGTGGGTTACGGTAAAGGAAAGTTAGGGTTTGTATGCGGTGTCCGGGTAGGATTCAGGGTGCGTCTTGGAGGGTAAGCCAGGGGGTATGGGTGCTTTATAAACCGACCCCTAGGTTTAGCTGAGAAAAATCTAAGAACCCTAGCAATATCGTTTGGTATCGAGCATCCAGTATAACACGAGAGTCGAGTTAATATCTTGAGATCGGAGACTCGGCGACTTGATTGCCGGCTACCAGATCGAGTTCCATCATGTTTTCCTCTGAGCTAAACCCTCTCCCAAACGCCTGTGTCGTCTTGCCCCAAGATCCGTTACCCCCGGTAACGTCTGCCGTGATTATCCCACGACAGTTGGCGCCCACCGTGGGGCCTGCGTCTAAAGGTGTTTACATCACGGGAGAAGCTCGGAAGAACATGGAGAATCTTGTCGTCGGCGAGATCTACATCGACCACGAAGGGGAGAAGATGGTGGACGATTCCGGCTGGGGGCCGGAGTCGGATCACCTCGAATCCGGATCTATTGTGACGATCGGCCAGATCAACGTCTTCATCGGTATGGTACGTACATCTGATTTAAAAGGACAATATCATGTGCATACCACAGGAACTTCTAATAGGGACAAAAAGATACTCAAGCAAGCTGTGAACTCGGTTTCCTCGGCTGGTCCGGGATACCTGAGATGGGCGGAGCAAGAGATAACGTGGAGCAGAAGAGATCACCCGGAAAGAATAGAGCACCCAGGAGTCTTAGCATTGGTAGTCGCACCACATGTTAATGGTTACGAGTTAAAAAGGGTCCTGATGGACGGTGGAAGTAGCATCAATATCTTGTACTGGGAAACTTTTTCACGCATGGGTCTCAAAGAGTCCCAGCTACAGAAAAGCTCAACAATTTTTCATGGAATAGTGCGGGGTCACTCGGCATGTCCCGAGGGGAAAATCGCATTGGAGGTAGCTTTCGGAGAATCAACGGATAATTATCGAGTCGAGTGGCTCACGTTCGAGGTGGTCAAATTGCGCAGTCCTTATCACGCACTATTTGGAAGACCGGCTTACGCCAAATTCATGGCCAGGCCGTGTTACGTGTATTTGCAGCTGAAGATTCCGGGTCCTAAGCAGACCATCACCATACATGGAAGCCGGGATATAGCGGCCGAGTGCGACGAAGGAGATTCGGTAATGGCCGAGCAAGCTTGCAGAAAAGAAGAACTCAAGTATTATCGGTCTCAAGTAGATCCGGATGATGGAACCGCATTGAAAAGGCCGAATACTGAGGACGAAAGAGCAAAATTCAAGGCAGCACAGGACACCAAGATGATAGATTTTGTCGAAGGTGATCCCACTAAGCAATTTACTATAGGGTCTAACTTGGACAGCGAGCAGGAGAAGGCACTTGTGGAGTTTATTCGTTCGAATGCGACGTATTCGCCTGGACACCTAGCGACATGCCAGGTATCCCTACAGAGTTGGCAGAGCACAGTTTGCATGTAGATCCCAAGTCCAGGCCTGTGAAGCAGGGCTTGAGGAAGATGAATGAGGAAAGAAGGAAAGCTGTAGGTGAAGAAATTGCTCGGCTATTGACAGCCGGCTTCATCATGGAAGTATTTCACCCGGATTGGTTAGCAAATCCGGTGCTAGTGATGAAAAAGACCAATGAATGGATAATGTGCATTGATTTTACGAGTCTCAACAAGCATTGCCCAAAGGATCCGTTCGCACTACCAAGGATAGATCAGATCATAGATGCAGTAGCAGGGAGTGACCTATTGTGCTTTCTGGATGCTTATTCCGGATATCATCAGATTAAACTCAAGAGGGAGGATTGGGAGAAAACATCGTTTATAACCCCTTTTGGGGCCTTTTGTTACAAAACCATGACATTTGGGTTGAAGAACGCTGGCGCAACTTATCAACGGTGTATTCAGAAGTGCTTCGAGGACCAAATCGGACGCAACGTCCATGCTTATGTGGATGATGTGGTTATCAAGACCAGGAAGGCAGAAACATTTATCGACGATCTAAAGGAAACGTTCAAGAACTTAAGGAGGTATCAGATGAAGCTTAACCCGACAAAGTGCGTATTTGGAGTTCCAGCCGGGAAATTACTTGGCTTTATCGTCTCCGAGAGGGGAATTGAAGCAAACCCGGACAAAATCAAAGCTATCCAAAGTCTGAAAAAGCCGGAAAATTTGAAGCATGTTCAAAAGCTCACGGGCTGCGTAGCAGCCTTGAGCCGATTTATATCAAGACTCGGAGAAAAGGCAATACCCTTGTACCGGCTCTTGAGAAAATCCGACAAATTTGTATGGGATCAAGAGGCGGATGAGGCGTTCGAAGCACTAAAGAAGCAGTTATCTGAAGCACCAGTGCTAGCGGCCCCGGGTCCTAAAGAGCCTATGTTGCTATACGTGGCAGCTGGCCCCCGAGCCGTCAGTGCAGTAGTGGTTGTGGAGCGTAAAGAGGATGGGAAAGGTTATCCAGTCCAGAGGCCGGTTTATTATGTCAGTGAGGTATTATCAGAGGCAAAGCAGCGCTATCCGCATTGGCAAAAGCTGGTTTTCGGGGTCTTTATGGCCAGCCGGAAACTGAAGCCGTATTTCCAGGAACACCCCATAACAGTGGTTAGCTCAATACCAATGTCGGATATCATCAGAAACTCGGACGCGACCGGAAGAATAGCCAAATGGGCGATAGAAATGGGGGATTATCACATCAGCTACGAGCCCAGGTCAGCAATCAAATCTCAGGCTCTGGTTGATTTCGTTAATGATTGGACACACACAGGCATGACTACCATGGTTCCAAACTCCGAGTCATGGATTATGCACTTCGATGGATCAAAGCAGTACGAGGGATCAGGAGCTGGAGTGGTGCTAACATCACCCAAAGGAGACAAATTGAGTTACGTACTACAAATTCACTTTGACTGTTCCAACAACGTGGCCGAGTATGAGGCCCTATTGCATGGCTTAAAGGTAGCCAAGGAGATGAACATTAAGAGGATACGATGCTTTGGAGATTCGGACCTTGTGGTACAGCAGGTGTCAGGAACTTGGGATAGAAAGGACGCAACTATGGCAGCATACCGCAGGGAAGTTGATAGGGTTGCAGGATGTTTTTCCGGGTACGAGGTGGAGCATATAGACAGAAGAAAGAATGAGGCAGCCGACGCCCTCGCTAGACTCGGCTCGCGCAGAGAGCCGGTCCCACCTAACGTTTTCCTGGACGAATTATGGCGACCATCAGTTAAAACCGAGTCAGAGGAGGAATTGGCAAATCAAGACCCGGATTTAGGACTTGTGGCCACTGTACGTGCTATTCCCGAGTGGACAGAACCGTTTTTGGCCTACCTATCACGGGGTGAGTTACCACAGCAGGAGGTGTTAGCAAGGCAAATTTTGCGGCGAGCAAAGGGATATTCGATCATCAATGGGGAGTTATACAAGAGAAGTGCAGCAGGAGTCTTTTTGCGCTGTGTAGCACCAGAAGAAGGCCGACAGATTCTTAAGGAAATCCATGAAGGTGATTGTGGGCATCATGCATCCACAAGATCCCTTGTGGCCAAAGCTTATCGACACAGATTTTTCTGGCTCGCGGCTCTAGCAGATGCGGAGCGCTTAGTGGCAAGGTGTGACGGATGTCAAAGGTACGCACGCCAAACCCACGTGCCGGCTATGGAATTACGGACTATTCCGCTAACTTGGCCGTTCGCGGTTTGGGGTATGGACATGGTTGGTCCCTTTCACATGTCACCTTGCAAGAAGACACATCTTTTGGTGGCTATTGATAAGTTTACCAAGTGGGTTGAGGTTATGCCAGTCACCAACTGTGAAGCAGTCACAGCAGTCAAGTTCCTGAAAAGAATTATCTATCGGTTCGGGTATCCCCACAGTATAATTACCGACAATGGAACCAACATGTCCCTTGGCGGAATGGAAAAGTTTTGTGGTAGCAATGGAATCCGACTTGACGTAGCATCAGTGGCTCATCCGCAGGCCAATGGACAAGTGGAGAGGGCAAACCAAGAATTACTTCGTGGACTAAAACCACGACTGCAAGTCCCTTGCGTTAGGGCTGCGGGTGCATGGGTCGAAGAACTACCTTCCGTGGTCTGGGGTATCAACACTACACCTAACAGATCTACTCAGATGACACCATTCTTCATGGTTTATGGTGCGGAAGCAGTGCTGCCGAGTGATATTATTCATGATTCACCTCGAGTATCAGCTTACGTCGAGGTAGAGAACGAGAAGACCCGGCAGGACGCCGTAGATATGTTAGAAGAGCAAAGGGAACAAGCCCTGGAAAGATCAGCCATATATCAGCAAGATCTACGGAGGTATCATAGCCGGCGCGTGAAAACCCGGGTATACCAGGAAGGAGACTTGGTTCTGCGCCTGGTACAGTCAAACGAAGGAAAACACAAATTATCACCACCATGGGAAGGACCGTTTATCATAAGCCGGAATCTGCATAATGGGTCATATTACTTGGTAGATGCAAGGGAAGAGTCGGCTACAGTTAATGACACCGCTCATACCACTTCATCTATGCAAGAAAGAGACAGACCATGGAACGTGGCTCAGCTACGTCCATATTATACTTAGTAAAGACTGTATTGGCAAGAGGAATTGCACGATGTAACAGGCAGCAGGTTTCAGACGTACTCTTTTCCTATCCAGGGTACCCTTGGGGACTGGATGGGTTTTTAATGAGGCGGCTTGCTGACCCAACATTCTCATATCAAGAAAAGAAGTGGTTATTCTCATGTTCCTTAATCTCAATACGTTGCATATATATAGGTCTTGGGGGCTGGTTGCTCGAATAGCACAGTTGCAAACCCAATGACCCGGCCTTGATGCCTATGAGTTATAAGGGCCGATTACTCGCAAACGAGTACGGCTGCAATCTTATAACCGGACAAAGGAGCCAAACTTTCTTGACTTTTCTTACTTAAGCTCGATGTGACTCGCAATAAAAGTGGCATGATTTGCTCGCTTACGATTACAATCAGCCATGAAGCCCAATGGACCTTGCCTGACCCTGTTTTCGTATAGATGTAACAACATGATATCCACGAGAAAGCCGGCTTATAGTACAAGATTGTCAAAAGGGTCATCTAAACCACAAGTTATGCAGAGTATAAGGCTAATAGCTGGAAACTCAATGTTTATCAAGCATAACTTCATTACCTATGTGAAACGGCTCCGGGTTTTGGGCTTAGCAAACAACAAGACTCGTTCTCTTCGAAAAGACCACATATCCCAGACTCGGAAATTCGGGTCTTGGCGATTCGGGATTTTGGAAAGGAAAAAGTAGCTTAGTTGCTAAGGCTCGAAAAACCCAAACATCCGAGTCTTGGGGACTTGGGGGCTTAGAAGCAAGTCCGCTCGTCAACACCCACGAAACTCGGAAACCGAGTCTCACAAAAGGAATCGTAAAGAAAGTCGGATATCAAGAAAAAGTTGACTCAAAAGTGGATAAATTTAAACGATCAGAAGAAGCACAAAGTGTATCAAGAACTTAGAGTGCATTACAAACTCCGGCAACTAGTACCAAAGGTGCACAGGCGCACCATCCAAAAATAGTTGTTTTAACGACACATCGATCAACTGACGCGTATGAAGTAGCATCAGGCATCAGGTATCACTCGGCGTTCTAGTCCGCGGCATCCATCTTCGCCTTGCCCTTGCTATCACTTGGGGTAACAGCAGCACCCGGATCAGTAGTACCGGCTCGTGCAGGAGGAGGAACGACTGGTGTGGAGGTAGCGGGCACAGAATCGGCTTCAGCTTTCTTTTTGGCAGCCTCCTCCCTCAACTTAGCAGCTTCCTCCTTCCATCGGGCCAGCATGTCATACGGCTCGGGAAGATCCGACTTAACCGCTTCACCAGCAGCATCATACGCAGGAACAAGGGAATCGACATCTAAGCCGTCAGCAATCACGCTGGCCGGGTAACGGACCTCCTTCTGGACGGCCTGGAAATCCTTCACGGAGAACTTGGACCCATCAAGCTTGTATTCCGGGAAACCGCCTATAAGCTTGGCTAGCTCGAGCTTAGGGAAGTAAGCCTTGGCAAGCGCAAGACCCCGGGTTACTCCAACCCGGCAGGACGAGCGTTTCCAGTGCCAAATCCCTCGGGGATAGTGGAGCAAGCGTCTAGCATTCTCTTCAGGTCGCCATGCCCTTTACCCGGCCACCGTATTTCTTGAAGGATCCATTTGGTTCCGGCGCATAGCTGCCGGATAACGCTCTTGATAGTTTTCAGCCTGGCAATGTCACCCTCGTCCGGCATCACTTCATCCGGACCTGCAGAAATGGAAACATGAGTCAGGAAACTCCGGCTATTTATCAAAAGGATAACCCGGATGAAGAAACGTACCAAGCAAAGCACGATACGTATCAGCAATTTGAACAGAAAGGCTCATTAGATCATCTTCTGCTGTGTGAGCCCTCCTCCTATACATCTTCATTATCGTCCTGCTCCTCCTGGCCTCAGCCTCGGCCGCCTCACGCAGAGCCACCTCCTTTTCAATGAGCTTGGTGGCCTTGGCCAGTTTCTCCTCAGATTGAGTCACGAAGGACTTCATGGATGCAAGGAAGGATTAGCCGGGTAAAGGGAGCAAGTTATCAGTCGCTTATATCGTAAAGTTCCAAGCAAATTGTGAATCAATTCACTCGGAACTTGGGGACTGGATAAGGACACAAGCAATATTAGTCGGGTTTACCTCGTGTTTGGCTATTAAAGCCTCCAAGATGTTTTCTTCATTAGCCCTCAAAGCGCGCAGGGTTTCGAGCATTTGGGCAAATGTGAGGTCCTCGGGTCAGACACTGGAAGAGCCGGCAGCCTGGTCGCCTGATGGGGGAGCTCTCCCCGCCCTTGGGGTCGAGACCCGGACAGTCTGAGTATCCGGGTTGGGAGAACCCATCCTCGTGTCCGGAACCTCGATCTCCTCGTCCACTGGTTCGTATGAAGCAGGAGACCCGGCGGCTTGGTGAAGTGGATCGCCCAAGGGGCCTTGTTCCTGGTTGTTCTCAATATCACCGCCAGTCGCGGCATCTACGTTCTCAGTCGGCTCCTCTGTCTGACGGTTATCTGCCTCCCGGTTATCCATCTCCACATTCTCCGGGTCACTAACGGTGACTTGAGCGCTAAAAGAAACATGAGAGGAGGCAGTTAGCAATGGTGATTTAAAATTGTCAGGTATCAAAAGATGTCATATAGCAAAAACTTACCCGGTATTTACGGCGTAATCCGGCGGGAGCTCACTGCTGGAAGCAGACGAAGATGTCAAAGGGACCGACAGCGGAACCCGGAATTGCCCGGCACGTGGATGGTTAGGAGAAGGGTGGCGCTGAGGAGAATTGGAAGGACGAGGCGTAGGAGCACTGGCACGATGGAGGGGGGAGGTGGAGATGCCCGGGTTAAGGGGACCCTCACCCGGGGAACTCCGAGTTACTCTGCGCTTGGCTGGAAGAGAATCCTTCAAGTACGACGAGTTCGATAATTGATGGTTAAGTTGTCGCATGGCATCAAAGGAGTAAGGTTCAGAGGATATAGAGGAGAAAGGAACCTTGGACACTGCCCCTCTGGTCTTCCTCTTGGCTCCAACTGTTGCCTCTTGGTCAGATTCGGTAGCCTCCGGGTCATCCTCGTTATTCTCACCTTCGTCCTCCAGCCCTGCGAACCGAGTGTGTGTTCGTGGGAAAAGGTTAAATAGGAGGAAAAGTGATGCAAGTAAAGATAATACAAGATCCGGGCAAATACCTTCATCACCGTCAGCCGGCTCATCTTCTTCTTCCGGGTCTCTGGAAGGGGGGGAGGTTTTAACTGTCCAGAAAGGATCATCGGCCTGAGGCATAAAGATGAAAGTAAGAACTAGGAGCAGTATCGAGTCAAGATTAGGAAATAAACTTATGAGTATCGGGTCTTAACGTTGGGGCCGGGTTTTCCCGAGTAAATGGAGGTAACCCGGCGATGTTCTTTATCACCTCCAGTTTCTCTGTCAAGAAACCCTTGATGGTTTTGTTGGTATCCCCGGCTGCAAAGCTCTTGGTGGAATATCGAAGGGCGTCTGTGGTGTGCCCCGAGTATTCGCACATCAATTTGGAGCGGATAGAATTGGGTTGGATCCGGAAGTCGACCCAAGTTTTCACTAAGTTGAGCCCAAGAAGGCCTTGGGCTGAGAGAACGGCTAACTTAGCTAGCAAAGGTATGATTGCCTCCCTATCTGAGTCAGGGGCGAAAGCATTGAAATTCTCGGAAGTATTAAGGAGGCCCTCCGAGTAACCCGGCAGTCTCTTCTCGCCGGGTGGAGAGGTGTCGTGGCAGTAGAAGAAGGATAGTTGCCAGTGTTTAACATGGGAGTTCAGATTAAGGGTTGGCATTGGGGAGTTTTTGCGGCGTTGGATGGATACCCCGCCGCAAGTGAGAAGTGCTCCGTCACCGCTTTCGCGGCACGGCTTGCACTGGAAAAGTTCAATAAAGAGAGTCAAACTTGGCGGAGTGCACAAGTATGACTTGGATAGGACAATGAAGTGGGTAATATTCAACATAGAGTTAGGCCCTATGTCGAATACCCGGAGGCCGTAGTGGCTCAGGACCTCGCGAAAGAAAGGTTGACCCGGAGGGCGGAATCCCCGGGTCACGTGCTCTAGGAAACAGATTACCTCGCCGTCGGTGGGAGTGGGCCGGGTCTCGTCACCCGGCGCCCTCCAGTGAATGTCCTTTTGAGGGGGAAGAACCCCCAACTCGGCCAATTCTTCCAGCTTGGCCTTTGTGACAGTGGATCGCCCCCAATTGGCGGATATGGATTGGGTTGTCTTCGCCTGGGCCGGCTGTTTCCCTTGCCTTTTGGGAGCCATGGGATCGACCTGCAAAACACAAGGAAAAAAGGTACAGGAAATAAGACTCGGGAGTATTGGATTATCCGAGTCTGGGGTATCAAGAAAGTATGAAAACTAAGAACTATCCGGGTATCACGCCATGGAGTGGAGATTGTGAGGTATCCGGGTATTAAGTACAACTATGGAGATTATTGGTCACTTACGTATGGAAAAGTATTTGGGGAAGACGGATGGTTGCCCATGTATCTACTGCAAGCAAAATAGCCGGAAAAGGAGGGTTTTCCGGGTGTCAATGTTATGCGCGGAAAATTAAGGTGAAATGGATCTAGATTGGAAAACTTGCGAACGATTCTACGAAGAAATTGGTGATTAATAATGGTAGGAGGGTGAGGTGTAATCATCAAACAGGTGGTTAAAGGAGTTAGCGAGCGTCAAATCGATCTAATCCGGTGCAATAGGAAGAACGTCTTGCAGGTTGACCTAGATCCAATCTAAGGTGAATCGAAAAATTGCGGAGCTATCTTAACAAATACTTACTGGGAGGAGCTTGAATCTGGCGTGGCGGTGGTCGATGTCGCGGTCTGGATGTCCCCCTGCAACCCTTGATGAGCGGGATGAAGGCGCAGTGGCAGAGTTTGGCGGCGGCGTGGAGCAGTTCAAGGATGAACGTGGTCGACGGCGGCCTTGCTACGATGGCGGCTTGAGATTCTTGTGGAATTGCGGAGCGCAGGGAATAAGGAAGCAAAGGGAAGGTTGGAATGAAACGTTGGGATCTAAGTTACCCTCTGGGCTCTATTTATAAGATGTGGGTGGATAAACCTATCCTAACAGGCGGGATCCGGAAATTTTGGGATACCGGTCATCTGTGCGGATTTTTCGAGATATGCTTCAAGTGTTGAACGTGATATCCGGGCAGAAATAAGAAGGAGATATTTTCCGCGATATCAGGGTTAATTATCGCGTAAAGTAAGTCGAGCTTTTGGCATTTTTTATCAGGGTTTAGACCTGGAGAGCTAAGCCAAGTACTTGGAGAAAAGCCGGGTTACTATATGGCCACCATGGAGTTAGGCCTAGCTATTTATCAAAGCACCTTAACCCGGCGTCCATACACTTGTGCGTTTGATATTTTTTCAGGGAATAGCAGGTGCTTCAAGGACGGATCCGTGAAGCCCAAGCTATTCTGGGGACTACTGATGGAGGGATAATAACCCGGTAGGCCAACTCCAAGGTGTAACCCGGCCCAAAGGACGCTGCGTAAGATCCGGCTAAGGATAAAGAAACTTCTGGAAGGCCCAAGTTTGTAGGCCTCGTAACCCGGATTGTGGGTTACGGTAAAGGAAAGTTAGGGGTTGTATGCGGTGTCCGGGTAGGATTCAGGGTGCGTCTTGGAGGGTAAGCCAGGGGGTACGGGTGCTTTATAAACCGACCCCTAGGTTTAGCTGAGAAAAACCTAAGAGCCCTAGCAATATCGTTTGGTATCGAGCATCCAGTATAACACGAGAGTCGAGTTAATATCTTGAGATCGGAGACTCGACGACTTGATTTCCGGCTACCAGATCGAGTCCCATCATGTTTTCCTCTGAGCTAAACCCTCTCCCAAACGCCTGTGTCGTCTTGCCCCAAGATCCGTTACCCCCGGTAATGTCTGCCGTGATTATCCCATGACATGACCCCTATTCCTCTTGGTGTTTCTCATGTTTACAGGAGTTTGATAATTTTTTTTCCAGAGGAGGTACCAGTAGGGCTGCCACCATTGCATGGCATTGAGCATCAAATTGATTTGATTCCTGGAGCTACATTACCAAACCGAGCCCCTTACAGGACCAATCCCCAAGATACCAAAGAAATTCAGAAACAAGTGCAGGAGCTTCTTGATAAAGGGTATATTCGAATAAGCTTATCTCCATTTGTTGTTCCTGTTATTTTAGTTCCTCAGAAAGATGGTACTTGGCGCATGTGTGTAGATTTTAGAGCAATTAACAACATCACTATTTGTTATCGTCATCATATACCTCGTTTGGAGGACATGTTAGATGAATTAAGTGGTGCTGCTATTTTCTCTAAAATTGATTTGCGTAGTGGTTATCATCAAATTAGGATGAAAGAGGGGGATGAATGGAAAACATCTTTCAAAACAAAATTTGGTTTATATGAATGGTTAGTGATGCATTTTGGTTTAACTAATGCACCTAGTACTTTCATGAGATTAATGAACCATGTTTTGAGAGAGTTTATTAGTAGATTTGTGGTAGTTTATTTGGATGATATTCTCATATATAGCCACAATTAACATGAACATGTTGATCGTATTAGACAAGTCTTATATGTGTTGAGAGAAAATAAATTGTATGGTAGTCTTGCTAAGTGCACTTTTTGCAAAGATAAGGTCATTTTTCGTGGATATGTTGTTTCTAAGCATGGAATTGAAGTGGATGAATCTAAAATTGAAGCTATTAAAAATTGTCCTATTCCTATAAATGTTAGTCAAGTGAGAAGTTTTAATGGATTAGCTGGTTTCTATAGAAGATTTGTCAAAGATTTTAGTACACTTGCTGCTGAATTCACTAAAAAGGGTGTTGATTTCGAATGGGGGGTTGAACAGGATATTGCTTTTGATGCCATTAAAAACAAGTTGATTTTGTACACACTGCTCATTCTTCCAAATTTTAACAAACAATTCGAAATAGAATGCGATGCAAGTGGTATTGGTACTGGATGAGTGATTATGCAAGAAAACAAACCTGTAGCTTATTTTTCTACGAAATTGCATGGTGCTCGATTGAATTATTCTGTGTATGATAAGGAATTGTATGCACTTGTTAGGGTCCTCGATGTGTGGAAACATTACTTATAGCCTAAAGAATTTATAATACACTCTGATAATGAAGCTTTGAAATTTTTAAAGAGCCAGTCTAGCCTTAATAAAAGACATGCTAAGTGGGTTGAATTTATTGAATCATTCCCATACATCATTAAATATAAGAAAGGCCAAGATGATGTTGTTGCTGATGCTCTCTCTAGGAAAAGTGTGCTTTTAACTCAATTGGATGTGAAAATTCCTGGTTTGGAGAGTGTGAATTTGTATGCTCAAGATAATGATTTTAAACATGCATATGAAAATTGTACTAATGTGAAAGCATGTGATAAACTTCATTTGCATGATGGATATTTTTTTAGAGCTAACAAATTATGTGTTCTCGAGTCGTACTTGCGTTGGTATTGTTGCAGGAATCACACAGTGGTGGATTGATGGGACACTTTGGGAGGGAGAAAACATTGCTCATGTTGGCTGATCACTTTTACTGGCCACGAATGAGAAGAGATGTGGAGAGGTTTGTGAGACGTTGCATCACTTGCAACAAGGCTAAGTCAAAACTAAAACCTCATGGTTCATATACTCCTCTTTCTTCACCTAATACTGACGTGGGAATGAATCCTGGACCTATCGGATGAGGCTACCCGGTCCAAGGCCCAACACCTAAGCCCAGAGGGAGGTGCCACCTACAGTTCTAGAAGTCCCAATTGAAGCCCACCCACAAAGCCTTGTGGGTCAAGAAGGAAACATTAAACCGACCTAGAGATAGGGTTTGTAACCCCCCCACCCCCGGGTACGGTTTGAGACCTGGCCACCTATATAAGGCCAGGAGAACCACCAGGAGAGGGACCAAGCAATTTCTCACCACCAAAGCCTTGAGCTCGAGATCATACTCTCGACTCGAGCACCCCCCATTGTAACCGATCTATTGATAATACAGATCGACAAGAGCAGGAGTAAGGGTTTTACCTCTACGAGGGCCCCGAACCTGGGTAAATCGTGCCCCCCTGTTAGCCAACGGTCGTCACCAGCGCATACTCGTTCTCTTAATCGAAACCCTACCAGTTCATCCGAGGGACTTGTTGAGATGACTATTCGACAATTGGCGCTGTCTATGGGAACGGCGGGCGCTGGATCTACGGCGTCTTCGGTCTCATCATCACCAACCTTCAGCTGAAGCCCCAGAACCTCGACTTCAGCAGATCCGATCCGATTTGGGTCGATCATCGTTGCACCCCACTCGCCGGAATCATGCCCGGCGTTCAGCGGATTGGAGAAAAGCGTCAGCCTGACGTTCGGAAGCCTCCGCTTCCACGCCAACAAAGCAGGAATCCTGCACTTCCCCGAGCAGATCAATCTCGGCGAATCAGACTCCGAGTCAGTCTCGAGCCCGGCGATCTTCGACTCGCTGCCCAACTACACTAGTCGTGACCTAGCGCCCAGCGGCGGATCCATCCGCCCCAGCACTCGCAACTTCCACACCATCGCTGTTGAGGAACCTTCTCGGGTCGGCAAAACTTATCAACCTACGCCTAGGACTCACGGGCCATATCTGGCCGAGGTCTGCATGGCAGGATCGACTGAGCCACCCGAAGAAACTGAAAACAGCCTCAAGGAGCGACATCACATAAAAGTGTCATGAGACGCCTGGTTCAAGGCAAAGACGGCTGTACATCTAGGCTAGCCGATTGAAGAACGAGCCCCCCAAGAAGATCTAACTGCCTACCACTATCAACTGGTGAAAGCAGCAGAGCTGATCAAGGAGGCCCGCAAGAATCTGGACGAGCGGAAGAAATTGGCGGATGAATCGATTCTACACCGTGCGGCACTCTCCAAAACTCACTCGGTAGGGAGAAATCCCCCGAAGAAAAGATACGTCTCGAATGATCCCCGCGTGCAGAATCAGCAAAACATTCGAGACATCCCTCATGCACGTCGACGACGACGGCAACGTGCACCCGACGACTCCCGCCGCCGCGGTCCTAGCAGCAGCCACATACCTGCAGGCAAACCAACCAGGAGAGAATGATCCCCGCGTGGACCAATATCGACAAGTCCATAAGGGGCTAGGCATGGCAGCCGCAAGACTCGCTGCCCAAGGCCGCAAGCACGCAACAGCGCAAGAGACCGAAAAAAAACCCTCGGCAAGACAAAGAAACACCCCGCAGACGCGGGATCACATCACCTAGAAGAAAGGAATCACCTTGTCACGCCCGAGGGAAAGAAGCCCGGCGCCGCAGTGATAGCCCGAGTAGCAGCGACGACAGCCCGAGGGATCGAGATCGCAGTTCGCGGCATCATAGCAGCCGCTCGTGACACCGCAGCAAGGATCCGCGGAAGGAGGACGATCGCGACTGGCCCGAATACAACGCCCGATCTGACATCACGCAAAACAAGGTCAATAAAGCCCGAGTAATCAGGAACCGCGCACGGTCACTATCCACCTCTTCCGACGAAGAAGTCTGCGGTGCATTGTGCTTCACTCGCGACATCCGCGAGGCACCGATGCCCAAAAGATTTAAGATTACTACGGAGGTCCCAAAGTACAACGGCTCGCTGGAGCCCAAATCCTGGCTATCAGATTACCTCACGGCAGTAAAATGCCAACGTGGGAACAAGACAACGGCTATGCAGTACCTGAACCTACATCTTGTCGGCGCCGCGCGCAGCTGGCTCGAAGGAAGACCGAGAGCGTGCTACGGATCATGGGACGATCTAACCTACGACTTCCACAAAAACTTCCAAGCAACATACAAAAGACCCGCGTCAATCGAGGAGCTGCGGGCTTGTAAGCAGAAGAGTGGTGAGTCCACTCGCGAATACATTCAGCGGTGGACCATCTCAAAAACACGGCGGGAAACATATCACAGGATGTTGCAGTCGAAGCTTTCACCAAAGGAGCTCGACGAGCGGCCTTCGGAGAAGAGCTAGGGCGAGCCGCACCTAAAACCATCGGGGAGCTGATGGCCATAGCCGACAGATGGGCCAATGGTGAAGACTCCGTGCGCAATGAGAAGGCATCTTCGCCAGCGCCTGAGGACGATCGCCATGGTCGAAAGAAAAAGAGAAAGCACTACGATCATGATGATCGAGAAGAAATGGTGGCGGCGGAGTTACAAGAAATCGTGACAGCGGACCTCGTGGAAATCGCGACTGGAAGCCAAAGCCAGAGGATAAAACTCCCGAGGAGGACCTTGACGGTTATTGCACGCTGCATCTATTTACAGATAAGCGCATAGGCAAGACCAAGGAAACCCACCTCCTCAAGGACTGCCGAAAGTTTCAGGACATCCACGAGGCCTACACGAAGAAAAATAGAGCCGCAGTCAATTAGGGATACCCACAGCTCCCAGGAGGAGGACATCAGGGATTCCACCCACCGCAACCCCTACCTCCACCAGGACATCAAAACGCGGTGTTGGCCGCACTACCAGCGCCACCCGCCGCAAAACAGGGAGGCAATGGGTACCCAAACCAGCAGGACTCCTAGGGATGATACAGAAAGTCTGCCCCTCCCGTAGGGCCTAGAAAACAAACACACGCCAAGTGGTCATGGCAGTACAAGCTCCACCGTCCACACCCTAATACTTGAAGATGGCAGATCAGTCGATAACTTTCTCCAAAGATGACCATCCCCCTCGGGTATACCGACCAGGACATGCCGCGCTCGTCATTCTGGCGCAGATAGGCAACTACGAACTCGCGCGAGTGTTCATGGACGGCGGCAGTGGGATCAACATCATTTATGTGGACACACTCCATAAGATGAACAGAAACCTGGACGGGCTCGCAGAGTCAGAAACATCCTTCCACGGGATAGTACCAGGCAAAGCAGTCCGACCACTCGGAACAATCAACTTGGAGGTGGTGCTCGGAAACCCAAGAAACTACAAGCGATAATTCCTCGACTTCGAGGTAGTCGACTGGCCCTCACAATACCACGCCATTCTCGGCCGAACAGTGTTCGCGAGATTCATGGCAGTACCCTACTACACCTACCTGAAGCTCAAACTTCCACGGAAATACGGCACCATCACCATAGATGGAGACTTCCAAAAGTCCGATAAGTGCGACATTGAGTTCAATGAGATCGCGAAATCTTTCGGGATGCAAGAGGAGCTGGAAGAATTGGCAAATACCATGGACCACTCCGTGACGCCACTCACCAAAAAGAACGCTCCAGAAGTCAAGTTCAGTGCAAACATCGACACTCGAAAGCTTCAAGTGCACCCGACAGAGCCCGCGAAGATGGCGATGGTGTCCACCACACTCTCATTCGCATAGGAAGGCGTACTCGTCGAACTCCTCCGTGAGTACTAGGAAATCTTTTCCTGGCAGCCTTCAGATATGTCAGGGATATCCAGGGAGTTCGGTGAGCACTCACTCGAAGTATTCATAGACGCCAAACCTATCAAGCAAACGACCTGACGATTCTCCGAGCCAAAGCAGAAGGCACTCGGAGAAGAGGTGAATCGATTACTCGCCGCAAAATTCATCAGAGAGATAAAAATATCCACCTGGTTAGCAAACCCGGTGATGGTCCCGAAGAAAAACACGGACATCCTTCGCGTGTGCATCGACTACACGTCCTTGAACAAACACTGCCCCAAGGATAACTTCCCCTTTCCACGGATCGACCAGATCGTGGACTCCACTGCAGGCTGCCAGCGCCTCTCCTTCTTGGATGCCTACTCGGGCTATAATCAGACCAGGATGAAAAAGGAGGATGAGGAGAAGACAACGTTCATCACACCCTCACGGTGTGTACTGCTACACGACAATGCCCTTCGGGCTAAAAAATGCAGGCACAACATATCAGCGCTGCATGCAAAAAATGCCTCGCCAAGCTAATTGGAAAGAACGTACAAGTGTACGTTGGCGACATCGTCATAAAAACTCGAGTGGAGGACACACTCCTCGAGGAAATCAAGGAGACATTCGACGCTTACAACGCGTACAGGATCAAGCTCAACCCGACAAAATGCGTCTTTGGCGTTCCTGCAGGACAACTTCTCGGGTATTTGGTGTCCGCCCGAGGAATCGAAGCCAATCCGGAGAAACTTCAAGCAATCTTGACAACGTAGGAGCCAACCAATCTTCGCGGTGTGCAGCAGCTCGGAGGACGACTAGCCGCTCTGAGCAGATTCATCGCAAGATTAGGCGAGCAAGTATTGCCCTTCTACAAGCTGCTGAAGAAAACAGATAAGTTCGAGTGGACACCCGAAGCAAAAAAGGGGTTCATCGATATGAAGCAAGTACTGCAGAGCAAACGCGTCTTAGCAACGCCACAGGAGAAAGAACCCCTATACCTCTACCTAGCCGCGGCAAACCAAGTCGTCAGCACGGTTATCGTAGTCGAGCGGCCAGAGGAGGGAAAGGCATACGGCATTCAACGGCCAATATATTACATCAGCGAGGTGCTTTCGCCGTGTAAACATCGATACCCTCACTATAAGAAACTCGCGTATGGTGTGGTCCTCACAGCCCGAAAGCTCAAGCATTACTTCCAGGAACATACCGTCATGGTGCTAAACAACGCATCACTCGGTACTATCATGAACAACCCCATGGCATCCGGAAGAATCGCAAAGTGGAGCATCGAGCTAGGCGCCTGGGACATAATATACGCAGGACGCAACTCTGTAAATTCCCAGGTCGTCGTGGAATTCCTAAGAGAGTGGACGGAGCTGCAAACACTAGGACCACCAGAATACATGAGCAACTGGATCATGTATTTCGACGGGTCGAAAAGAAACAAAGGATCTGGAGCCGGGGTCATTCTCATCTCTCCCAGGGGTGATAAGTTGCAGTACGTCTTGAGATTGGACTTCCCACCTGAGGATCCAGCATCCAACAACGACGCAGAATACGAGGCCCTCCTCCACGGCATGAAAATGGTGATCGCCTGCGGAGCCACCCGATTGATAATATATGGAGATTCAAACCTCATCGTGTAGCAGACGATGAAGGAGTACGATGCTATCGCAGATAACATGGTCGCCTATCGTGACATGTACAGTCTGCTCGAAGGAAGTTTCAAAGTATGCAAACTGAAGCACATCGCGTGATCAAGCAATGAGGAGGCAGATAAGCTGGCAAACATGGGGTCCACAAACGCCCCTAAACCGCCAGGAATCTACTTCGAAAGAATGATCAAGCGATCAGTCAAGGTCAAAAAGCCAGCGGGAACACCCGCAACAGTGGAGACGGACACTAGCCCGCAAATTGCTATTATCGAGCTCATCCACAACATTTCAAGGCAAGTTTTTCTGGTCGAGCCGTCTGGACGCAGAAATACCTCGACTACTTGTCCAACAAACAGCTCCCAGCAGACATTTGCGAGGTCCGACAAATAGTACGACACAGCAAATCCTTTCGGGTGATCAACGGAGAGCTATACAAGAAAAACATATCAGGAGTATTGCAAAGATGCATAGCACCCGAAGACGGCAAGGAGTTGCTACGGGACATACACCAAGGAGATTGCGGGCACCACGCTAGTTGGAAGGAAATTGTAGGCAAGGCTTTCAGGGCAGGATTCTACTGGCTCACGCCAGCCAGAGACGCGAAAGACCTAGTCGACAGATGCAATGCTTGCCAGAGGTTCGTGCTCAAGCCGCACGCCCCTGCCACAGAACTCCACATGATCCCTATCGCCTGGCCCTTTGCTCAATGGGGGCTAGATATGGTGGGACCACTACGCAAGTGAACACCTGGAGGATACACCCACCTGCTCGTAGCAGTCGACAAGTTTACGAAGTGGATAGAGGCTATGCCAGTCACCTCCGCGCATGCCTAGTGCGCTGTAAGATTCCTCGACTCCATCGTGTGCAGATTTGGCATACCACACAATATCATCACGGATAACGGAATTAACTTCACAGCCAAGAAAACACAGGACTTCAACGGGGAAAAAGGAATCACCCTCAGCTTCAACCCGTGGAACATCGCCCATCTCCGCAAGTTCTACCCCTAGGATTATTCTACTCCCAAGAAATAAGGCTGTACCAGCCACTTTGTAGCTCGATCAAGCACATGGCTTCTCAGCCATATCAATAAACACATGGTTTCTCAACCATAGCTATCGCATTTTCTCTCTTACATGCTAAAAACGACAGGTATACATCCCAAACACACGGGGGCTACGCCTAACTAGCATAATCAAATTCCTTCGAGTGCTACAAACACAAGGTACAACAAGGTACACACCTTATAAACACCTTAAATATATCGAGTGAACTATACAAGGTCACAAGTCTTACACCTTAAAACACCTTACAACAAAGTACAGGATATTTACATCTTACAATTACAACTGACGGCGAGTAGTCGCATCCACAAAAAATTGATCAATCTCCTTGGAGGTCAGTCGAACAATCTGCTCCGATGCAGGACGCACGACCGCATAATGAGGAGAAAGATCAACTGGAGGACCTCTCGAGTCAGGAAGCCGCGCCACCGAGCTAAATTTGACCTCAGGATGCCACAGCCGAACGAAGGCAAGGGCTACTTGAGATCTGCTGATAAGATGATGGCGTACACACTCTCGAACTTCCCCTACTTGACAGAAAATCCTTAGCAAACCGCTCAAATCTTCTAGAACAGCACCCAAGGTATAAAACGCCCGATGCACAGAAGACAGAGCCTCGCGACAGGATTGGAGGAGTATTTGCGCCTGACTCGCCCGATACTTCAGGGTAGCCATAACAAAACCTCGGCTGCGGTCAGACCAGAAGTTGTTCGCATGAGGCTTTGAGCTACCCGACTCATAAGCAATGTGGTTATCCACCCATTGGGTTTCACAAATTCTGTCAGGTTCAACAACTACAAAATCAGCGAAAAAGTCAAAACAGGGAAGGAAGCAAGCAGCGAAGTACTCGGGGGCTCGCAAAACTTACAAAGCATGCCCTTCGCAACAGCCGCCAGCTCTTCCATCACAAACTGCTCACGCTCAGCCGCAAGTCTCTGCTTCGATTTGGCAACATCAGCCACACCTCGCAGAGCTTTCAGCTTGCGCTCGCCATCCGCCACATGGTCACGGAGTGATGCAAACGTGCTGGCAGCAGCAACAAGGGGATTAACCTGCGAAGCAGATCCACTCGAAGACTCTATGCTGGGATCCACTACCTGGAAGAAAACAAAGAAAGTTCTGAAAAATCACAAGACCCCACTCGAGAAACATACCACCCATTCCTCGGGTGCTCGGGGGCTACTCCCATCAGGAGCATACAAAGTAAGGTGCAACAATCAGATACTAATGATTTCGATTATGAAACATAAAATACGGGAATACATCCCAAGGTTCATTACATCGACGAGCACAAGGAAACAAAAAACTATCCTACGGGGCTGCAGAAGTGGTTCCACTCGCGGAAGGCTGTCCCTTGCGACTAGCACGAGAGAGCACCTCAGAAAGCATCTTCGCGAGGACTTCAGCACGAGCGCCAAAAGGACGGAGTGCTAACTTTTTTCCATGGGCGTCGTAGGGAACGCTCGAATACACCTTCTCTAGGTCATTCGAGACTCCATGCGCCAAGGCAAACTGAATAGCCATCCTGGCCCCGCACTCGGACTGGGCGACTGAGTACTCCTGGAGAAGATCTTCATCACCCAAGAATACCTTCAGGAGGCCGTCCAGCGTAGGCGGAATCGCCACGTCCACCAGTAAACGCTCGTGGAATCGCGTCAACACTTGGGTGACATCACCAACGAGGGAGCAGATTCTACTCACGGGCTCCTGGAGCTGGGTGCAAGAATCCATGAGGGCATCCAGTCGCTGGCTTCTAGGCAGCTCCATTCCAACCCCAAAGGCGTCTAAAACAAAGACAGAATAAATTTCCAAGATAACAAGATAAGTTCAAACCGCAGTAGAAGAATGGCGAAACGTAGCTTACCCGCAACCTTCTGATCCAAAGGACGGATGAGGCCGACAAGATCGTTGTCATGCTTGGCACCCGCCTCCTCCAGCTGCTTCAGCGCTCCTTGAGCTTCTGCGAACTTCCCTTCAAGATCGGCTGAGCGCTTGCGAGTGGACTCCAACTCCTTTCGAGAGGACTCCAGCTCTGTCTCAAGGGTTTTCACCCGAGCGACAGCTTCAACCTTCTCGGCCTTCAGGCGGGTGACTTTGTCTGCAGTACAAAGAATGCAGCTGAAGCAACCTTTACGATCAAGAGAAACAGTAAAAACAACAAAAGTACAGTGATTTACCTTGAAGGGAGCGGCCATCCTGGACGAGCCGGTCGCGATCCACCTAAAGGGAAACGCAATCCGCTTCAGCCGAAAGCACTGGATGACCAAAAGCGGCGAGGGAGTCAAAGAGAGCCTGCAAAACCCAAGGAAAAAATTCAAGTCAAAGACAAGTCACTTGATCCTATACACGACTGTACACAGACAAGCATAGCCTCGGGGGCTACTCCCATCAGGAGCACTGCCGTGCACGCGATAGAATTCAAGAAAAACGAGGAAACACGTGAATATTACGACTTGAGTCCGTGGCTAACTACAAGCAATTAACCACGGCCTCGGGGTCTACTCCCGTCGGGAGCACTGCCGTGCACCCGATAAATTTTTTGAACAAGCAAAGCAAAGATACGAGAAGACATATAGACTTACTTTGCCCTAGGAAGTAGGCAGAGGGTCTGCCGAGCTGCCCGAAACCTCCTTATTCATAGATTCTCAACCCGCGAAGCCAGGAAGCCCGTACTCAGGAGTTGCGGCTGCCCTTGCGGGACTTCGAGATCTTCAGGAGGCCTCTGCGGCTAGAGCTTCACCCGCGGCTGCTTCTTTTCTCTTTACAGAGGGAATCGAAGAAGCATACCGGCCAGGGCTGATGGTCTTAAGGCTGTTGTGCAAAGAAGATTAAGACAAAGACCAAGAATGGGACGAGAAGAAGAAGATTTGCGATTGAAGAACATGGCGCAGAAAAACTTACTCATCCTCGTCATCATCGTCCAGAACGTCCATGTTCCAGGCGGTGGGAACTTTCGACCTGCGGCCCGTGGGAGGAAGCACATTGAGAGGAGCCACCCGAAAAAGGGACTCAGTATTCTTGGCGGCCTCATCACCCAAGGAACTACCCTTTGAAGTGACTTCATCCTCCTCGGTCTTACGGCGCTTGCGGCGCTGGAGTTGGTCGCTACCCGACTCTTCTTCATCATCAGTAAAATCGCGTTCGGAGCTTGAGTCAGCTTCCGCAACGCTGGTCTCATGGGGAGCTTCCATGTTACTCGCCAAAAGATCCGAGACTTCATCTGCGGACATTGGCGGGTAGCATGTTGCCATGTTCTCGTTCTACAGAAGAAGACACGAGCATATCAATCGAAAGAAACTACGATGAAGAAGAACAAGATTCTAGAAAGAAAAAATTCGAGACTCTCACCTCAGTAGGAGGGCGCCCTTCTTCGAATGGCTCGAGAGGACACGCTGGGTAGACCTCAGCCTTCTTTAGCATGGTGTTGGCCGCGATTTTCGTCTCGAACTCGGCGTTCGAGAGAATGTCTTCGCAAACTCGGCTCGGGTCTTTGACGCCTTGGTACTCCCACATGACGCTTGGTTGCTCCTTAAGAGGTTGAATTCTTCGACGAAGAAACACACTCGCCAGGTGAATCCCATTCAGCGGGGTTCCCGACGTCTTGTCTCGGAAGCTGGCCACCTTCGCGAGTAGAGGAGCAACGATCCTACCTTCCTCAGCAGTGAGCGAGTGCAGCCAGAAATTTCGCCTCTTCAAAGCGGCGAATGGATGGAATTCAAGGGCTCCACTCGTGCTGTTGTCGGTGATGTAGAACCACTTCTTCCGCCACCCTTGCGCCGAGTCGACGAAATACATCTCCATGTAGGGGACGTCCGTTCTCGCCTGGATCCCGAAGCCTCCGGTGCGCAGCAGCTCCCCCATCTTATCGCCTGGCCGCGCCTTCTCCCGGAAGATCCGCACCTTGAAGATGGCCTTCCAGAGGACCCAGTGCGGGCGGATACCCAGGAAACACTCACAAAGCACGATAAAGCACGAGATGTGCTGAATCGCGTTTGGAGGGAGATCGTGCAGCTGTATGCCGTAGACATACAGCAGCCCGAGAAGGAAAGGGTGGAGAGGAAGAGACAGACCGCGCGAGACATGCTCGGAGAAGAACACACGCTTATTCGCGTGAGGATTGTGTACCTCTTCCTTCTTGGACAACCGCACGCGCTTGTCAGCGTCAGGCGGGAGCAGTCCTTCCCGCTGCATCTCGGTGATGCTTTTCTTGGTGGTGATGGCGGCGCGCCAATCACCCGTTCTCACGGGAGGCGGCGCGGAAGTGCTTGCCACTTCCTTCGAGGATGATGCGGCAGCGCTGCGCTTCTTTCCTCTGACCATTGGAGCTCTCTTGTGCTTGCAGAATAGGAGGTGTGCGCGAGGAGGAAGAAGGTGAACAAAGGGCCGGGAGATTTACCCATCTCCTAAGGGTAATTATTTATACACAAGACAGTCTGATCCAAGCCGTAGATCTGGCGACGTGGCGCCAATCGCGGCCGCCACGCGTAAAGTGGAAACGAAGCGGCGGCGAACGGTTACTCTGGCACGATCTTTACAAAAGATCGTGCGCATTTACAGCACGTGCCTACCGAAAAAAACCGGATGCGACCTATCGTTTCCGGTCAAAAGCTGACAAGGTGGGCCCGCATGATCTACTTCGTTCCGTCACGTCCCATCAGGAGGATTCAGAACAGATGAGTGTGCAGTGACATCGCTGCGTATCTCATCAGAACGCGAAATTTCTTTCGCATAAAGCTCCCTAACACGAATTTTTTTTCGTATGGGCATATCAAGACGTGAAATCTAATTCGCTTAAGCTCACTAAACACGAAATTTCTTCCGTATGGGTATATAAAAATGCGAAATCTCTTTCGCATAAGCTCCCTAACACGAAAATTATTTTGTATAGGCATATCAAAACGCGAAATCTCTTTCGCATTAGCTCCCTGACACGAAATTTCTTTCGTATGGGTATATCAAGGCGCGAAATCTCATTCGCATAAGCACCCAGACACGAAAACTCTTTCGTATGGGCAATACAAAGACAAATTTATGACAAAACGCAAAAATCTCTTTTGCATAAGTACAACAAGGAAAGGAGATCTATTCACTCCAAGATTCTCAAGGAGATAATCAAAGGTAAAACCGCGAGTATGCGGCTCCCGCTACTCTATCATACGATGTATTTACACATCTCTACCCTGGATCGTTTAGCTAACTAGGCACATCCGGATGCCGTATTCTTTTGAGTACGAAGGTAAGACCCAAAGATCTCCCTTGTGGGCCTAGAATCGCACTCAAGCTGCATCCTCCGATAAAATTCCGTGTCAACAACACGAAGAAAAATCCTAGAGGACGCGTCGGGTACCACTATAGGTTAAGTTCGACCCGGTAAGAACTCCACGGCTCAGTCGCAACGATCACCCCGCCGGATTCGATTCGGAGGCCTCGAGTCTGCGTAGGCCAGAACCGTTTTTTTCCTAGCTGCAATTAATTGGCCCTGAACTTTTGGGAGAGCCAAACGACTAAGACACATCCTTCTGTGAAAACAGCCGGTATACAGGCACATTTATCACTCGATACTCGAGTACAGAAGCGCATCGTGCACAGGGTATGCATCCTCCAAAATTAAGCGATTGAAACGATCAATCGAAGGAAATCAAGACGAATTTTGAGTGTCCACCCGACAGATTCTCAATCGAGTAAACACTCGGGGGCTACTGACGTCGGGATGAATCCTGGACCTATCGGGTGAGGCTACCCTGTCCAAGGCCCAACACCTAAGCCCAGAGGGAGGTGCCACCTACAGTTCTAGAAGGCCCAATTAAAGCCCACCTGCAAAGCCTTGCGGGTCAAGAAGGAAACATTAAACCGACCTAGAGCTAGGGTTTGTAACCCCCCCCCCCCCGGGTACGGTTTGAGACCTTGCCACCTATATAAGGCCAGGAGAACCACCGGGAGAGGGACCAAGCAATTTCTCACCACCAAAGCCTTGAGCTCGAGATCATACTCTCGACTCGAGCACCCCCCCCATTGTAACCGATCTATTGATAATACAGATCGACAAGAGCAGGATTAAGGGTTTTACCTCTACGAGGGCCCCGAACCTGGGTAAATCGTGCCCCTTGTTAGCCGACGATCGTCACCAGCGTCTACTCGTTCTCTTAATCGAAACCCTACCGGTTTATCTGAGGAACTTGTTGAGATGAATATTCGACAAATACACCTTGGGAAGATATTAGTATGGATTTTGTGTTAGGTTTTCCAAGGACTAAAAGAGGACATGATTCTATATTTGTGGTAGTGGATAGATTCTCTAAAATGTCACATTTTATTTTGTGCCACAAGAGCGACGATGCGTCGCATATTGCTAATTTGTTTTACAGGGGCATAGTGAGATTGCATGGAGTACCCAAGACTATTGTTTCTGATCGTGATGTCAAGTTTATGAGCTATTTCTGGAAGACACTATGGGGGGAAGCTGGGGACAAAGTTGTTGTTTTCTACTACTTGTCACCCCCAAACTTATGAAAAAAACGGAGGTGGTGAATCGCACATTATCTACATTGTTGCGAGACATGATTAAAAAGAACCCGCGGGAGTGGGAGGAGTGTTTGCCACATGTTGTGTTTGCATACAACAGGGATGTAGATTCTACTACTCAGATATGCCCGTTTGAGGTGGTGTATGGTTTCAAGCCAATAACACCACTTGATTTGCAGTCACTTCCTATACAAGAGAGAGTTGATATGGAGGCTTCAAAACGTGCTAATTTTGTGAGGAAGATCCATGAGAAGACCAAAGATGCAATTGAGAAAACAAGAAGACATGTAGCTGAGAGAGTTAACAAGAAGAGGAAGGAAGTACTATTTCGGCCAGGTGATTTGGTGTGGGTGCATTTTCGCAAAGATAGGTTTCCCACATTCCGCAAGTCTAAGTTGATGCCAAGAGGTGCTGGTCCATATAAAGTGCTTCAGAAGATTAATGATAATTCCTACAAGATTTATCTTCCTAGTGATGAGTTTGGTGTGAGTAATTCTTTCAATGTTGTTGATTTATCACCATACCATGGCGAGGACCTTGATGCGTCGAGGTTGATGCCTTTTCAAGGGGGGGAGGATGATGAGGACATCCCTAGTGCTTCTACACTTTCTCCCATTGATGATGTTGTTGTTCGAGAGAAACATGATGAAGTGAGGATTGGACCTATGACTAGATCAAGAACAAAACCACTAGAACAACAGGTGAACTCACTCCTATTAAATTATGATGTTTGTTTTTCTGAGAGTTTTATACTACCTAAATCCCTGCATTTATGTATGATTCGGGTTGTTCATAACAGAAGCATTATTGGAGGAGAGGAGCATGGAGCCATGGAGCAATGCATAGGAGAACACAAGGAGAGAGGTGATCATGGCAGCACAAGAGAAGAGGAGAAACAAGGAGCTAAACATAATAGAGATGGGAGCACCAAGGACAGTCCTAGGGTGTCCCAACCCACATTTATGTGTCATGCGCATTAGGCTTACGGGGGCACCAAGGACATGTCCTAGGGTGTCCCAATGCGTGTAGAATAAGGGCATGCGTGCCCCTTGGCTGAATCCACTTGTTTGGGTCGGTTTGTATCAGTTGGGTCGAGTCCAAACTCCCTTAGTTGAGTCCTAGTCGGATTGGAGGCTGGTCCTTACGCAAGAGGCCTTGTGGCCGCACCCCTTCCTCTCATATAACCCTCCAACCTGCGAGTTGAGAGGTTAGACTACCTTTAAGATAAACCCTAAAACTTCATTGCTGAATTGCTTGAAGCATTCATCTGGAATTGATAATATTGCAAGATTTTCGTGTTATCTGTTGTTCCACTTGGAATTAGTTAATACGGGACCACTTGTAGTCGGTGGTTGCTCGTGCAAATGTGTGGATTTGCGAATATCCAAGGGATTGGTTGCTGCTGCAATTGGCATTAGGAATTAGCCGGAGAGTTCATGGAGAGACATAAGTTATCATATCATTGTTATCGTGCGAGTTCATCGAGAAGACCGGGCATCCCCTTATCATTTTCTCTAGGGTTTATAAGACCCAAAGAATCTCCACATCCTCTAGAATTTGGTGGGTGGATTTGTTATTCCTTTGGTGAAACTACGGATCTAGACCTCCTCCTTCAGCCCACAAAGTTTTGGCATGATTGATTGGTTGGAGTGGGAGATTTAGGAGGTTGAAGATTGCATTAATGGAGGAGAGAGAGATATTGGAAAAGCTTAGGCATTAATTGGGAAGATGGCCCCCTACTTGTAATCTCTCCACAAAGCTGCAGGAAAACATCCCGCAGCGGCGGTACTATTGGAAAACAGTCTGGTAGTACAGCTGATCTTATTTTGAGCAACGGTCACTTGAATGGCTCCGCCTTCATTCCACAAACCCCGGTAGTACCGGATGTAGCACTACCAGACTCACTACCGGGTTGATCCAGTACCCTATTGTCTTGTGGCCACCCGGGGAGGCGTTTCCCGGTATTGGCCACAAGACTTGCTGCTTATTTGCAATGATGTCATATCGTGGCTACTAGATCTCTAGACACGTCAAGGACCTTGTGTCATGTGTTATACGCCTGTCGAACAATTGACGTCCATACACACATTGGTCAAATTGACTTTTGTTGGAGAAGGTGCGATCCATTTATACGTGTCACAACGATGCTGTACGAGAAATGGCGCCATAAGTTTACGTTTACCTGCATACGTGCGTTGGTGCATTTGTGCAACATTGTTATTATTGCAGAAAAACATAATATACACGACCAATATTTTCTAAACACAATATACACGATATGTGTTCAATCTGGTCTCTTTTGCTTTGTAAATAGTCATGAGAAATATGATCCAAATAGTAGGTGAAAAATCCTATCTCTTTTTCTTTTTAAAAGATATAATCATGATAATTCTGCTCCAAATGAGCACAAAAGTTAGGGTAAACACACCCATTTGTAAGTAAGATCATTTTAGACCTTTTCTAAATGATGCCAATATTTTTTTTCTTAGCACCTATTCTATCTATATAGTGTCAATTCTAAGTCTCACTATATTGATTCATTCTTAATATTATTACAGTTTAAAAAATAATGCTTTAATAGAAAACCATTAAAAACCCGTTTAAAATATGAAAATTGAAAAAACAATTTCAAATTCTTATTAGTCCAATTAAAAATAAAGCATTTATGTTTTTATTGATTTTTCTTGGAGTTTTCAAATCCCAACCCCCTCTCACTTGGCTCGAACTCTCTGCAACATTGTTTGTGGTAGGTCACTTCTGAGAAGGTTTTTTCATATAAATAGTCATAAACCATGTTTATTATTTTCATCGTTACTATGTCACATAGAACAACTATGTGCGCTGGTTTTCTGTTTTTTTAATTTTTTGCATTAGGTATGCTCATTTAATCAGGATACCCAATTGTTTAAATAGAAACTATTTAAAGCACGTTAAAAAACTGAAAGTGAAAAACTAATTTCAGATCCTTCTTAGTCACTCCAAAATGAAGCATTTCTGATTTTGTTTATTTTAAAAAAAAAAACTCATATCCCAAAACCCCTCTCACTTGACTCGAACTCTCAGTAAATATTGTTCGTGGTAGCTCACTTCTTAGAAGGTTTTTTCAAAAAAAAAGTAACCATAAATCATGTTTATTATTTTTATCCTTACTATGTCTAATAAAACGACTATGTGCTGTGATTTTATATGTTTTGATTTTTTGAATTAGTTGTGCTCATTTGAATATTTGTTAAACCCTAAAAAACCCTCTTGATCGCCTCAAACCGTAGAGCCAAACTACAGCTGTCAGATATGGTCTTCTAGAAGGAAATCCACGGGCATGCTACGGGCCGTTGGATCCCGTAGACGGTTTCGATCAGCTTTTCTTAAGGCGATCCGCGAGAGGCTTGTTCCGTGGTCCAACGCGCAGCCACAATTTTCACACGTAACAAGCATGCATGCGCGCGCCGCCACAATTTTCACACGTGCATATCTCACTAGAGGCAATAGGGATTTTGGCACTAAAAATCGTCGATAAATGCTACAGTATTAAACTCATTTAACGAGTGGAATATAGTTATAAAGCTAAAAAAAATCAAGATGTTCCATGATTATGCATCTCATATGATGTGAGAAGATTGTGACTGATCATTCTGCAATCATACTCCTTCAGTTTCTTTTTATTCCGCATATTAGGTTTGTCCAAAGTCAATTTTGTTAGGAAACAATATCAATTTCATATGGAATATATTTTCAAATGTGGATATTTTGTTCTACAAACCAGATACATTGTAGGGAATTTTTTAGAGCATTTGACTCATGGCGATCAATATGTTGTTTTCTATGGACATGGTCAAAAATCAACTGTGGTTTTTTTCCCTATAAACATGGTCAAATTTTCAAATGTGGATATTTTGTTCTATAAACATGGTAAAACTTTCAAATGTGTATTTTTTCTATAAATATGGTCAAACTTTCAAACGTGGATATTTTTCTATAAACATGGTCAACCTTTCAAACGTAGATATTTTGTTCTATAGACATGGTCAAACTTTCAAATGTGGATTTTTCTATAAACATGGTCAAAAATTCAAATGTGTTTTTTTTTCTATAAACATGTTCAAACTTTCAAATGTGGATAATTTGTTCTATAAACATGGTCAAACTTTCAAATGTGGATATTTTTTTTTTTTGCACTAAACAAATACAAAAAATAGGAATTTTATGAAATCTTGCTTTGGAAAAGTTGTTGACAATTTCAATAGCAAGATCGACAACACAACAACTAATATTCATTGGGGATATACATGGATACAACCATGACCTTGGTTTTTGTCTTGAAAGCCATGAATCTCCATAAAAGATCAACAAGACATAAAATCAAGAGCCCTAAAATGAACTACCACTCGTTCTCGTCGTCAGAAACCTCCACTGGGGCAGAGACTTTGCCCTTGCCCCCATACCGAGTTGTTCAGAGCCTTCTGCGGGTCCTCTGCATATTGTGTGTCTCTCGCCTCCTCCGTGGCTTCATAATCAGCCCTGGCACAGGCCATACCATGGTCCACCACCCCGTCCTCCTCCTCCGGCCCCACCTCGTTGGACTCGACATCGACGAACGCAATGATATTGGGAGCAATGGCCCGTCGGACGCCAAAGCTGCCTTTGCCCTGCTCGAGCTCGGAGGTGTGCTGCATATTAGGTTTTTACGAAGTCAAACCATGTAAACTTTGATGAAGTTTATCTAAAAACTTATTAAAATATATAATGCCTAATCAATACCATTAGATTTATCATAAATTATATTCTAATATGGTATACATTTGGTAACGTAGATATATTTAACTTTCTAAACAAATTTGGTCAAACTTTATGAAGTTTGACTTTCACGCAAATCAATGTGCACTATATTATGGCATGGAGAGAGTAGTTTTGATGTGTTTGAAGGTGGACTAAGTGGAAGAGATGGCAAATATTTGTCCAGGCTAGAAGGATACCATATATGTCTGCGAAAGCACAACATTCTCTCTTCTTGGTAACAAGTCCTTGGAAGTAAAAAATGTGGTAGATTTCATTTGGTTAAATCTGATGGTGGAAAACGGCCTGCCAGTGTAAGTAAAAATTTCTATAGTTTCTGTCACTTAATGACCTATTTGTGTTGCGGGAATTTAGAAACGTAGGAATAGGGGAAAAACACATGATTGAGATACCTCGTATGGTGATTCCTACATGATTTTAAAAGTCAAGAATTTTATGAGATGTGTCTTTGGATGCAGGAATTTCACATGAGTGAGGAAGAAGAGTAGAGAGAGAGAGATGTAAGCGCATTGGACTCCTCGGAAGAAAAATAAAAAATGAGGTTTGATCATGTTGAGATTCCTATTGAATGTAGGGCATAAGAATAGATTTCATAGGAATTTGGTGACCTTAATACTAGGATCTAAGGGCTCCTTTGATTCACTGCTTACTCCTGAGGAGGCAGAAATCTCAACCTCAGGAGGACCATGACACGTTCAAAGAGGTTGAAGTGGACGCCACCGAGGAATTTGTTTGTCTTCAACCTCAACTAGGAGCTAAACACTCAATTTTATACTTTTTGGTTTTCTTGCATGTTCCTTCCTCTTGTACACTGTTATTCACGTCCGTAGACATATATGCCTTCTTCAAAATAGTTATAGGATCCTGACTAGTCTTAGTATCTGCATCCGCATCCACGAGGATGCATTGTGGCAACGAATCATCTCAGAAGTCATAACTGCTACATAAAGACACCCTAGTTGACAAGTGAATCCTCCTGAATTAGCGGACACTATCCGTCAATAGAAATGACAAGTTTCTACTTATGCATTCTCCATGAAACGGGCGTTTGCCGAGGAATGAATGACATTACCATCTTTCATGAGCAATACATCGAAACAGAACTGTGGCAACCTAAAATTAAGGAGAAAGACACATATGACGTAACGACCGCCAAACAAGTTCCCTCCACGATGAGCTTCGGATCACATATCAAATCTGACATCCCATTTTCCATCCATATACCCATTAAGAGTCCAGTTGTTTTCTCTCAGCTGGAAATAAGGCATCTGCAATCATATGTTTTCAAACGAAAATTAGAACCAGGTAAGCGCGCTAATGTGTTGTTCAATAAGAAATGAATGAAATGCTCGTCAGAGTATATTATCTGCTAGATCAGCAAAATTGATGGCCAAAAGAGTAGGGATGGAACCTCGTATTTCAACAATAGACCTATTCCGAAAAATAAGAACTAACAAGACACGAGGAGGTGCATATCGTACAGTAAAAGATATATCCAAGGGAAATTAATCTACTCGTAGTCTGACCAATATACTGCAATCTTCTAAGAGAACGTGTGGCGAATGACACTGCTGCCCTAACCTTTTTCTATAAGAAAGAGGAACTGGACTGCACGTGCCTATGTAACTTACAGAAATTCAGTCACAAACAAAACCAGCAATCTTAACTCTTAATGGTTTACAATGGAATGCAAAGCCGCATATCCAAGTAGAGCGTGTCAGGATAAGTTTTGCATCACAATTGAACATCTTAATTCTGCAGATATGTACAGCACACAACTGTGGCACGCAGCCGATACCCATAGTGCTTGCGCATAAATAAGATGAATGCTATAGACAAGCGGATAGGCAATGGTGACGGGGAGGCATTGCGTAAATCGTGCATACCTTGCGGTAGAGCTCGTACCCGGCTTTGAGCCTGATATCCTGACCCTTTCTGAAGTCGAGTATTGTCCAAGCCAGTTCGACGGCAGCACTCCACGTCTTCTGCAAGAAAGCATGGGACGAAAAGATGGACATAACAGCAATAAAATGCAGGTGGTTGGTCTGATCGGGGTGAAGTGAGAGTATGTTCAGTAGTACCGGCTTGAAGTCCCTGTCGGCGAGGAGGCGCCCTTTGATGTTGAGCCCGAGGAGGCCGTCGGAGGTGAAGGAGACGGCCTTCTTCCCGCGGAGGCTGTACATGATGATATTGCGGTTTTCCAGCTTTTTTTTGGGTAAAGGGCGCTTTTCCGGCTTTTTTTCCGGTAAAGGGCGCTGTTCCACCTGGACTCCTACCCCGACGTTGGCCGACAGCTGGGATCGATGGAGAAGGAATCAATCGGTGCTTCGCTCTGTGTCTGTTGTTGGTTTGAGAATTAATGCAGTTGCGAGGGGAGAAATGCAGGTGGTTACCTCGGGGAAGAAGCGCCTCGCGAGGAGGGCGAGGTGGCTGGGTTTCCCGGTGCTCGTGTCGATCTCCGCCTGAGCCTGCGGAAGATTGATCAAGGACAGGTGCGTGGTCAGGCAGAGGTAGAAGATTAATGAGATGGAGGAGGGGGCGTGCGTGCCTGGAGGAGAGCGTTGGAGGGGAGGGAGAGCTTCTGCTTGGCGTGGATGCGGAGGCCGTGCTGTCCGGCGGTGGAGTCGGCGCCGCGCAGCCGCAGGGAAGTCTCCATTACCAGCAAGCCGCCGCCGCGGCAGCGATGGAGTGGCGTGGAGATGGATAGAGTTCGTTTCGTTTCGTCGTCTCTTGGCTGTACCGCGACTCTGCCAGTGATTAGGGACCGGAGTAGACGATGACGATGACTTTGTTCTGTTGGGCCGGGCCTTCTTCTCTTCTGCCCGCCCGACCTTAAAAAAAATTCCATCCCCGTCCCGTGCTGACACGTGTCATTTTTTTTTAGACTAAATCTCACTTTTGCTCCGTGTAGAAAAAAATCCCCGCTTTTGCTCCGTGTAGCAAAAAACGGTTCGCCACAGAAAAAGAAAAAAAAAAGACAGACATTGCCGGAGACCTCGCCGGAGTTACCGTAGCAAAAAAAAAAAAATCATGCTATTGTAGCAAAAAATTAATTTCGCCGAAGACATTGCCGGGAGACTCGCCGAAGACCTCGCCGGAGAATCTCATAGCAAATAATTTGTACTACTATAGCAAAAATAAAAACGTATTGTAGCAAAATATTTAGTCTATTATAGCAAAAACCGACCTCGCCGGAGTTCTAGTAGCAAAATTTTTGCCAAAAAAAGCAAAAAAAAAATGAGTATGTACCAAACTTTCACTATGATAGTAAAATGTCGCCGCTGGCGCTACAAAAGGCGGACGCCGGTGCTCCTTTTACAGCAACGCCGCAATGTGCCCTCCATGGCGCAACCACCATGTGGGAGTCCCCCTCGAGCAAGCTTCCGGTGAGGGTTGACAAGGTTGAAGAAAGGAGCATGACGCGGCCTCCATGGGAGCAGTGCGACCTCCCGGCGGTCTCGATGGGGGCAGAGGCAACGCCTCCCCGACGCGGCCAGCCCGGGAGCGCGCGGCGCGGCCTCCCCCATGATGTCCACGCGAGCAGAGGCGTCGCAGTCTCCCGGGATCGGCGGCGGCGCGACCACCTCAGCGGCGGAGACCTGGCCGCCTCGGCTCGTCCCCAACCTCCCCGTCCCCTCTGACCCTCGGCGCCCCGCCTGGCCTCGCACCGCCGTCATGGGTAACGCAGCGGAGGAGTCGTCACAGATGCGGCGGGCGGTTGTCGACACGCTCGCGGGGCTATCTAGATGCGTGTGGCCTCCCGCCGGAGAGAGCGCTGGAGAGACTGTGAGATGCGGGACTGGAGCGATGGGAAGATAAGACTAGAGGGGAAAAGTGGTGGGACCGACCCCGGTGTTGTGTGCGTACGTAGGTGCGAGCGTGGGAGGCGGGGGATGAAAGCTCGTGATCCCCCGCCTGATCACAAGCGTTTTCCATATGTGTTGCTTCCTTTCTTCCAGCCCATTCCCTCATTTTTGGCTGGATGAGCACCGAAAGAAAAGAAATGGTAATTCTCAAAAAAAAAATGGTAAAGCACGCGCGCGTCAATATGGCAATGGGACACTAACCACGACTGACTGGGCTATTGCTCAACCAAAACCTTCACGTGATAACCCATTCCTCTCACGGGGACAGTTTGTCTACCATCCCATCCTATCCCACCGGGTACAAAAAAAAAGCTAGAGGTATTATATGAAAATAGCACTAGATACCATAAACAACTACAGTGACGTATACCCACTCTGTTTAAAAATATATGACTTCCATTTGTTTAATATAGATGTATTTAACTCGTACATCTATATCTGGACAAAAGAGTCATGTTATTTTTAAACAGCGATGGACGGATGGAGTATGGACAATTCGCCATCTTGATTTCCAAAATGGCGTGTGTACTTGGCTAAATTGTGGTCTTTGTCCATTTTGCAAGCAAACAACGGAGTCGGTTTCACATGTTTATGTTAGTTGCCGTCTCACTTGCCGTCTATGGGTTCTCATTAAGGATTGGTTGGGACTACAAGGCTTGCAACCGGGCACTTGGACAAACCTCTCATTTAACAAATGATGGTTATTGATGACGGAAGACCGCTCCTCGATCCGTAAAGGCATTGTCTCCCTTACCTTGCCCACTACTTGGGAGATTTGGAACGAACGCAATGCAAAGGTCTTCCGCAACAAGCATACTCCTCCCTTAGTTCTCCTAGATAAGATTAAAACCGAAACCAGGTTGTGGGTTCTTACGGGTGCCAAACATTTGGGCGATTTGATGCAGCGAGAGTAGTCATTTGTAATATTGGTCTCAAACTTGCTTTCTTGCAAACCTCTTCTTAATTAATAGATTGGGGCACAACTTTTGCCACCGCTTCTAAAAAAATAGCGTGTGTTTTCCCTTAGCCTGGCGCACGGTATCTGTAAGATCAGCCACATGCTCGAGTCTACTTTGTTTTGTCGTTGAGCAGTATGAGATTGCTTCCCCTACAGTGCTAGCTAACCTGACGCAAGATAGAGCAAGAATAGTTTTTTTTAAATGCATTAATTATAAACCAAGCATCCAAATAAGAATTCATTTTCATGGTTGGGTTCTTGATCTTGGAAACTAGGCCTTATAAGGACATGTTTCGACGAATGTTATAATAAAACTTTATAATGAAAAGCAAGTGTATAGTATAAAAATGCCTTTCCTTCAAATGCTTCATAGTGTGGGATTTCTCTCTTGCGTGACGCACTTTGCCCAAGATTAGTCGTAGACTCAAGCGTACTTTATTTTATTGCTTAGAGCATCTCCACTCAGCGCCCCCTCCCCCCCCCCCCCCCCCACCCTCCAAATCCCCCTCAAAGGCCTTTGGAGCACCCCGAGCAAAAAAGGCGCCCAAAGGCCCGTTTCGTCTAGACACGCCACAACTTTCTTCCGGGGCTATCGGACCAATCCCGAGGCGTGGGGGTGCGTGGGAGGCACCATACGAAGCGGCGTGCACGGGCCAACCCTATCATAGGCATAACAAAATCATCAAAAATACCTCCGCAACGCCCTCGCAGTTTTGACGGATTGACTGGTAGGTGTTGTCTTCTCTAAGTTTTTTCCCATCACCGACGATTGGATGTTGATTGTATCCCACTTCCATTGCTGCAGATGGACATAGACAATGAGATGGCGGCATACCTACTCATGGAAGAAGAAGCCGATATCGACGCTGAGGAACACGAGAATTTGACCATTCTTACTTGTCTTGCACGGATTCAAGCCGGCGAGGCCGCCAATGCCGAACCTAAGCGAGGGGCTCCAAGTTTGGGAGGAGGAAAACAAAGACGAGGATGAGGATGGAGGGCCATTGCATGATCTATGCCGATTATTTTGTCGAGGATCCAAGATTTGATGCAAAGGGGGGCATTCTTGCTTGTCGATTGCATGCATTGGACCTGAAAGAACTGTCTATTTGGTTTGAAGATTGTAGAAAGGGGGGCATCACGGAGTTTGCAATGTGATACTTGAGGTTGTGGCGGACCAGGAGCTATGGATTTCACATGGTTTCTTTGGCATGGCAGGATCTCATAATGACATCAACATGTTGCAGCGCTCTCCGGTGTTTGTGAAACTTGTTGAAGCCCATGCTCCCCCAGTCAACTATGTGATCAATGTCCACGAATACACCAAGGTGTACTACCTAGCAGATGGCATCTATCCAAGGTGGTCTACATTTGTGAAGACAATATATGCGTCTCTCGGAAACAAGAGATCTTAGTTTTCCTTTGAATAAGAGAGGACAAGAAAGGATGTTGAGCGTGCATTTGGAGTGCTCCAGCAGAGGTTTGCTAATGTCCGGTACCGTACTCTGGCATGGTCGACCGAGCATATGTTGGAGGTCAGGAATTCATGTACGATCATGATGAAGGGGCTACGTAGTAGAATAACAAACCAGGATCTATAACTATGTAGATATGAAAGAACGGAGAATATCGGAAATCATAGCCTTGAAGACCAATAGCGGGGATTGATGCGTCTGATCACACATTCGTTGGGAAACCCCAAGAGGAAGGTATGAAGAGTACATCGGCAAGTTTTCCCTCAGAAAGAAACCAAGGTTGAATCGACCAGTGGGAGGAAGGAGTAACTTCAGTAGGTGAAGCAGCTAAGATGGCAGGGCGCACTACCGATTCAGAAGCAACGTGGAAACTACACAACACAATCAAATCACTTTGCCCCAGTGAAGCAGTGAGGTTGTCAATCTCACCGGTTTTGCTGAATACAAAGAGGTTAAACGTATGGTGTGAAAAATAGTAGGAACGGTATGAGAAGTATGAAAGCAGTAGGTGATTTAGCAGTATGAGGAAAAAGAACAGGGGTCCACAGTTCACTAGTGGTGTCTCTCCGTGAAAGATAAATAACATGTCTGGTGAAAAAATTACAGTTGGGCAATTGACAGAAATGTAGGCTGCACCGTAGTGCATATGCAAGACATAAAGATTACTATGTGACTCATGCGGGCATTACAACAAAATACATAGACCGTCATCCAACTGGATCTATGACTAAAAATCAACCCTCCGAATATCATCCGAACAAACGTTGGGTATGAAGTTGCAAGCAACAGATAACCGCAGTAAGCAAAGTGTGTAATGTAAACAATAACATCATCCTTAGACAAAGCATTGATGTTTTCTCCCTAATGGCAACATCACATCCTCCATCCGTCACGTTTCTGTCACTCGAGCACAGATGAAAAGGAGGCATGAACCCACTATCGAGCAAAAATACTCCCTCTTGGAGTTACTAGCATCCACTTGGCCAGAGCATCTACTAATAACGGAGAGCATGCAAGATCATAAATAACATAAGCATGAAGATAACATGATAGATTGATAATCAGAAGACATAGCATTCAACATTCATCAGATCCTAGCAAACACGACATGTAGCATTACATAAAAACGATCTTGATCATGTTAGGCAGCTCACAAGATCTAAACATGAGGTACAACGTGGAGAGAACAACCATCTAGCTACTTCTATGGACCCGGAGTCCAGGGATGAACTACTCACGCATCACTTCGGAGGAGAGAATGGTGGTGTAGACCCCTCCGGTGATGATTTCCCCCTCCGGCAGGGTGCCGGGGAGAGCTCCAGAAACCTCCCGATCTCGGGATGACGGTGACGGCGGCCTTGGGTGTTTTTGGGGGAAAGTGGGATCCTCCTAGGGTTTATGTCTCGGGGGGTTAAATAGGTGAAAGGGCAAAGGCGGTGGAGACCTGGGGGCCCCACACCACCCCCCGGCACGGCCAAGGGAGGCGCGCCGCCCTATGGTGTGGGCCCCCTGAGGCCCCCCTCCGGGTCTCTTCGGGACTTCGTGGAACCTTCGGGAATTCTAAGACTTCCGGGCTTCGAATTTTCCAATTCCGAGAATATTTCCAGAACAACTTTTCTGAAACTAAAAACAGCAGAAAACAGGGAACTGGCTCTGTGGCATCTTGTCAATAGTTTAGTCCGGAAAATCGAAAAAAATGACATAAAGTGTATAGAAAATATGTGGGAAACAATAAGAAAACAACATGGAACATCAGAAATTAAGGATACGTTTATGACGTATCAGGGATTACACTCCCGCACAAGCGTTGACGATGGAGTCGTATGTAGCCGGCCTCAAGGTCGTGCAGTCGACGGCGATGCGACTCTAGCACCAAAAGTATGGTGCCTCACAGGGTTTACACACATACGGTGTAACCGATGGCTCTCGAGGCTCTGATCCAACAAAGCAGCAGAGGTAGAGAGATGGACCGGAGAGAACTCTACACGGCAGTGGGTGTAGGGTGGAGAGAATCTCAACTCTCGCGCAACTCTAAATTGGGAGCCACGGGATAAGAGAAGAGAGAGAGAGAGAATTGGGCGCCAAAAGGAGAGGGGTGCCTCTCTTTATATAGGAAGAGGAGAGGCAAACCCTTTGGCTTAGCCATGTGGGACTAATCCCACATGGCTAATGCGGCCAAGGGAGGGCAGCCGCACCCCCTAATGGGCCCCAAGAGGCCCATGTGGTGGCTCCCTTTTCCCTCTCTTCTTTTCCCTCTTTTTACCCTAATGGGCCTCTTTTGCCAATTCTGCCGCGTTAGTTGAAGACATGCATTAAATATTAAATAAAATATATTTAATTATTAATTACACTAATTAATAATAAATACATATTATTTAACTTATTCTAGCACTGAAACACCTTCCGTTGCCCTCCGATCTCCATCAAATAAATCCTAGAACTATTTTGGCTCTGTTCTCTCTAATTTCTCTTTGGTAATAAATCACTTTATCATCGGTGACATTTAATTGTGACACCCCAACGGTTCGAGGTCACTATATACATGATCAAAATCCCTCTCCGATCAATGACCCAAGCGGGACCTAGAATCCCCCCTTCGGTCCCTGTGCAATCTACGATTATCTTCGTCGCTCAACCTTAAACGGAAGTTTCCCCCGCCTTCTGTCATTGATACTTGGTTTGTCCGAGACTTGTTCTCCGGTTTCTCCATACTTATTACGAATTCGTTGCCGTCAAACCTATTTACTCATTACCACGATGTTTCATCCACGTGACCTATTCACATGCTTGCAAGTTTTACTTCATGTAACATCACTAAGTGGGCCCAGAGCATCTGTCCATTATCTGGATTGACAAATCCTGCTCTTCATGCATATGCCTCGACATGTCCCTCCGGTTATTCAACGTACACCTTTTATGGTCACCCTCTTAAGTTAATGATGGTGGATGTAGTTTTACAACCTCGGGGATAGCAATTAAAATATCATCTCACAGTCAGAGGTTTTGGTACTACGTTTTCTGGATATTTATAAGTTGGGTGTGTGTCCATAACATCATTCATCTAATGACATGACACCATTGTCAATGACGTAATTTTCCATGATCCGTAAATCTTCATCATCAATTGTCCAATGGACTAGTTTAATAGAGGCTACTACGAACTCTATTTGTTTCATACAACACGCGTATTATTTTTTCCACTTTAATACAGTTACAACATGATATAAAACATATTATGAGTTGTGATAATAATAATAATAATAATAATAATAATAATAAATAACTTTATTGTTTGCCTCTAGGGCATAATTCGTTCAGTCTCCCACTTGCACTAGAGTATAAATAATCTAGTTTATATTTGATCTAATCACCATTAGTCTCCTAGTGATTTGACTATGCTCTGCTCATGGGGAAAGGCTTTATTAACGGATCTACCACACTGAGATCTATATACTTTGCGAAAAAAATATGTCACCTAGTTTTACATCATTATGTATCTTATGATGACGGTTTAAATGTATGTTTCGGTGATGGGGTGAGATTCGAAACCTTCACGTAGCATGTTCCTTGAAAGTCTAGAGATCTATCAGAGAGAACCATACATTCTCAGAAAAATCTGCTCAGTCCAATCACACTTGCCACTTTCTAAAGCAGCCATATAATTCTATATCTATGTAGATTGTGCGACGGTGCATACACATGTGATGACTCCCAAGTGCAGGAGATCAATTGTAGTACCTTTCGATAAGTATTTGAGTGTCGAACCCACGAGGAGCTGAAGGTAAGCTATCTATTCTCTAAAGCCCTATAACCCTCTTATATGGCTGTTTATGCAAAGCAAAAAGTTTGACTAAAAGGAACTAACTAATTAAAAGCAAGTGACGTGGAGTGTGGTTTGTCTAGTAACTAGTGAAGCAAGTTTAAAATGCAAGTAATCCTAGAGCAAGTTTCTAAAGCAAGTTTCACAAGTAGCAAGCAGCAAATATCTCAAGTATCTCAAGGGAGCAAGTGTTCTAGCAATAGGTGTTTCGTTCGTGTGGTTGTCACAATTAGTGAAGCACATGTTTTAGTCTTAGTTGTTTCTTCTAGGAAGGAGCCATGAATAAGTATAGTCAAGTAAATGATCTACAACCCCTTATGATGGATCACGTGGCAAAGTAAATGACTGCACAAGATTGATTAAGACATAAAGTCCCATCATAGCCTTACGTTCTATGGTCCCCTATATATATCCCCCAATAACTTAACTTTGTGGCTCGGTCTCAGGTTACTGTCACTCCCAAGTCACCACCACTCCATTATGCTACCGGTGATCACCTTACATGCATTCCCCAATATATGCGTGCACTCATATATTGTACATAAAGACAATCATAGAAGATAACAAACTTGTATACAACCAATCAACGAACTATTTCACCATTGCCAAGAACAATTTACTACTCAAACATAGATGAGGAGACACAATACATCAAGGGAATATAGTATTGCATCATACATCGTGTTTGCCAAGAGATTACAGTGGAGAGATGGAGCTGATCTTGCTGTAGATCTTGATGATGAACACGCCGGAGGGGGGTGGAGCCCTCCGGGGGTGATCCCGGCGGCGTTTCCCCCCTCCGATCTTCTCCGGCGGCAGCCTTCTGTCTCTCTGTTTTGTGGTTTCGTCTCTCGGTGCTGCCTCCTTCTCGAAAAGGCCAGGGGACCCTTTATATAGTCGTTTTTAGGTCACGAGACACTCGGGAGAAGAAAGATCGACGGCATCGGAGCCACGGGGGCAAAAAGGGGGCCCTCTTTTCCACCTGGTTGGCCTTTTGGCCCTCTACTTTGGCCCATGGTCTTCGTCTCGAAAATTCTGAACCGTGCTCTTTGGCCTTGCCCTTTTTGGAGTCCCGAAGCTCCCGGAAAGTCTGAAACACTAAAAAGTACGTTTTCTGGAAAAACAGGGTTAGAACCAAAAGAAGGGGGATTGTTTAGAAAATCCCCCAAATCATTATAAAACATGAATATAAGTTGGTAATATGTAGGAAAAACAATTAATAACATGCAAAGTTCATGTATGCATTTTACATGCATCAACATGCAACTTCGCAAGCTAGCCATATCTTTTCTCATAAAACAGACCTTTCCTTTATGATATTTATAGTCGTATGAACCTTGCATCATCGTAACTCCTTAGGAAAGTTTTCACTCTCATAACAGACCAGAAAAGATATCATTTTGTTTTCTCTAGACACTGAAGGATATACTTAACATGTGTTCATCGATCCATCCAGGGATCGTTCTAGAACTTTTTCTTCAACCAAGAACTAGGTCACACCAGGTCAACCATTCAACACGATAAACATGACAGAATCTATGGATGAGGCATAGAAGATGTCATACATCCTTTTCTTTCGTTGGTTATCGCTGACATGCTGAGATAAACTCAATATTTTACCTAGTCTCACAAGTAAGAACTCCTTGTTTTCTTGTTCTATTCTGAACACCTTTAGAATTCAGTCTAGGAAAATATTCCGACTTAATGTTATTAAACTCCATGATCTATACATTATAGATCTAATGCCTAATACCTTTTTAACTTCATTCATAGAAAATTTATACACTTAAATGACCATTTGTACTTTACTAGAGGATCTGTAGCATTCCCTATGTCTCACCACATATCAAAATAGGAATGACACCTAGCTCCCACTCAAATATGCCATCCACATATGAGACTAGGGAATTGATCTCTCACTCAAATATTTCATTCACATATAGGATTACAAAAAGTTACTTAGCTCCCACTCACTTTCTTGTAAATCCAGGTCTCTTCAACTATTTTGGACGACTCCAAAATCCTTTGATCACGTTATTAAAGTGAAGATTCCAGCTCCGATATGCTTACTTCATCCCATGAATTGACAACTCAAGTTTGCATATGTGTATAACATACTTAGGATCAACAAAACCTTCTCATTGTACAACTACAACTATTCCCCCTAATGTTTCCATTAGGGAACATGGTCTCTTTAATCAATCTATCAATTTCTTATTTGAAATTATAGTAACTGTTACGATAATCCTAAATAGACTTAAGTTTCGCCACCTGAGACAGAATATCGCTGTGGTCAAATGTCACGACCCCGAACCCAAAGGTATACATACTGTTATGAGCTCCTAGTCATGGACCCAAAAGGGCTTCAGGGTTACCAACCCTGGCCGCAACAAACAATGGCAGGCAGACCGGATTCATCGGCACGCAGGCCGGATCACCACGGTACTACTACTCCTTATGTCCATGCTAGTCATAACCAACTATGCATATCAAAGCGTTCACGAATCGTATGAAACTGAAGGAACGGGACCAAAGCTATACAAAGATGCTATGTGTCCAGAAAGTGCAACAACAATCGAGGATTACTAGGGTTACCAAGCCCCAGGCCGAATCACATCAGCAGGCGTGCTCAGAAATGGATCATCGGCTCCACAATCCCTCGACTGCGACAACTATGCAGGCATAGCCAAAACTGTATAACAATGAGCTCGAAATCAACAACCGATCAAAGCAGCACTCTAGACATGGAAGTTGTCTTAAACAGGTGTTACTAGAGTATAGCTTACAAACAGAGGTCACATGACCCAACATTACATCAGACAGTGGAAGGCAAGTTATGTTGCTAAACAACAAGAACCAAAAAGGCAAAAGAGGCCGTAACATAAGGCGACGTCCCAGCCCATAGATTCCAGGCTGCTACCTGGGAACCCCAAACTACTCGTCGATGTCCATGTCGGAAACACCACCACTGGAGTAGACTTTACCTGAACCAAAATTAAGCAAACCTGAGTACGGGAGGTACTCAACAAGACTTAGCTAACCTATTATATATCTGTTATTTTCATAAAGGTTTTATGAAGGCTATTTTGCGTAAAGCAAGATTTGTTTCTCCAAATCGAGGAAGAATAGAACGTCTCAAAGAGTGTTTTCAAATCAGATGAGAAATCTATCCAACTACTTAAATCATCATCTTTTAATCCACCAAATCATATCAGCACCTCGTGCTTCAAAGATCACCACCTCAAATTGTTTCGGTACCTCATGCTACAAGGTAACCCCTCTCGGCATCTCCGAGGAGGCATCTTTCATCCGTTATCAACAAGTTTTAGTCATTCCGTTCAAGTTATCTATGATCACATAATCCGTCACCAAGTCGTCTTTAACCGCAGACACGGCTTTTCAAAAAGATTTAACCCTGCAGGGGTGTACAACTTTACCCACACGTTCAAACGACTCTTAGTGCCACCAGGATTAGCACTAGTCCGGGAAGTGCCGGCAGAGGGTAGTCGATTCCCAGCCTTTACATTATCGAACCATATCCATGAGTTAACCCAAACAGGGCCACCCCGTCAATAGGGAGTTGGCCACCTCCTAACGGCACCTGTTCTGTGAGTCAGGATCAAGATCCGTGTACGTCCATCACTTGTCCCGGTCACGACCTAATTTTATCCAAAACATTTTCCGACTCACACGCAGATGGAAAGCTCAAACTACGTGGCTCATGGATAAGGTTAAACAAGTTAGTTAGCCGAGCGGGGTTCATCGGCCCACGTGTGGTTATACGTTCAGTCTTGGCTCGAAGACGAGAACTCTCTCCTAGGGGCATGAACAGGACAAAACGCCACAACCCATTGTGGCCTCACATCCATGTCGTGATTAGTCAAGTTATCAAAGATAATTCAAATCATAACCACCTGACATAGTAGATTCACGCATAGCCCGGATCATCAACCGAAGCAAGACTCATAGGGTTTAGCTGAGCGTGCACAAACAAACCTATAGCTGCTAGGAGCAGTGGATCAGGTTATGTAGGCTATGCAGTATATAGGAGAACTCTATCTACCGACATCAAATAGTTTGGAACCGAATGCAAAGTACGAGAACCAAAAGTCGTTGGAAAACATATATATGAGCAGATACGAGGTTATGCTTGCCTTAGTTAAGAAAATCAGATAACGATCTTTTGGGATAAGTGCTTGACTTGTCGGTTAAGATCAATTATTCGCCGATGGAGCTGCTGGCCTTCACTTTGGAGTCGCGTTCTACCGAGGGGGGAACAAACACCGAAACAAGAAGAACAACAATCAACACATGGCATCGATGCAATGCACAACATGTATGCATGAGAAATTTATTGCGCTGAAATAAAGCCATAAACATGTTCGATGGGTTGCTAGGGTTCGTATGACAAATATGCAGTTTTACTGAAATTATCCCTAAATAGACCCCGGAGGGGCACTTTGGGCTATTCATAAAGTGATTATCATTTTAATTGCTCAAATGGGTTTGAAAATATCATAACTAGGTTGCATTTGTCATTTGAGCAATTTGGTATATAACTTGTAATTTTCTGATTTTATTGATTAAAAACTTATTTTCTCTGTTTTTAAATGAATTAAACAACATTTGACAAACATGTGTGAAAATGGCATAGTTGGGTTGGAAATAATTTTCTGATCATTTCCTTATTTTTATTTTATTTTTCTGAGTTACAGAAATAAAGATATTAATTATCTAATTTTTAGACATTTTGAGTAATTTATTAAACAGGGGCCCATGTGTCATAGTTTTTTCTTTTATTTTCAAAAAGGAATACCGGCTGACAGGTATGGCCCACACTGACGTCAGCATGACGTCAGCGTGACGTCAGCAATTGCCACAACGGCCAACCCGACGACCTCCTGCTCGATTCGGCCCATATTGGCTGGGGTGGTTGGTTCCACTTGACGGAGGGGAGCGAGGGGAACCATATGGAGGCGGCGCCGCTATTTTCTGGTCACCTGAAGGTGGCCGGCGACGACAATTGCGGCGGCGGTCGGCGGATCTCGATGACGGCAAGCTGGAGAGGGAGAGGGGGCCAACCGAGGGCACTGGAGTGCAGAGGAGCTCACCACGAGCGTGACAGAGTTGTCAGGGACGATGATGGTGGTCGGATAGCGCAGGAATCCGTGAAACCGGCGGTGGCCGGACTCGGAGAACATGGCGGCGATCTCTCGGCTCCGGTCGTCCCTTCCCGATTCCATTGGCTATAAGGAAGAGAGGATGATGAAGAAGATCCCGAGCTTCTTACCGTGGGCTCTCGTGGCCGGAGATGACGGGGATTCGCGACGGCCGGCGAGATAGAATTAGGGTTTTGGAACTCGGAGGGGGGCAGAGAGAGGGAGAGTCGTGAGGGACGAGGGCAGAGGGGTGGAGGAGGACACGGCGCCCTCGGCTATCCACCCGAGCAGGGGATCAAGCAGGTGCCTGCACGGCAGCCTCGCCGGCGGACACGCAGGTGGCTGCCTGCCTGTGTGGAGAAGAAAGCAAAATTTCGAAAAAAAAACCCAAATTTCCTAATTTTTGCGAAGAGGTCTTTTTCTTTTAAAAAAATAGTACAGAAAACATTGTTTTGAGGGCCTTTTTGCAAACAGAAAAATTGGCAAAAATACTTTTTGGAAACTTTGTAAAATTTCCAACCAAACCATGTTTTTGTTTTCAAATTTGAAAATGTTTTTAATTCAAATATTTGGGTGACCACTTTAAGTGGTTTTTGGTCAAATTCTTATAAAATTCAAATTCAAACTTGGTTTAAAATTTTCATGCATGTTATGACATGAACACAACACCACAACCCTTTGTTAGCAAAATTTGGGATGTTACAAATCTACCCCCCTTGCAAGAATCTCATCCCGAGAATCCAGAAGGAGAAAGAAAGAAGGAACACCGGTTTTGAACGATATTCTCGAAGCTTACGGTTCTCTTCGTGAAGGGGTTGATCTGTAGCATCATGAAGTGTTGAACGGATACACCTTAGGTAAGAGGGAAAACTCTTATGAATTGATCTTCACGAAGATCGAGTATCTCATGGATAACTCATGACAGGAATGTTCATAAAGAACTTTTGAGTTAACATGCACGAAATACATCAAGATAAAAGAGGGAATAGGAGAAGGTTTCAAGTTTGTAGACGATTGTTCTTGGAAGGATTTAGAAGATCAACTTTGCACAAGACTTTAAATCCTTTTGGAAAAGAAAGGTTGAACAACTTTTGACATCGAGGTTTCTTCAAACAGAATATCAAGATGGAGAGGATGGTCTTGGATACCAAAACATAATACCCGTAGACGAGGGAGAACATGAGAAAACACTGTAATTTGTGCGTCAGAGAAAGATTTGATATAGGATCAGGTTCACTCTTTGGTGTGGACACGAAAGATAACGGAACTTTCAACCATTCCATAACAGTTTTCTTGAAATCCTTGTCAAGGATCGGGGTGTTACTTCGCGAGAGAGGTTGGGTAAACAAAATAAGGTGGAGCACCAAAGTGAAGGAGGACTTCTTGATCACACCATAAATATGAGTAACCGATGGGGATTGGAACACCGGAAGGAATATGGAATCTCCTTCCTATGGTGGTTTGGACGTAGCAATACGTTTACCACATGGTCAAGACTTCAGTGCTGAAGTAACTGAAAAATTCACACAATGTGTGAGATAAACAAAATTTCAAGTACGAACCACTTGGAAAAGGAAACTGATCAATGGTGGTTGCAAAACACCACGAGATGGTTCTCATGAGGAACTTGTTTCCACTAGAACAAAGGTTTGGCGGATGAATAGAAAAACATTGGACAAATCAACTTCCAAGTTATCCTTGATGTTTTAGATACCGACAGCAGGCTCATGACAAGCCTTCTATAGGTCATCAAGTGAATGTAGAACTCCGGTTTGGAAGAACAGAGAGGGAAACTTCTAGAATGAGTCACACAAGAATTCTCACGGAGAGTGGTTGTTCTTACCGATACAAAGAGAGATATGACATTAGGCCTTCCGGCTAATTGTGTCAACCACAACATCAACCATGCCGTATTTTTAAATGGACCTAATTCAATACCCTTGAGGAAACACCAACCATCGTTGTTGCCTGAGATTCATCTCTGGTTAGTGGGTTGATAACTCAGACTCAACATGTTTGATCAAAGAGATTGCACCGATTACCAACGAGATACAGTTACTAGATTCTCAAGATATGGACTAAAATGTCACACTCAAGAAGATGAGCGAGATGGCAGAACTCATGTATTAGCAACTTGCGAAATACGGTTGCACCTACATGGTTTACTTGTGAAGGAACACATCAGATTCCTTGTTGGAAAAACGATACAAATATAACAAAGTTCTTGGAGTTCTTCTCTGTATGGACAATCAGTCGGTGGCTTAGTGTGGATGGAAACTTCTTCTAGTAGACGGAGGTAACAACCAACCATCTCAAGAATAGTCCACACATGCATGACTGACTTGGGGGATTATTCCTGAAGGAACAAGAAAACTTTACTCGGATCCACGGCGACAACTTTTACCAAAAGCACGTGGACCGGAGAAAGTCACTTCGAACATCGAGAGCTCATACTTCATGATGACATAAAGATGGTTCTCCAAAGTTTCCAACATTAACGCCAAGTGTTCAACATGAACCTTTTGCAACTTGGAGAAAATAGGAATGCCATCGATGGGCTCGACAACACACTTATCAAAACACTCCAGGAAGAGGGATTCATATGATATATGAACAAAGCATAATATTGGGCAAATCGAAGGAAATGAAGGTATACTTGGGAAAAGCACCATGATTGAAAACACCATCAAGATAGCCCTTGAATCTAGACTTGATCTGATGATAGCCCAAATCAAATCAAGGGTAGAATGATAGCATGTCCGCAAAGGAGATACTATGCTTCTTCAACATGAACAGAACTAGACATCCCTTAACGAAGGATCAAGTTATGTGGAGCTTTTGCCTTTCACCTCTCCAAGTTGTTGTTTTAAGCTCAACCAACTAGTTCAGGGTATCGAACAAGGTTTCTTGGAGAAAAGAGTAGTTCAAATTACCCTTTGTTTAGACATCACGGTAAGGTGACAACCCTGGTGATACTTCTAGAAAGACAACCAAAATATCACAACCCACCGGTATGTCTTGGAGTTTGAAAGAAGTCCTGCTTTTCAAAGCAGTCAATATGGTCTTGAGAGCTTTGGCATGAAACTAACTCTCTGACCAAGAATGTGCACTAGAATGGACGAATTTGGTAACATAGTCAACTACAAATAGAGACTGGGTGACCAGTAGTGCTAAGAAGGATACAGATGTTTCTGAGATTTTTCGAAGCAATAAGAATTACTAAGAATATCTGATACACACATCAATGCACACACCCATCATACTTAAGCATTCAAGCTTGAATGAAAGGGGAGTGAAGACGTGTAATAGCATCACTTCATCAATAAGGCCATGAAACTCAACACAACCTCTTGATGCAAAAGAGTGTGATACTCGAAGGTGGAACATAACAGAAGCTAATGAAACTTCTCTAATCTGCGACTTACAAAACTTTGACCTAGTCCTAGAGATGACGAGGTACTGGAGTTTGTTTCTCCTGATATTCCAAGGTGAAATGTTCTAACGGAACACAAGAGGAATTACATTGGAAGACTCCAACAAGCCTATGCAAATTGGTGTCCAAAACAACGGATGGGAATTTGAGAGTACCTGGAAGGTAGGATCATGCTCTGGAAAATCCAGAGATCATGATGAACGCATGGGGTAATACTCTTTCGTAAGATCCATGCTAAAGAGAGGTATAGATGAATTTATACCGAAGATGTGGGAATCATAAGAAAACTCTTGTCATGATCCTTTTTATTACAAGAGAAACCCTATGGCTAGGAGATTTGGAATTTCCTGTCCACCCTGAGGTGGAGCAGATTCCTTCAGGATCCAAAGAACCAGAACTTGGGCTAAAGGTCAGCATCTTGTGCTGGTAGCATACACATCACATGATTAAGAAACCACATGATTCAACACACTTCAATCCAGCACATTCCGGGACCTCCGGTTTTAAGTCCAAGGAATAAAACGTAGAGAAAGAAATGACCACTATCTAAGTGCCGTAAAGAGCACTACGGGAAGCGATCACGAAGTATCTTTCAAAAGGAAAACATAGCTTCGGAGGTATTTGAGCAAAATACAAAGAATACATTCGAGATGGAAAGCAGATCTCGAGGTTCAGGATTTGGTACTTTGGAACATGTACGAATGTGGAATCCAGACAATCTGAGAGGTTAGGATGGAAAAGAATCTCCCATTTGAATCAAGAGATAACGGAGTATGAAACACACACGACTTTAGAAACTCATAACTAGGTCAACTTGGGTAAAAGAACATCTTGACAAAAAAGGCACCTAAGTTTTGAATAACTAGAACCTTTTCAAATCAAAACAGGTAAGGTGACCCAGAGATAGAGCGATACGAGGTAAGGAGTAAACAGAATTCTAAGAAGGTTTTCGCAACTCATCTGTGGTTTCAAAAATACTTTTCACAAGTACTAGACTCAACATCGACCAAGCAGTAAGGTTTTCCTAAAGACAGTCATGCTATGATACCATGACATGTCACGGCCCCGGACCCAAAGGTATACATACTGTTATGAGCTCCTAGTCATGGACCCACAATGGCTTCAGGGCTACCAGCCCCGGCCGCAACAAACAATGGCAGCCAGACAGGATTCATCGGCACGCAGGCCGGATCACCACGGTACTACTACTCCTTATGTCCATGCTAGTCATAACATAGTATGCATATCAAAGCGTCCACGAATCGTATGAAACTCAAGAACGGTACCAAAGCTATACAGAGATGATATGTGTCTAGAAAGTGCAACAACAATCGAGGGTTACTGGGGTTACCAAGCCCCAGGCCGAATCACATCGGCAGGCGTGCTCAGAAATGGATCATCGGCTCCACAACCCCTCGACTGCGACAACTATGTAGGCATAGCCAAAACTGTATAACAATGAGCTCGAAACCAACAACCGATCAAAGCAGCACTCTAGACATGGAAGATGTATTAAACTTGTGTCACTAGAGTATAGCTTACAAACAGAGGTCACATGACCCAACATTACATCAGACAACGGAAGGCAACTTATGTTGCTAAACAACAAGAACCAAAAAGGCCTAAGAGGCCGCAACAGAAGGCGACGTCCCAGCCCATAGATTCCAGGCTGCTACCTGGGAACCCCAAACTACTCGTCGATGTCCACGTCGGAAACACCACCACTGGAGTAGACTTCACCTGAACCAAAATTAAGCAAACCTGAGTACGGGAGGTACTCAACAAGACTTAGCTAACCTATTTTATATCCGCTATTTTCATAAAGGTTTAATGAAGGCTATTTTGCGTAAAGCAAGATTTGTTTCTCCAAATCGAGGAAGAATAGAACGTCTCAAAGAGTATTTTCAAATCAGATGAGAAATCTATCCAACTACTGAAATCATCATCTTTTAATCCACCAAATCATATCAGCACCTCGTGCTTCAAAGATCACCACCTCAAGTTGTTTCGGTACCTCATGCTACAAGGTAACCCCTCTCGGCATCTCCGAGGAGGCATCCTTCATCCGTTATCAACAAGTTTTAGTCATTCCGTTTAAGTTAACTATGATCACAGAATCCGTCACCAAGTCGTCTTTAATCGCAGACACGGCTTTTCGAAAAGATTTAACCCTGCAGGGGTGTACAAATTTACCCACACGTTCAACCGACTCTTAGTGCCACTAGGGTTAGCACTAGTCCGGGAAGTGCCGACAGAGGGTAGTCGATTCCCAGTCTTTACCTTATCGAACCATATCCATGAGTTAACCCAAACAGGTCCACCCCGTCAACAGGGAGTTGGCCACCTCCTGACGGCACCTATTCTGTGAGTCGGGATCAAGATCCGTGTATGTCCATCACTTGTCCCGGTCACAACCTAATTTTATCCAAAACATTTTCCGACTCACACGCAGATGGAAAGCTCAAACTACTGGCTCGTGGATAAGGGTAAACAAATTAGTTAGCCGAGTGGGGTTCATCGGCCCACGTGTGGTTGTATGTTCAGTGTTGGCTCGAAAGCGAGAACTTGCTCCTAGGGGCATGAACAGGACAAAATTCCACAACCCATTGTGGCCTCATATCCATGCCGTGATTAGTCAAGTTATCAAAGATAATTCAAATCATAACCACCTGACATAGTAGATTCACGCATTGCCCGGATTCATCAACCGAAGCAAGACTCATAGGATTAGCTGAGCGCGCACAAACAAACCTATAGCTGGTAGGAGCAGTGGATCAGGTTATGTAGACTATGCAGTATATATGAGAACTCTATCTACTGACATCAAATAGTTTGGAACCGAATGCAAAGTACGAGAACCAACAGTCGTTGGAAAACATATATATATATGAGCAGATAAGAGGTTATGCTTGCCTTAGTTAAGAAAATCAGATAGCGATCTTCTGGGATAAGTGCTTTACTTGTCGGTTAAGATCAAGTATTCGCCGATGGAGTTGTTGGCCTTCACTTTGGAGTCGCGTTCTACCGAGGGGGAAACAAACACCGAAACAAGAAGAACAACAATCAACACATGGCATCGATGCAATGCACAACATGTATGCATGAGCAAGTTAATGTGCTGAAATAAAGCCCTAAACATGTTCGATGGGTTGCTAGGGTTCGTATGGCAAATATGCAGTTTTACTGAAATTATCCCGAAATAGCCCCCGGAGGGGCACTTTGGGCTATTTTGAAAGTGAGTATCATTTTAGTTGCTCAAATGGGTTTGAAAACATCATAACTAGGTTGCATTTGTCATTTTGAACAATTTGGTATATAACTTGTAATTTTCTGATTTTATTGATTAAAAACTTATTTTCTCTATTTTTAAATGAATCAAACAACATTTAAAATAATGGTCCAAAATCAACTTTGACAAACATGTGGGAAAATGGCATAGTTTGGTTGGAAATAATTTTCTGATCATTTCCATATCTTTATTTTATTTTTCTGAGTTACAGATATAAAGATATTAATTATCCAATTTTAGACATTTTCAGTAATTTATTAAACATGGGCCCACGTGTCATATTTTTTTCTTTTATTTTCGAAAAGGAAAACCGGCTGACAGGTATGGCCCACGCTGACATCAGCATGACGTCAACGTGACGTCAGCAATGTGTCGGCCCAAATTGGCTGGGGTGGTTGATTCCACTCGACGGAGGGGAGCGAGGGGAACCATATGGAGGCGGCGCCGCTATTTTCTTGTCACCGGAAGGTGGCCGGCGACGACAATTGCGGCGGCGGGCGGAGCTCGATGACGACAAGCTGGAGAGGGAGAGGGTGCCAAGCGAGGGCACTAGAGTGCAGAGGAGCTCACCACGAGCGTGACAGAGTTGTCGGGTATGATGATGGTGGTCGGATGGCGCCAGAATCCGTGAAACCAGCGGTGGCAGGACTCGGTGAAGATGGCGGCGATCTCTCAGCTCCGGTCGTCCCTTCCCGATTCCATTGGCTATAAGGAAGAGCGGATGATGAAGAAGCTCCCGAGCTTCTCAGCACGGGCTCTCGTGGCCGGAGATGACGGGGATTCACGGCGGCCAGCGAGATAGGGTTTGGGTTTCAGAGCTCGGAGGGCGGCCAGAGAGAGGGAGAGCCGTGAGGGACGAGGGCAGAGGAGGAGAGGAGGACACGGCGCCCTCGGCTATCCACCCGAGCAGGGGCTCAAGCTGGTGCCTGCACGGAGGCCTCGCCGGCAGACACGCAGGTGGCTGCCTGCCTGCGTGGAGAAGAAAGCGAAATTTTGAAAAAAACCCAAATTTCCTAATTTTTGCGAAGAGGTCCTTTGTTTAAAAAAACAGTACATAAAACATTATTTTGAGGGTCTTTTTGCAAACAGAAAAATTGGCAAAAATAGTTTTTGGAAACCTTGTAAAATTTCCAACCAAACCATGTTTTTGTTTTCCAAATTTGAAAATGTTTTTAATTCAAATTTTTGGAAGACCAGTTTAAGTGGTTTTTGGTCAAATTCTTATAAATTCAAATTCAAACTTGGTTTAAAATTTTCATGCATGTTATGACATGAACACAACACCACAACCCTTTGTTAGCAAAATTTGGGATGTTACATCAAATCTTTCAATTTGTCAAAACCATTTCGTGAAAAATAGAACTTTATAGACGGTTGTTATTCCGTTAGTGTCTATTTTCCCATAAAATTCTATTTTCTCTCAATGGCCCAGAGGACATCGAGAAGATCTTCCCAAGTCACCACTTGGTAATCATACATGGTTTTTCATCTTATAGCCATTTCTCGTACTTAGGTCCACTATCGCTTCCTTGTAGTCCGTACTGAATTGTCATACCTCGTAGTGTAGAACACTTTCTTGCACGCCTACGGTCTTAGTAATTCTTTCTTCGTAGTTTGTAGGTTTTTCATGTTTCATTAACATGATGGTCATAACAAGTACCACTTAGTGCGGAACATATTCTCGCACTCCTACAATCTTAGCATGAGCTTTGATCAGATCTTCGTGATCATTATCACCAGCTTTCTTCCAGAGGGCGGTTTCGGAACAACGTTCGTTGCGCCACTCGATGTCCAGAGGGAAAATTCGTTAACTTCGTCTTGCTCTACTTTCTCTCACACTTATATCCTTGGCAAGATACAATTTCTTGAGTAAAGTATATTCTAGCAACGAATTTCCTTTATGATGAAAGATGTATCCAATTGATTTAGCAGATACTCTACAAAGATGAATGTATCCTCTTTAGGTTTGAACTTATCAAAACCTAAATTGCATAAGTGACAATATAACCTAAAAGTCATTCCATAAATTATATGGTATTGTCTCCACGGATTTAGATGGTTTCCCTATAATTTAAAGTGAATATTTTGATTCTAACATATAACTCAAATGATAACAATAATTTGATAAGAAATATTATTGACCATACATTATCTAGTAGAGTATGATCACGACGTGCAAACACACTATAGCATTGTGTTGTTCCATGCAGCGTAATTCGTGAAACTCTTTTCACAAGTCTTCCAATGATATGCCAAAATATCATAACTCAAATCCTTCTTTCCTTGATTAGAATTGCAGGAAATTGATTTTATCGTTAAATCTATTTTCTACTTCACTGGGAACTTGTTTGATTCATCAAGCTATTTGGAACACCATTTTATTAAGTGGATATACAAATATCTACTCAAATCATTGGTGAAGTTAATGAAATAATGATTCTCACTATTTGTTTGAAGTACTCATTGATCGGGACATACCAACATGTTGATCCTCAATAAGTTTAGAAGCTCGTTTTCCAAAAAAACAGAGTTTTTAGTTATCTTGTCCATGACGGCCTATTTGCATGTGTCAAAAGATTAAAATCTAATGACTCTAAGGTCCATCAGAATGAAGCTACTTCATGCATATAACATTGACATGGCTTCAAATGGTAGTGCCACACGAATGCGGTTTCATTATTAAGTATGTGTCTTTTGGCATTAATGATATGAATGTCAGATCTAGTACCATTAGTTTCAAATAAGAACGATCTATTCATAACCAGTGTATGACCATTAAAAGATAATACTCATAAATATATAGGACAACATTTGTCACTAACATATATAAATACTTGTCTTGCCTACGGCAAGACATACTTATATTGATCACACTAACAAGTGATTATAAAAGAATTTATTCAAATGGTAGATGTAGAGGGAGAGTGTCGATGGACATCAAAACATTTGTTTTGCCATTACCGACAAACATAGTCTCCTTATCCTTCCAAGCAACTCAAGCAGAAAAGCTTGTTTTTCATAAAACATGACCAATATCAAAAACTTAGTCTCTGCGGTGAGCACTTTGTTTAGGAAAAACATCCATAACGTGTATACATATATACCATCATCATTGATGACTTCTCGGCGATCTATTTCATCTTCTTGACTTTTCAACACAACCAAGAATTCATGAAGGTGAACGATTTCCCTTGCATGGCATAGTCTATGACAAACTATTTGCACCTAAGGTGGGCAGAAAGTCCAGCACGTCATCATAAGCAAAATGTATGTCATCCAGTACTGAGTTGAACGTGCTGTTCCAGTGTCATCAAGCATGACTACCACACATTGTTTTAACGCTTGTGTTCTTTTCCATTTTGGTCGAGAAGAAAAACAACCAAAACTGAGAAACTTCGTCAACCTAACTTGTGGTGCATACAACGCATCGAGTTCAACGAGCATACAATATGTCCGTGATCTATCAGCACGCACCCTGTAGTTTATACTCCATGATAGAGATCACAACACATTGTACTATGATCAAATTGTCCGCGTGAACTTGATAATCCAAATTATCTCTTTATTAGCGGAATCTCTGGGTTTTATCTCCTAACGGGTTATGTATCATATAGAGCTAAAAGTTTGAACATGGAGTATACTCAATCTACAGTACAAAACTATGAAGTTCGACCCACCATATTAAGTTTCTCAATCGCAGGAAAACGTTTAAGTTTCAAGAGGGCTATCACATTTTTTAATATCTACAAGGTTTTGCAAAGTCAGGTTATGTTCATAATAATGAGTTTAAGTTTTTAATATACATTTATATATAAACTATACGAACTCCCACTTAAACAAACATCACTTACTTCTTTTCAGCGATTACACGATCCCCATCTACTACACCATCCTGGATCGTTACAGCCGATGGTATAGCTTCAAAAGGTAGACATTTGTATGTTCAATCACATCGTACATGTGACTCGTTCTTAACCTTTCGATCACTTGTTTTCTTGGGCCATGTATGTACATGATAGGCTCGCCATATTCCCATTTAACATATAATGTAGTGCAAAACATGGTCTACGCCTGCCATATACAAACGCAAAAGGGAGGACCAAATCGTCATGGCCCACTTTCCCACGACGAACTTTCTTGGAAGTGCATGCTAAAGGGAGAACACTAATGTTGGAATTAATTGAGGAATCATCTTATATAACTAAGGCCGTATATAGAATATACAATATATAATATAAACAATTTATAAGATGCGCACAAAAACACTCATAATACTCATAATGTAATATGATGCGATATGGTCTTCGCGTCTCCACGCCGACAGTTATAATAAACTTACCATGACCACATCACATGCCCCTGCAAAATAAAGTTAGACACTTCTACTTTATCTTTTGCATCTTTTACGTGGCTTAGGGGTTTTCGAAGAAGAACCGTTTCTACCTACGAACTTAAACCACAACACCGAGCATATAATCGTCTGTTTCATATCCCTTTCGGGCGTCCCATTTAAAATGTCATGTCATCTATTGTAAGAGAGATAGACACCCTACTAGCCACTTTTATATAGTGCAAACCACCCGCGTAAGGTTAGTCTTAGGGCCGCTTCATCAAACAATGCCAACAGCATAAGCAAGTGCACGCGACGAGGTGACAACTATAAGGTCGATGCCCTCAATCAACATGAGTTCTCCCCAAAGCGCCCGTTTGGGGGACGCGAGTGGAGATGCTCTTAGAAATTCAAGTTGGCTTGGTGTTTTTCCTCTAAGAATCCATTACTTTCAAACCAGCGTCCAAATAAGAATCTGTTTTCAGAGTTAGACCAAAATATTCGAACTGGATCCCTTATGAACTGGCGACAGGCGCTCCCAAGTTGCTTCCGGCGACGTAGAATTAGCAAGACCGGTAACTAATTCTCCACTCTCAAAATGCAGTTCCGTCCACTAAAACGTTGCCCATTAATGTATGGGAAAATGTACAGGAAATCTTACAGCATCCATATCTACGTCAACTGAACCAAGGACTAGAGCATTTGCATGCTAATCCAAAACTATTTGAGTGAAAACTTTCAGCCCCGGTGCACATCAACTCAAAGCCTACTGCACGCCACCCACTGCTTCCAGCTCCCTCTGCCGCGGTGGCTCGATCCGCCGTCTCCTCCGCCGCGCGGTGCCAGGAGGTGCCTGAACGATATGCACCAACAGTTCAGGCAATCGTAAATTGTCCAGGCAAAACTCACAGGATGAACCTCATTCACACTGCCAGAGGCGATTGCCCTTACCTTCTCGTCAGCATTAAGCGAGTCCACTAGATCTCCCATTCCTGCAATTGCTTCTTGCCCTTGCATCATACCCATCAATTTCTGCATTTGTGCACGCATTTGGAAGAGCTGGGCAACCAATTGGCCCACCTAATATGGAAAATGGCAACCTTTTTAGCTCCATGGAGGGGGAGTGAGTATGGAATGATGCTGATAGCTGAATGGTAGTATAAGAAAAGCATTGTGATGATATCATCGTAGTAGCACTGAACCTCTTGTTCCGTCTTTTCTGACTCCTCGGCTACCCTGATCCTCCTCTCGCGTGATTCAGCCAGTAACTCAGGCTTTTCCCTTTCCTCTGCAGAGTATATAAAATTAAATGTAGTGACATAAGGAACCATCACCACTGCTACAAGCTTCATATGTAGAGTGGTAGACCACGAGGAACATACCAGCTGTCATTGCATTGATCATCGACTCTACGAATGCAAGTTTTTTCTCAGCTTCCCGGATTTGTGCAGGAGTAACCTATTTATGACGAGAAGTATGTTCATGTTCTGCAATTATAATACCTAATTCATCAACTTGAAGGAACGAATGAGTTCCACAGATTCATGTACCTTGTTCATGCCTGGAATCATTCCAATTACACGGCTCATGGAACCCATTTTGGCAACATTTTGTGTTTGCTTTAAGAAGTCATTGAAGTCAAATTTTGCACTCATGATCTTCTTCTGGAGCTCCATGGTATCCTCTTGACGGACCTATTTGTAGCATCATTTAAAACCATCACAATATTGCTTTGGACAGGAACAGAACAGCAGTCTTACAGGAAGCTACTTACGACTTCTTGTGCTTTTTCAACAAATGAAAGGACATCTCCCATTCCCAAAACACGTTGCGCCATGCGATCGGGATAGAAAAGCTCAAGGTCCTCCATCCGTTCTCCCCTTCCTACAAACTTGATGGGCTTTCCAGAAACCTACATGAACGATTAAGTGATAAGTACTGACGCTGTTACATATACCGGCAGAAAATTAGGGGAAAATAATTTATCACCATACTTGGCACCTCACGAGTATATACTAAGGATTTCAGATTGAGTGAACATATACTCCCTCTGTTCAAAAATACATGACTTCCATTTGTCTAAATATGGATGTATTTAGACATGTTTTAGTGTCTGCATACATCCATATCTAGACAAATGGAAGTCATCTATTATTGAACGGAGGGAGTATGTGTTTGCAAATAGATAGCCTGGTGATAAAACATAGATATTCTTCAACATACAAGTGAAGAAGATAATATAAACAGTTGCACACTAATGCACACATAGCAAAAGTATGCCAGTAATAAACCCAGGATCTGTAACTGCTGAATCAGCCATGTACGGATTGACAGTTGGTGAAAGAAGCAGGCAAATCTTAAACCAATAAAGTCTTATAAAAAAAGAATTGACAGCTCGGGCCAATATATATGGACAATAGTCGTCTCTAAATTATCAACTTATCATGAAGCGTGGTATGGGAGATCCTAAGTATTCACAGATACGATGGCAAGAAATGTTTCTGGCAAGTATAACCTCTTTAACACTAAGTGCTGCTCCACCCCTGGAATCACCATCCAGCTTCGTCAATATAGCACCAGATATACCAATTTCAATATTGAAGGTGGTGACTAATGCTGCAAAACAGAATAAGAAACAGTACAGGTTGTTACAACTTTACTAAAGAAAAGTTCTCTTTAAGCATCCAAAACTACATAATATTAGTAGAACACATCCTGATCTATGAACATATTAGGAACAACAACAGTTTTATAGAATTTGTCGGATAGTTAAATCCCAGACCTATCATTAATTTCCTAAATGCCCATGCCACAAGGACACTCGAATTGTAGCGACAACAAACAGATGGATACCTGCAGCTTCCTGGCCAGTCATGGCATCGACAACAAGCAAAATCTCTGTAGGATTAACTGCCTTTTTTACTTCTTTGAGCTCAACCATCATTGCTTTATCAATCTGAATGTCAAGAAGATGATAGGGCACCACCAATAATGAGTTAAATCATAAAGGTGATAGTTTACGATAAGTAAACTGAAAATGGAGAGGAAATAGATGTTGACCTGCAGTCTTCCAGCGGTATCCACAACAATTGCATCAATATTGTTTCTTTTTGCCTCTTCCACAGCATTTTTGGTTATTTCTGCAGGTTTAGCCGTGGTTCCTTCTGAGTAAACTGGCACACCCACCTGTCAATGCCCTTTTTTTAGCCAAGCACAAACTGTATTATTGCATTCAGAAAGCACTGGGATTTCAGTTTCCAAACAGTCAGAGCGTACATTGACTTCGTAAATGAGTTAAACGTTACAGCTGTACACAATACAGCTTAACATAAAAGTAAAGTTCATCAATGAATTACCTGTTCACCCAGCACAGTGAGTTGATCAATGGCAGCAGGCCTGTAAACATCTGCAGCGACCAGCATGCAACTCTTGCCCTGTAACCTAACTCTGGTATAAGTATCTACAGGTTACTGTATATTGACGCGGTATTAAGATTCTCGGAAATAAAGGCTGAGAAAGCACCAGTTTCTTCAGATAGAATGCAAGTTTTGCACAGACAGTAGTCTTCCCAACACCTTGCAGACCTGCTAGTAGGATGACCGTTGGGCCAGTTTTCGCAAACACCAGGTCTGAGACTTCTCCACCCATCAGTTGAACAAGCTCGTCATGAACAATCTGCATGGAGGATTAATAAATTAGTAAGAGAAGATTGTCACCAACTCACCACATTTACTAAGCATGAGCTAATAACATCTCATTACGCGTTACAGTATTTTTACTTGCTAGTGTGTTTCATTGTCCCCTAAGTCCTTGCCGGCATCGTGCAACATGCCTTTTCAGTTTTCATTTAGTGAAGTATCCAACATGCAGTTACCGGAGTAGCAGACAGCAACAAATTCAGACGTACTTTAAAAAAAACATCCCAGAAGACGAACACACAGACTACCTTCACTAATTGCTGCTCCGGTCGGATTCCTCGGATAACATCTGAACCTAGAGCCTTCTCGCTCACAGACGACACGAACCTTCTCACGACCGGCAAACTAACCTGCAGAAAGCAAGAGTAGCGTCACACGAACTGCTCGTATTCGGGGACAGAAATGAACACGCAAAACTGCGCCTACATCTGCTTCCAGAAGTGCCCTTCTGATGTCCCGCATCGGCTCCGCCATGCTTTCCTTCGTCAGCACATCTTAAATCACAAGAGAATTACAACCATTTTTTTTATGTGCATCGCAGTACACAGAGAGAGCTAGCGAGGTAACCGAGAGTGGAGAAGCATGCTAGTGTCACTCACCGACGCCACGCAGCTTGTTCCAGGCGGACTCTAGTCCGGTGGTGAGCTGCCCGAACGTCTCCGCGCGCACCACCAGCCCGCTCCCCCTCCGCCGCCGTCTCCACCCCTGAATTAACCAAGGATGACGAACAGATGGAAGGGGTTACCGAAACAAACAACAATGCGACCTATAAGAATCCGCAGGAAGAGCCAAGAGGGCGGGGCGGACCGAGGAAAGGGCACGTAATGCCGGGCTCTGGGCAGCGCGGAGGAGCGGGGTGCGAATAGGGAGGCGGCAGAGGTAGAGAGCGGATACGGTCGTCCTCGCCGGCGAGCGGCGGGCCGCGGCGGCGTGGGACGAGGCGAGCGTGACTGCAGCGGTGGCCTCCATTTCCGCGGAGGTTGGGGAGGGAGGGAACCGTCGGGGAGGATAAGAGCAGCGCTGGCTGTTTGGTTTGAGAGGTTACCGGTGGGCCTCCTTGATGAAGATGAAGAAGGGATGACTTGAGTACGGAGTTCTGGCACTCCAGCTTCGATATCCCTTTATTTTTTAAAATTGAAAAATCATACTCCTATAGGTGAATTAACAAGTTTTAAAAAATATATAAACAATTCTAGATGTAGTGAATGATGTATCCTATAGGTGTGCAAAAACTCAATTGAAATCTTTGAATTCTGAACTACACAAAAATAAAAATAAAATGTATAGATCTAAGTATAGGTAAAACATTGCATATTTCGTGATCTCAAAATTTTACCAATGTAATGTTTATGTAGCCTAATTTTTTTTTAATAGCAATGCGACTTTGCAGGCTTGAAGGATGCATCATTGGCCACATCTAACTATATTTTCATAAATTTTTAAAAACTTGTAAGTATGATTTTATTTTTTAAATAAAGGGATTACTCGACCTCGAGAGCCAGCGATATTTTTCGCAACATGACTATATTTTTTACGTCATTTTTACTTTTTGCCTACTCTAAAAAATTGAAATGTTTGTCTCAGTCCCTATTCGGCATTGCGTTAGATTATCATATTTCATTTCATATGTTTTCTTTTTGTCTATTTTAGTGTTTGTTTGAGCCCTTTTTAACTATGTTTGTGGTTAATTTTAATAGCGGAGGAAAATAAGCATAGTTCAAACACCACTGGTGCATTTTTTCATTAGGGTGTTCCTCGGTTTCTATGCTATACGAACCAAGAGTAAAGGTGTTGAACGCGTGAGGTCTTGATGACCGCGCGCGTAGGTCGAATGTACTACTGACGCGTCCATTGTATGCTTGCAGGAGACTGAGCTCTCGAATGTAAACCTCTTTATTGTAATGGAAAACCTGGGCGCAGAGTTTGATAACTATTTCTGCTTGTCGGCAAATGGTACAAGGGGGGTCATCATAGTCTGGGTGAGCGATAAGGTCCATTTGGACAATGCGCATGTGGATGCAAGTTCCATAACGACTAGGGTGTCCCCGATGGGTGGGGTCCAATCGTGGTGGCTCACTAACGTTTACGACCCCCACGAGGATGGGGCTAAGGTGACCTTCTTGGAAGAGTTGTGCAATGTGCGCTCCACAAGATCGGGGCGTGTGCTCTCCGTGGCGACTTCAACATGATTTATAGGGACGAGGATAAGAATAATGGAAACCTCAATAGACGCATGATGGGAAGTATGAGGAGCTTCCTGAATGGCTGCCAGCTAAAAGAGATACACCTGTAAGGTCGTCGATACACTTGCACTACAAGAAATATGTTGATACATGACACTTTTTTAATGACCATGGATGAATTTGTCATAGATCCATGACCATGTTTAATCTGTTGGTCATGACATGTTTGGGAGAGACTAAACACATGACTTTTTTGTCAAAAAAGTCATGATTTTCTTTAACAAGATGGTCATAGGACATGATACCTGGTGTATGACCCTTTTTTTGCTTAACTAAGACCAAATTAATTGGTCATGCGTTTGTTAGCGGTAATTTTTGCCTATGTATCATGTCCACGTGTCAATTTTTGCCTATGTGTCATGTCCACGTGTCAATTTTTGCCTATGTGTTATGTCCACGTGTCAACTTTTAATCATCCACAGAAAACAAAGAAAATGTTGGCAGTAATTTTTGCCTATATATCATGTCCATGTGTCAATTTTTGCCTATGTGGCATGTCCACGTGTCAATTTTTGCCTATGTGTCATGTCCACATGTCAATTTTTAATCATCCATAGAAAATTAAAAAAATGTTGGCAGTGATTTTTGCCTATGTATCATGTCCACGTGTCAATTTTTGCCTATGTGTCATGTCCACGTGTCAATTTTTGCCTATGTGTCATGGCCACGTGTCAAATTTTAATCATCTACTGAAAAATGTATCATGTCCACGTGTCAATTTTTGCCTATGTGTCATGTCCATGTGTCAATTTTTGCCTATGTGTCATGGCCACGTGTCAAATTTTAATCATCCACTAAAAACAAAAAAAATTGATAAAATGGGGACTTGAACCTACACCTCCTAAGAGTTCTACAAACCCACATAACCACTAAGACACCGATTCTTTTGTGATAAATTGGAAGCGCTGGTGTATTTGTTGACAAGCAACACCCACCTCCGATCTGAGAGAAATCAGAAACTGCATAAATAATGCGTCATGGGGGACTTGAACCCACGCCCTCGCTGTTGCACAACCGAACTGGACCCTTACCAACAGGCCACTTCCGAACTTGTGTCTAAGTACTGCGCTGAACCCTTTTCTCTCTAACGATTTCGTGGGGGACTTGAACACAGCACCACGAGTCCACCGCACCGCACCGCACGCACCGCACCACACGCAAGAGAAAATAGGAAATAAAGGGCGTCGGGGAGAGGAATCGAACCAGCTACCTCCCGCATGCGCTCCATCTCCGAAACCAGTAGGCCACAACCATTTCGTGATACAAACAGGAGTTTTACTCTATTTGTCTACATACAAACCGTCCACACTGGGCTGCTGGGCTGCGCCGGCTAGGAAAAATCGACCGGGCTGCGCCGGCTGCGCTAAGAAAGATGGGCCATCCTGGCCTGGGCCGGGCGCGCTGCTGGCAGGTTTGTTTTCTTTTTTGTCTTCTTTAATTTTTTTTTGGACTCCAATTTCAACCAAATAAGTTTTGATTTTTTAAAACAAAATATGTATTTTGCTATTATAGACTATTAGGAACAATAATTAGTCAATAAAAATACAAAATACACCTAACCTTTATATATTGCTTCATATAGGGTTGTGAAGATTCCTAAATAAAATTTTGGATTACTCTTTTAAATTCAAATGCGAGATAAAATTGTAGGGTTTTCAAATTATTCCATGATTAAATTAAACATCCACTTTTAAAACTTGGTTTTTAATTAGTTTTTTGCAAAATTCATGTGGTCACATTGCGAAGCTTTTCCATTACAAAAATGATTTCGGAGAACGGTCAAAACGGGGGACATGACCGTTAGTACCTAGGTGTTGAATCTTTATGAACTCTTGGTGTATCTATGTTGAAGTAGGTACTTGGGTACCTAAAAATGATTTTTGAAAAAAATAAATGGAAAACTACGAGGCACCTGTAGTTCAAATTTGGCCCGGTTTCAGCGGAATCGGCAGAAATTTGTCTTTTTCAAAGGAGCTGTATTTTGAGATATTGAGAGGTATTAAGTTTGTTATTTGTAGATCAAATATGACATAATATATTTAGAATTTTACTTTGTACATTTTGGCAACATATTTTGTGTATGTGCTTCACAAAACAAGCCGGTTTTGGCACTCCGGGAAGGGAAAGTGGTATTTTTATTCAACGAAAAATAAAAATTTCTTCGTGAACATTGTTAGTTGTTCCAATATGCATCTTCGTGTGGAATATGGTCATATTTAAACAAATTATGCCATGGATGTGGCCAAAACATCCGTCATTTCGACCGAAAGCCATGAATCTTTGTACGAGATAGCTCATTTCTGTGAACACATTTTCCACCAAATTGTAGTATTCCAATTTTATTATTTTTGGTGGATACTAGGACATATATAACAACACCACGCAAAGATCTTGCATCGTTTCGAGTTTTTTTGAATTTTCTGGAATTTTCAAAGCCGGTTTCGGAGAACGGTCAAAACGGGGGACATGACCGTTCGTACCTAGGTGTTGAATCTTGATGAACTCTTGGTGTTTCTATGTTGAAATAGGTACTTGGCTACCTAAAAATGATTTTTTCAAAAAATAAATAGAAAACTACGAGGCACCTGTAGTTCAAATTTGGCCCGGTTTCAGCGGAATCGGCAGAAACTTGTCTTTTTCGAAAGAGGTGTATTTTGAGCTATTGAGAGGTATTAAGTTTGTTATTTGTAGATCAAACATGACATAATATATTTAGAATTTTACTTTGTACATTTTTTCAACATGTTTTGTGTATGTGCTTCACAAAACAAGCCGGTTTTAGCACTCCGGGAAGGGAAAATGGTATTTTTATTCGACGAAAAAGAAAAATTTCTTCGTAAACATTGTTAGTTGTTCCAATATTCATCTTCGTGTGGAATATGGTCACATTTAAACAAACTATGCCAAAATATCCGTCATTTCGACCGAAAGCCATGAATCTTCGTACGAGATAGCTCATTTCTGTGAACACATTTTCCACCAAATTGTCGTATTCCAAGTTTATTATTTTTGGTGGATACTAGGACATATATAAAAACACCACGCAAAGGTCTTGCATAGTTTCGAGTTTTTTTGAATTTTCTGGAATTTTCAAAGCCGGTTTCAGAGAACGGTCAAAACGGGGGACATGACCGTTCGTACCTAGGTGTTGAATCTTGATGAACTATTGGTGTTTCTATGTTGAAATAGGTACTTGGCTACCTAAAAATGATTTTTTTCAAAAAATAAAGAGAAAACTAGGAGGAACCTGTAGTTCAAATTTGGCCCGGTTTCAGCGGAATCGGCAGAAACTTGTCTTTTTCAAAAGAGGTGTATTTTGAGCTATTTAGAGGTAGTAAGTTTGTTATCTGTAGATAAAACATGACATAATATATTTAGAATTTTACTTTGTACATTTTTGCAACATGTTTTGTGTATGTGCTTCACAAAACAAGCCGGTTTTGACACTCCGGGAAGGGAAAATGGTATTTTTATTCAACGAAAAATAAAAATTTCTTCGTGAACATTGTTAGTTGTTCCAATATGCATCTTCGTGTGGAATATGGTCACATTTAAACAAACTATGCCATGGATGTGGCCAAAACATCCGTCATTTCGACCGAAAGCCATGAATCTTCGTACGGGATAGCTCATTTCTGTGAACACATTTTCCACCAAATTGTCGTATTCCAAGTTTATTATTTTTTGTGGATACTAGGACATATATAACAACACCACGCGAAGGTCTTGCATCGTTTCGAAATTTTTTGAATTTTCTGGAATTTTCAAAGCCGGTTTCGGAGAACGGTCAAAACGGGGGACATGACCGTTCATACCTAGGTGTTGAATCTTGATGAACTATTGGTGTTTCTATGTTGAAATAGGTACTTGGTTACCTAAAAATGATTTTTTCAAAAAATCACGAGCAAACTAGGAGGCACCTGTAGTTCAAATTTGGCCCGGTTTCAGCGGAATCGGCAGAAATTTGTCTTTTTCAAAAGAGGTGTATTTTGAGCTATTTAGAGGTAGTAAGTTTGTTATCTGTAGATCAAACATGACATAATATATTTAGAATTTTACTTTGTACATTTTTGCAACATATTTTGTGTATGTACTTCACAAAAATACCCGGTTTTGACACTCCGGAAAGGGAAAATGGTATTTTTATTCAACGAAAAATAAAAATTTCTTCGTGAACATTGTTAGTTGTACCAATATGAATCTTCGTGTGGAATATGGTCACATTTAAACAAACTATGCCATGTATGTGGCCAAAACATCCGTCATTTCGACCGAAAGCCATGAATCTTCGTACGAGATAGCTCATTTCTGTGAACACATTTTCCACCAAATTGTCGTATCCAAGTTTATTATTTTTGGTGGATACTAGGACATATATAACAACACCACGCGAAGGTCTTGCATCGTTTCGAGTTTTTTTGAATTTTCTGGAATTTTCTAAGCCGGTTTCAGAAAACGGTCAAAACGGGGGACATGACCGTTCGTACCTAGGTGTTGAATCTTGATGAACTCTTGGTGTTTCTATGTTGAAATAGGTACTTGGCTACCTAAAAATGATTTTTTCAAAAAATCACGAGCAAACTACGAGGCACCTGTAGTTCAAATTTGGCCCGGTTTCAGCGGAATCGGCAGAAATTTGTCTTTTTCAAAAGAGGTGTATTTTGAGCTATTGAGAGGTAGTAAGTTTGTTATCTGTAGATCAAACATGACATAATATATTTAGAATTTTACTTTGTACATTTTTGCAACATATTTTGTGTATGTGCTTCACAAAAATATCCGGTTTTGACACTCCGGAAAGGGAAAATGGTATTTTTATTCAACGAAAAAGAAAACTTTCTTCGTGAACATTGTTAGTTATTCCAATATGCACCTTTGTGTGAAATATGGGAACATTTAAACAAACTATGCCATGGATGTAGCCATAAATGCATTCATGCCTATTTATCGGGATTACTTGTAATTCACATCATTACAAACCAATTGGAAATTGCAAATTTATAATTGGCAATGACACTATTAATTTCCCACCAAAAATAGAACTGTCAATTACTAATTGTAAGAACTGATGTTGTTAGATAATATAGAGAAAAGGAGTTATTTTTTACATATTGAAACTTCTCTTATTTTCTAGTTGACATTAATTGGGACTGTTTGGTGGGGTTCAGAACAGACAGGTCCCAGTTGCAGCGGCTATTGTGTGAAGTGCGCGCGGTGGATTTTTTTTGGATCCTGGATTCTTGGAGGGAAAAACTGGAAATCGCGCGCGGAGCCGAAACATCAGTTCCCCGCCGCCCACCAAACCCTAACTTTCCCCTCCCTTCCCCGCCGCCCACCAAACCCATCGCCCTCTCCGCTCTCTCCGCCCATCGACCACAGCCCGCCCTCTCTGCTCTCTCCGCCCATCGACCACAGCCCGCCGATGAACTCGCCCAGATCCCCTCTCCCCCCAGCCCCGATCCCCAGACCCGATCCACATCTCGATCCGCCCCGATCCCCAGATCCCCTCTCCCCCAGCCCCAATCCACATCTCGATCCCATCTTGTCGAGCCTCCTGGAGCCCCTCCGGCGACGACAGCGACGACACGGAGGAGGAGTTCACGGACACAACGCCGACAAGGAAGCGGCGGCGGCCAAGAGGAAGGCGAAAGAGGGGTCGTCCGTGCTGGTGACGGTGGACGGCGAGGCGGAGCTGGAGCTGGAGACGCTGCTCAAGGCCTCGGCCTACATCCTCGCCGCGGCGGGCGACAGCATCGTGTACAAGGCGGTGCTGGCCGACGGCGCCACGCTGGCGGCGCGCAGGATCGGCAGCGACGACGCCGGCGTGAGGCGGTTCAGCGAGTTCGACGCCCAGATGCGCGCCATCGCCAAGCTCCGGCACGGCAACATCCTCCGCCTCCGCGGCTTCTACTGGGGCCCCGACGAGATGCTCCTCATCCACGACCTGGCCGCCAATGGCAGCCTCGCCAACGTCTCCATCAAGAGTAAGCACCATCTCCACAGCAAGTTTCCCGTGCCGATATTATATGCATATGCGCCATTGCGTGCCCCATGTGTGTCACATCAGTTGAACGGCCCGCGTGCAGCTGAGGTCGTCCCCGATGGGCTTCGATCTGATGCGTGCCCCATGGTTTCTCCAGTCTGTCCATGGTTTGACCTGCTCAACTAATAAGAACGCCATTTGTTTGTCTCCTGAAACTTGCATAACGACTTCAACTTATGGTTAGGACCGTGCTTGTACTGAAGCAAAACCATTTTGTCTCCGGTTGCTCTGGACTATGCATAGTGCTGCTATCTTGTTTAGGTATCTATTTTCAGTCAGATTTGGTTGTTACAGTATAGAAGATTCGGTTGCTACTAAACATCACTAGGTGTTCATGGTGTGTACATGGTGGAAACCAGCGATATGATCTTCATTGGTTGGACCCAACAACAATAAAATTATTTTGTGTCGATGTTTTAGCCTTGATTCCTTGTCTGGCCTTGATTCATATGTTTCACCTGATCTTAAACTGTATGTGAAAACAAATACTGAGTACTCTGCATCCCAGAGAGCTTTGTCATACTTGAGACTAGTTTGTAAATACAATACACCTTTTTCCGATAAAAAATACAGTACGCCTGAATATCTGATAGACTAGTGTTAACCGTGAATCTTGGTTTTGCTCTCAGACTTGCCCTCTCATCTCTCTGTTTACACTGCTTTCAGCTTGCCACCATCAGGTGTATCTATTGTTTTGGTCTGCTATGCTTGTATAGTTTCAGCCTGCCACCATCAGGTGTATCTATTGTTTTGGTCTGCAATATAGAAACATAGCTTTTGATTGAGTTACCATTGGAGGTGTCTTATCACAACAATCAAGATCATGATGGCAAAACCTGTTTCCGTATGACACTTGGTGTCTTATCACAACCCTGTGCACACCTAGCATCACACATGTTTCACTGTACAATTTTGTTCATTATGATAGTAACTTTACTTGAATTGAGTGTACACCTTAACATTATTGCTTAACTGTCTTATTAGAACCCTATGTTCAACTAGCATTCAGGCTTGTTGAACTTTAACAATTAGTTCATTAAGACTATGATTTAAATTTAATGCCAACTATTTTTTAGCGATGAGTTATGCACTACAATTGTATTAACTTTATCCCTTTCTTGCTGTGAGAGATGGCTGAAAATGCATTCACATTTTTAAGAAACATTCCTGATATTTTTATGCTATACTGACAGTGTTGAGCGACACAAACTGGTGGCGACCACAGCGCAGCTCTTTCTGGTGTCGACAACCAGCGCCGCTGCCACACCATGTGCCCTCCTTCTCGAAAGATTGCTGCATGGGATTTTTTTTACTAGATATATTTCGGCCTGGCAAAGTTTGAGCATTCTTTACATGTGATTCACCTTTAGGTCCATAGCTTGGAACTATTTTGTGGTTTAAGTTTTGCTTCTAATGCTTGTACGTACTTGTCTGAGGGGCTGTCTGGTTAGTTGGAATGTCAGCAAGTTTTGCTCTCGATTACTATATGTTGGCTGACATCTGTACATCCGATAATCATTCATCCTGAATCATGATGTAAATGATATTACATGAATGGTAATGTATCTGTCTATTAGATCTTGCTGTTGACTGGTTTTGATGATGTTAAGACTCATGGTGGCATCTTCTCATTCCTATGAATTCGGTAACGGTGCAGGTCTCCGCAGCAGCGAATGGTGGGCTGAATGATGTGGTGGCATCCCATAACCCGCAGGCGGTGTCGGCCGAGCAGTGGGCAACGATGGGGGCAGCAGGATTACAAGAATGCTGCCATGTATTATGGCGCTGACGGCTACCCTTATTAGTATGGAGGTGAAAAACCAGGGAACCGTTTAGTTGTCTATTGTTGTCATATTTTTGTAGCAAATTAGCGATTGAAGGGCAACTATTTTAGTTAGTTTTCCCCTGCAAAATTGTTGATAGCAGTGCCTTTTGGAAACCTTGCAGGTTTGGGGACTACTCTGTGTATGTGAGCCATGATGGAACAGAGTCACTTACCCCTGTGAGTGCTGCTGACACTTTTGTTTACTGGGTCCAGTATTAATGGCCGCATATGCATAATACTGAAGATTCATCGCTGTTCAATGCATTTGATGAATTAGTTCTTCTGTCGGTTTCTGCAGGGTGCTTATGGGCACACTTATTGCTATCCTCAGTATGGTGTTGCTGCATCTGGGTACGACGGGCAGTATTATTAGAATTTATTGCCATCATATAGGGTGTACTAGTATGTCTGATTTGGATAAGCCATTGGAGCTTATATTCATAGGCATTGTTGCATATGATTATGTATCACTGTCTATTGCAACTTCTCTTTTAACACTGGTTTTTTACTCATGTACATGGGAGATTATGATGCAACCACACCTCAAGAAAAAGAAGAGATTTGTAAATGTTGCTGAGAAGGGATTAACTGAAGCCATCAAGTGTTTGTTGGGAGCGGTTTGCAAACCCAAATGTTCATGACAAGGTGAGTGCTCCTTCTGTCACATTCTTATTTTGCTTGGCTTTAGTTTCAACAGATCTGCCTTGTACATGATATACTGTGATGCTATCTATAAAATAAAAATAGAAGTCTGTGCCAAGTTGAACTTCTTTTTGTATAAGCTTATTTTCCTTGTCTTTTGTTAGCAAGGTATATATAGATGTGTGACACATTGTCACCGTGTTTACCTATTATGGGTTGTATTGATCATGTCCAGAACATTACTTATTTTTAATTCTGTTCATTTCCCTTCTAATAAAGCTTTCTTTGTTCTTTAAATGTATGTTCTGCTTAGCCAGTGGGTGTTGCATGCAACCGGAAGTCGCAGAGCCGTACCTGGTGCAAGACGTGCTGCATCGTGTTCTATTTATTAAGAATTCGTGTCAGTTTTTTTTGCCAGTGTGTTGTATCAGTATTTTTTTTGCCAGTGTGTTGTATCAGTAGACTAGCTATGTAATAAGTGATATCTACTGTATGATGAAATGAGATGATGTTGATTGGGAGTGGAATGAAGTTGTATATGTGCTTTTGTCACATGTTGTTTCCTGTGCACATGTTGATTTGATAACTACTGAATATCTTGAAAAGTTCTACTGTGAACGTTGGCCCAGCTCTATTGGACTATTAAAAGGCCACGACCCAAAATATACTGGGCTGAGAATGCCACGACCCAACCCAAATAAAAAAAACTATCAAATTGTGAAAAAACAAAGGCCCGGTATTGGAAAAGGCTCAGAAATATTCGGCTCGGTCCATTTAGGCAGAAATATAAGGCAGGAAAAAAATTGCGAAAAGGCTTAGTTGTTGGGCCTGGCCCGTATGGAGGAGAAGCATGGACTGGGCTGAATCTCTTCCATGACCCACTCAGTTGGTCATAATTTTGCCTCGTAGGATTGGCCACGTAGGATCTGACGTGGCTATGGTAGGATATCACATGACCAAATCAGTTGGTCATAGGGTTATGACCCTTCTGATTGGGTCATAGAGTCTATGACAATTCCCTTCAATTAGTCATTGACGATCAAATAAGACGCTCAGTATGTGACTTTCCATTTTTGGTCAAAAAGGGGTCATGAATCAACCTACGTGACCTTCTAGTGACAAAAATTGAGGGTCACGTATCAACATATTTCTTGTAGTGTTGGTTGAACGAGCGGGTGACTTCGACGCTCGTCGGGCTTGATAGGGTGTTTTGCTCCACAGACTAGGAGGAACTATTCGAGGATTGTTCGCTATCCTACCTGGCTTTATTGGTGGTTGACCACTGTCGCACCCGGACTTCTAGAGGATACTCACAGTCCGCTAAATAGTAGAACAAATGGCTTACGGGGCATACCGGCACCCGCATCTAAATATGAGCAGGCCAACACGTAAACGTGTGACAACCATTCTCTACTATCCATCGTCTGCGCAAACCATCCCATAGAAATCAGGACACTTCCGTTGACGTACTTCATAACATACACACATGGTACGTCAACGGCATTAGAACAACTGATATCACAACATATCTCTAAGACACAAAAGATTGAAATAAGTTGCAAATAGCTCTCACTAGAGCAGAGATAGCAAATACAATCATCCAGAGGACAATGTCCCAACATATCATCATTACAACACAGCGGAAGCATCCAAAGTGTCTGAGTACAGACAAGATCCAAATAGGCCTGAGAGGCCGGAAACGAAAAGACGGAGCCCATCCACGAAGTCTCGGATCCTGCCCAGGTCCGCTATCTACTCGTCAGCAGCCTCGTCAAACTCCACGTAGTAGCCATCACGGGTATCCTCGTAAGCGTAGTCTGCGGAAACCACAGCCCCAAAGGGGTCAGTACATAAACGTACTGGCAAGCAAGACTCACAAGATACCAAAGTGTACCCTTCAACACCAAGCACAGATGCTTTTGGGTTCAACGGAAGAAAGGGTGATACAAAAGATGCGGCAGCGGGCTGCACTAACCAACTACAGAGTTACTACAACTTCCGGCTAAAAGAAAGAAGATGAGGTAGCGTATCGGAACCAACTAACAACTAACTCCAAACAAACCCATCCTGGATCTCGCCCCGTATCCAAAGAAGCAATCCGAGGATAACTCACACAGTTGGATTAATGATGGGTCAAGTTATTGTGTCAATAAGACTATTACTAGTCAAGTTATCATTAGTTAGGTGTAAGTTGTTCTGAGTACTTGTTAGCCAGTACTTTCACCAAGTCATCCATAACCGCGGAAAACACGGCTTCTCGAGAAGATTTAACCCTGCAGGGGTGCACCAATTTGGCCGTACACGTAAGAATAACCCGCCAGATGGAATGCCTCCCACCAAGCGGGGCACTCAACACAACTCAACTCTTCTTTGCATCAAGCCCAAAGAACCACGTGATGTGCGTGCGCGGCTAATCGAGCCCCCATGAAGAAAAGTGGGACCCTCATAGCACTCTAAGACCACGCCACCCTAAATGCCGACTACAAAAGTTCCACCCTGGCCTCGGGTTCGTACCTGCATATGAGTGCATCAAATGGAAAGCCCGAACTAAGTGTGGCGATTTGGACGAGATGCGAATCGAATCAAATTGAGGGGGGCGCCCATACACGCTTCCCACATGCGGTTAGTGCGCTCATCATGGATCAGTAGACAAGACCCTTTTCCTAATTAGGGTCGACACTAGCAGGCCTCAAAACCACGCCGGGCCTCCTGCCGGTGCCTTATCATCAAATTATTATTAACCATAACATTAACAGGTTGATTGTTTAAACATCGAGCCCCAGAACATAATAGAATATGGTAACAGAAAGTAACGGGCAACAGACTCGAGCAGAAACAACCCTAAGCATGCTAGTAAGACACGGGTAACAAGCAATGGGGTTATAGGTGTGGAGGTGAGGCTATATCAGGGTTAAAGGATAACAGGTGATAGGATCGAACACAAGCAACGATTCATAAGGCTAGCAGGATAGACAACGGAAAGTATCGGTATCCAATGTGGAAAGGAACACAATGATTCATGTGAGTGAATACTTGCCTGCAAACTCAGCAGCCTGGTACTGAGCTAGATCCTCTGAAGGGGTGTCGTAAAGCTCGTCTGTCTCAACGTCGTCGTCTATTCGAGAAGAAGCAAACAAACAACGCAGAGAGACAAACAACCAATAACATGGCATAATGCACAATCATGGGATGATGCATGACAATTTAATTGATGCAACAAAATAGGCTAGTTGACATGATAACATGTTTAAATGGACCCATATGCAATTTGGATTGCATATGGAAAGCCCATGAACTATAGTTGGATTAAATGATCTACAACTAAACACCATGTGAAAGTGGATTAGCATGATGCATGGATGAGTAAAACAAAAAGAAAACAACAATAGAATCAAATTGCAATAAGGTTTACCAAGTTTGGAATTTTATTTGTTAAGTTATGAAATTTTGGTTCCTTAAAGGTGTTACACAAGCATTTTTTGTTTTCACCAATTTAAATTGTTCAAAACAGATAACAAAGTTCATATTTGGAAAGTACACAAATTTTTAGGTGGATTACATGTTTCACTTGTTGAAAAAGGATTTATAATAAATTACTTATGAATTAAACAAGTTTAAACAAGATTTAAATGAATTTAATTCAAGTATGAATTTATTTGAATTTTTATTATTCAAAACATTAATTCAAATTCAAATTTGAAAAGATTATAATTTTCTGGTTTGAAAACATATTTTATAAGTTCAAAAATAATTTAATTTGAGCAAGTTATGATTTTTGCAATTTTAAATGATTTAACAAAGTTTAAATTATTTAACCAGTTTTAATTATTCAAAACATGAAACAAAGTTTATATTTGGAAAAGTGGTTCAATTTAGCATGGAAAACATATTTTATTTGTGTTATTTGAATTAAGTTTGAATTAGTTATGAAATTAACCAAATTTAAAAGGAGTTGTTTGAATTTGAATTTAGCAAACATTTGCAAAGTTCAAAACAGAAAACAAATGATTTAATTAGGTAGAGAATTCAATTTGGTTCACTATACATATTTTATTTATTTTATTTGAAGTTGTAAATCAAAAGTTATTTGTATTTTTAAAACAGGGACTAATCTGTAAAAGAAAAGGACTGGAAATTAAAAGAAAAGGGCCAGAATTAGGTTACACCTCGCAGTGGCCTAGCCTGGGCCACTGACGAGGGGGCCCTGGGCCACAGGGGCCTGCGTGGCATCACGCGTGGCAACCCAGGCCAATGGCAGGTGGGCCACGGACGCCCGCGTGGCAAAGCAAAAGAATTGGCGGATTTAATCCGCGGAGGCGAGGGCTCGACCCCTCGACCTCGGGCGCGAGCGCACGGATGCGTTGCCACTGCGGTGGCGGAGCGTTTGTTGACAGAGAGGAACGCGCGGGGAGGATATTGTTCAGATACGCGCGTTAACTGAAACTTTAAGTTTCAGGTAACTGAAACTTGACAGGGAACGGTGGCCGGCGGCGAGCTGCTGCTGCGATGCTCGTGCCGTGGATGCGCGCGTGTGCGTGTGGTGCTGCGTGTGCACGCGTGCAGCGAGTAGATCGAGAGGGGAAGGTGGAGGCGACGAGGTGGAGCTCACCTCCGAGGAAGGGAAAGCAGAGGCTCGGGGCGGCCGGCGACGTCGAGGACGGCGGCAGCGATGTGGGCCTTCCCCGTCCGCGTGGTGATGTCGTGGGGGTAGAGGAAGCAGAGGGGGTTTGATTCCCGCTGCTAGCCAGAGGCGAGGGGGAACATGGCGGCGGCGATCGTCGGAGATACAGGTGCGGTGGTGCGGGTTCAGATACAGAGAGGTGGTGCAGAGGGAGAAGAGAGGAAGAAAGCGACGGCGGAGAGGGAGAGAGGTGGAGGAGCTAGGGCAGAGGAGGAGGAACCCTAGGGGGTGGTTATAAGGGAGAGGTGAGCGCGCCGTGGCCGTCCCTGCTCCCTGCCGTCGACGTGGACAGCGGCATTGTGCTGCCGTACAGGAGGAAGACGAGCGAAGGGGTAAGTGGCCGGCTGGTGGGCTGGGCCTGGCTGGTGGGCGCAGCCCACTTGCTGGCCTGCCCCTCTCTCTGCGTTTTTTTTTCCTTTTTAAATTTCTCTGTTCTGTTTTTTTTTGCTGAAAAGGAAAAAGGATAAAAGGAATGGTTTTAGGATTTAGAATTTTTTTGGAAAATTTGTGTTGAATATTTATTGTAACAGCAACCTAGTGCAAACTTTGGTTTTCCAAATAATTCAAATTTGTTGCTGTTTGCAATTTGTTTGAATTTGATTGAATTTTAATATTAATTGAAATAATTGAACTTAAGCAACTTAATAAGTTTTAAATTCAAGTTT